>JAPXFY010000018.1:48874236-48876736 GCA_030674185.1 Monoplex corrugatus | reverse complement strand
TTTCGTTCGATCTTACTTGATATTGTTATTGTTGTTGTTGTTATTGCTTTGTCGTGTATTATTGTTTATTTAGATTTCTGTGTCGATTCTTTACTTGAATATTGCTTATATTGTTGTTATTGCTCTTGTCGATGTTATTGTTTTTATTTAGATTCTGTGTCGATTCTTTACTTGAATTTGTTTATATCGTTGTTATTGCTCTTGTCGTGTTATTTATTGTTTTTATTTAGATTCTGTTTGATTCTTACTTGAATATTGCTTATATCGTTGTTATTGCTCTTGTCGTTGTTTTATTGTTTTTATTTAGATTTCTGTTTCGATTCTTTACTTGAATATTGCTTATTGTTGTTGTTATTGCTCTTGTCGTTGTTATTATTGTTTTTATTTAGATTTCTGTGTCGATTCTTTACTTGAATATTGCTTTATATCGTTGTTATTGCTCTTGTCGTTGTTATTTATTGTTTTTTATTTAGATTTCTGTTTTGATTCTTTACTTGAATATTGCTTTATATCGTTGTTATTGCTCTTGTCGTTGTTATTGTTGTTGTTTTTATTTAGATTTCTGTTTCGATTCTTTACTTGAATATTGCTTATTGTTGTTGTTATTGCTCTTGTTGTTATTGTTTTTATTTAGATTTCTGTTTTGATTCTTTACTTGAATATTGCTTAATGTTGTTTTTATTGCTCTTGTCGTTGTTATTGTTGTTGTTTTTATTGCTTTTGCCGCTGATATTTCTGTTCGTATTGTTGTTGTTGTCGACGTTAATGTTGTTGTTTCTGATATTAATATTGTTGTTGTTGCTGTTGTTAATGTTGTTGGTGTTGGTAATGTTGTTGTTGCTGTTAATGTTGTTGTTGCTGTTGTTAATATTGTTGTTGCTGTTGTTAATGTTGCTGTTGTTGATGTTGTTGTTGCTGCTGCTGTTATCGTTGCTGGTGTTCATGCAGCTGTTAATGTTGTTGTTGCTATCACTGTTCACCTGCTGTTACTGATTTTTCTTTGTTGCAGCTGCTGTTGATGTTAGTGTTGCTGTTGCTGTTGTTGTTGATGATACTGTTGCTGTTGCTGTTGCATTTTTTTTTAATGTAGGACTTTGTTCTATTGTCTGTTTTGCTTTCTTTAGAAACGCAAAGAAAAACAATCGCAGAAAATCGAATTCTGCAATCGAATTCAGTCAGTTCAGAAACAAACTTTTGGGGGCTGCTATGAACATTTTTTTGGATAGGTACGGCACGGTTGGACTCTCTCTCTCTCTCTCTCTCTCTCTCTCTCTCTCTTTCTCTGTCAAGCGTATCGCTTGATCATTGGTCTGAACACAATAGGCCTAACAAAGAAACATGAATATTCATTTAACTCCATTGTCGTGTTCCTTGCAAGGAATTTCCTCTTTACGAGAGTGTGGATGGGGTGTCTAATCGAGCTGGACAAACTACCTCCTCTTTACTCCTCCTCTACGAGACTCTCCCCCCCCCCAAACACCCTCACTCACCCCTCACCCCCCAAACAAACACTCATACACATATACACACCCACCGATTTTGTCCCTCCCCGTTTTTCTTCTTTTGTTTCCAAGTCTTCCAATAGTCGACTAAGAATGATGTTGGTTTTTTTTTTTATTTTTATTTTTTTTAGCTCAATACAAAATGTGAGTTCATGACTCGAAAAACTACAGTGTGCAGTTCGTAGTATTATGGGATGGCAGAGAACGTGTGATAGTCATGTAGCCATCGGAGAGCAGACCTGTCCACTTTGAATCTCCACCCACCCCCATCCTGGCAAAGACAGGTAACTCAGTTATTCTTTTTGTGTGTATGGCTTCTGAATCTGGTGTGCACATTTGTCTTCTTCTGTTTCGTTCTTTTTTTTTTTTTTTTTTTTTTTTTTTTTTTTTTAACCCTTTGACTCCCGCACCCTGTCTACCACCATCGTGCATTGTCAACCATGCTACCAAAATAAAAACAACCATTTGACTCCCTCACCCTGCAGGAAGCTGGTGGATAGCGTGAGGGAGTCAAAAGGTTAAGTTTTTTTTGCAGTTGGTGGATAGGCTGGGGGGGTCAAAAGGTTAATGAAAGCAAAGTAAGGACTGTGGTAATATATTAGTTTGTGCAAATGCCTGAGTTTCTCTTCTCTCTGACTGACTGTCTGTCTGTCTGTCTCTCTCTCTCTCTCTGTGCGTGTGTGTGTGTGTGTGTGTGTGTGTGTGTGTGTGTGTGTGTGTGTGTGTGTGTGTGTGGGCGCGCTTTTGCGCTTCTTCTGATCCACAAAACAAAGAAAAACGGATTCAGTAGGCCTACTTCATCGTTTGTGTCTGTCTTTTTAATCAAAAAACAAGTGTGACTGCCCGCGTTCAAGCAAACAGGATCCAGAAAAACAAACAAACAAACAAACAAACAAAAACAAAAACAAACGAAAAAAAAACCCCCCCAACAACACGAAAATAGAACCAGAACACGTAAGGAAGTTTCATTATTTTTCTCCTGATTTTTAGTATTTGGT
>JAPXFY010000018.1:48854236-48869236 GCA_030674185.1 Monoplex corrugatus | reverse complement strand
GCCTTTATGAATGTTGGTGCAAAGGCTGTGTGGAATTGTTTTTGTGCCCCCCCTCCCCCCCACCGTGCGCCGCGAGCATGCTTTTATAGCATGGAGATTTTTGTTGCGCGATATAAATTTTCATTCATTCATTCATTCATTCATTCATTCACTCTGTCTCTGTCTCTCTGTTTCTGTCTCTTTCTGTCTCTCTATGTCTGTTTCTGTGTGTCTCTGTCTCTCTTTCTGTCTCAGTTTGTCCGTCCGTCTGTCTGTCTGTCTCTCTCGTTTCTTTTTTCTGCCTCTGTCTCTCTCTGTCTCTGTTTCTGTCTCTGTCTCTGTTTCTGTCTATGTTTCTCTGTTTCTCTGTCCTTTTCTCTGTCTCTGTCTCTCTCTCTCTCTCTTTGTCTGTCTCTGTTTCTCTGTCTGTGTGTCTCTCTCTGTGTCTCTCTGTCCCTGTGTCTGTCTGTCTGTCTGTCTGTCTGTCTCTTTCTCTCTTTGTGTCTCGGTAAGACTGCAGTGATTATTTGGGTGGCAGTGTCTCGAAGGAGATAACAAAGCGAGATGCCCCATGCAGCATGCACTTAGCGCACTGGAAATAACCTATTGCCTATTGTAAGAAAGGTGTTGTCCCTGGTAAAATTACACTGATATATCCGCTTGGATAGGGTATTTGGGAAAAAAAGGAGAGACAGAGAGACAGAGAGAGAGAGAGGGAAAATGGAGTGAGAGTGAAGGGGAGAGAGAGATAGAGAGAAAGAAAGAGAGAGAGAATGAGAGAGTGACAAAGAGTGGCAGAGTGATAGAGAGTGATAGAGAGAAAGACAGAGAGAGAGTGAGAGAGAGAGAGAGAGAGTGAGAGAGTGGGTGAGTGAGAGAGAGAGAAAGACTGAGAGAAAGAAAGAGTGAGAGTGAGTGAGAGAGAGAGAGTGACAGAGAGAGAGAGTGACAGAGAGACAGAAAGAATGAGAAAGAGATAAAGCGAAAGAGGGAGGTGGAGTGAGAGAGAGAGAGTGAGTGACAGAGAGAGAGAGAGAAAGCGTGAGAGAAAGAGAGATAGAGGGACAGAGAGTGAGAAAGAGAGAGAGAGAGTGAGAGAGAGAGAGAGAGAGAGCGAGCGAAAGAGAGAATGTGCGGAAGCGAGAGAGAGAAAGAGAGACAGAGAGACAGAGACAGAAAGAGAGAGAAGAAAGAGATAGAGAGAGAGAGAGAGAGAGAGAGATAGAGAGAGAGAGAGAGAGAGAACGGTTGCGGTGCACTAGAGCAGTTCGAATTTTACACAGGAAATCCTTTGTGACAAAGACTGTCTTTGTTTGAAATAAAACAAAAACAACAAACAAAAAAGATACATTACACTTTAGGCAGTGTGCATTTTCTTTCCCTGTTCTTGAAATAAAGATTTTGGGCCCAATAGTCAACAGAGACGGGGGGGGGGGGGGGGGGATTGGGGGGAGGGGAATGAGTGGGAGGGGGATGATGTCAAACTTCCAGTCTGGGGTCAATCATGCATAAAGACGTCAGACTTACAATCTGGGGTCACGCATGCAACATGACGTCAGACTTCCAATCTAGGGTCAATCCTACAAAAAAAAAAAAAAAAGACGTCAGATTTCCAATCTGGGTCAATCCTGGAACATGACGTCAGATTTTCAACCTGGGGTCAGTCCTGCAAAAAGACGTCAGACAGACTTCCAATCTGGGGTCAATCCTGAAAAAGACGTCAGACAGACATTCACTCTGGGGTCATCCTGCAAATAGACGTCGGACAGACTTTCAATCTGGGGTCAATCCGGCAAAAAGATGTCGGACAGACTTTCAATCTGGGGTCAATCCGGCAAAAAGATGTCGGACAGACTTTCAATCTGGGGTCAATCCGGCAAAAAAAGACGTCGGACAGACTTTCAATCTGGGGTCAGTCCTACAAAAAGACGTCAGACAGACTTCCAATCTGGGGTTAGTTCCTGCGAAAAGAGTCAGACTTCCAGTCTGAGGTCAATCCTCAAAAAGACGCAGGACAGACTTCCAATCTGGGATCAGTCCTGCAAAAAGACGTCAGACAGACTTCCAATCTGGGGTCAGTCCTGCAAAAAGACGTCAGACAGACTTCCAATCTGGGATCAGTCCTGCAAAAAGACGTCAGACAGACTTCCAATCTGAGGTCAGTCCTGCAAAAAGGGACACAAGACAGACTTCCAATCTGGGATCAGTCCTGCAAAAAGACGTCAGACAGACTTCCAATCTGGGGTCAGTCCTACAAAAAGACGTCAGACAGACTTCCAATCTGGGGTCAGTCCTGCAAACAGACGTCAGACAGACTTCCAATCTGGGATCAGTCCTGCAAAAAGAGTCAGACTTCCAATCTGGGGTGAATCCTGCAAAAAGACGTCAGACAGACTTCCAATCTGGGGTCAATCCTGCAAAAAGACGTCGGACAGACTTCCAATCTGGGATCAGTCCTGCAAAAAGATGTCAGACAGACTTCCAATCTGGGGTCAATCCTGCAAAAAGACGCCAGACAGACTTCCAATCTGGGGTCAGTCCTGCAAAAAGACGTCTAACTTCCAATCTGGGGTCAATCCTGCAAAAAGACGCAAGACAGACTTCCAATCTGGGGTCAGTGGTGCAAAAAGACGTCAGACAGACTTCCAATCTGGGATCAGTCCTGCGAAAAGAGTCAGACTTCCGATCTGGGGTGAATACTGCAAAAAGACGTCAGACAGACTTCCAATCTGGGTCAATCCTGCAAAAAGACGTCAGACAGACTTCCAATCTGGGGTTCAGTCATACAAAAAGACGTCAGACAGACTTCCAATCTGGGGTCAGTCCTGCAAAAAGACGTCGGACAGGCTTTCAATCTGGAGTCAATCCTACAAAAAGATGTCAGACAGACTTCCAATCTGGGTCAGTCCTGCAAAAAGACGTCAGACAGACTTCCAATCTGGGGTCAGTCCTGCAAGAAGACACCAGACAGACTTCCAATCTGGGGTCAGTCCTGCAAAAAGACGCCAGACAGACTTCCAATCTGGGGTCAGTCCTGCGAAAAGAGTCAGACAGACTTCCAATCTGGGGTCAATCCTACAAAAAGACGTCAGACAGACTTCCAATCTGAAGTCAATCCTGCAAAAAGACGCAAGACAGACTTCCAATCTGGGATCAGTCGTGCAAACAGACGCCAGACAGACTTTCAATCTTGGGTCAGTCCCTGCAAAAAGACGTCAGACAGACTTCCAATCTGGAGTCAATCCTGCAAAAAGACGTCAGACAGACTTCCAATCTGAGGTCAATCCTGCAAAAAGACGCAAGACAGACTTCCAATCTGGGATCAGTCGTGCAAACAGACGCCAGACAGACTTTCAATCTTGGGTCAGTCCTGCAAAAAGACGTCAGACAGACTTCCAATCTGGAGTCAATCCTGCAAAAGACGTGAGACAGATTCCAATTGGGTCAATCCTGCAAAAAGATGCCAGACAGACTTCCAATCTGGGGTCAGTCCTGCAAAAATACGTTAATTCCAATCTGGGCAGTCCTGCAAAAAGACGCAAGACAGACTTCCAATCTGGGATCAGTCCTGCGAAAAGAGTCAGACTTCCGTTCTGGGGTCAATCCTGCAAAAAGACGCAGACAGACTTCCAATCTGGGTCAGTCATGCAAAAAAGACGTCAGAAGATTCCAATCGGGATCAGTCTGAAAAGACGTCTGACTTCCAATCTGGGATCAGTCCTGCAAAAAGACGTCAGACAGACTTCCAATCTGGGGTCAGAGATCAGATGGACAAGACAGAAAGAGTCAGAAAGAAAATTAGAGAGTTGAGAGTAGAGAAGAAAGAGAGAGAGAAGAAACGTGCGGGCACTAACCGAATTTCAAAAATCCTTGCAAGGACTGTCTTGTCTGAAAAAACAAAACACAAAAAGATACTTACACTTAGCAGTGGGCATTTTTCATCCCTGTCTTAAATAAAGAGTTTGGACTCCAATATCAACAGCGGGGGGGGGGGGTTTGGGCAAAATGAGTGGGAGGGAGATGTCAAATCTTCAGTCATGGGGCAAAAGATAAGCGTCAGACTTACAATCTGGGGTCACGATGCAACATAGACGTCAGACTTTCCAATCTAGGGTCAGATCCTACAAAAAAAAGACGTCAGATTTCAATCTGGGTCAAGTCCTGCAAACATGACGTCAGATATTTCAACCTGGGGTCAGTCCTGCAAAAAGACGTCAGACAGACTTCATCTGGGATCATCCTGAAAAAGACGTCAGACAGACTTCAATCTGGGGTCATCCTGCAAATAGACGTAGAAAGACATTCAAGTCTGGGGTCAATCTCGCAAAAGAGTCGACAGACTTTCCAATCTGGGTCAGATCCTGCAAATAGACGTCGACAGACTTTCAATCTGGGGTCAATCCGGGCAAAAAGACGTCGGACAGACTTTCAATCTGGGGTCAGTCCTACAAAAAGACGTCAGAAGACTTCCAATCTGGGGTTAGTTCCTGCGAAAAAGAGTCAGACTTCCAGTCTGAGGTCAATCCTGCAAAAGACCGCTGACTTCCAATCTGGGATCAGTCCTGCAAAAAGACGTCGACAGACTTCCAATCTGGGGTCAGTCCTGCAAAAAGACGTCAGACAGACTTCCAATCTGGGTCAGTCCTGCAAAAAGACGTCAGACAGACTTCCAATCTGGGTCAGTCCTGCAAAAAGACCGACGACTTCCAATCTGGGATCAGTCCTGCAAAAAGACGCAGACAGACTTCCAATCTGGGGTCAGTCCTGCAAAAAGACGTCGACAGATTCCAATCTGGGGTCAGTCCTGCAAAAGACGTCAGACAGACTTCCAATCTGGGATCAGTCCTGCAAAAAGAGATCAGACTTCCAATCTGGGGTCAATCCTGCAAAAAGACGTCAGACAGACTTCAATCTGGGGTCAAGTCCTGCAAAAAGACGTCTGGCGACTTCCAATCTGGGATCAGTCCTGCAAAAAGAGTCAGACAGACTTCCAATCTGGGGTCAATCCTGCAAAAAGACGCCAGACAGACTTCCAATCTGGGTCAGTCCTGCAAAAGACGTCTAACTTCCAATCTGGGGTCAATCCTGCAAAAGACGCAAGACAGACTTCCAATCTGGGTCAGTGTGCAAAAAGACGTCAGACAGACTTCCAATCTGGGATCAGTCCTGCGAAAAGAGTCAGACTTCCGATCTTGGGTAATACTGCAAAAGACGTCAGACAGACTTCCAATCGGGTCAATCCTGCAAAAAGACGTCAGACAGACTTCCAATCTGGGGTCATTCATCAAAAAGACGTCAGACAGACTTCCATCTGGGGTCAGTCCTGCAAAAGACGTCGGACAGGCTTTCAATCTGGAGTCAATCCTCAAAAAGATGTCAGACAGACTTCCAATCTGGGGTCAGTCCTGCAAAAAGACGTCAGACAGACTTCCAATCTGGGTCAGTCCTGCAAGAAGACACCAGCAGACTTCCAATCTGGGTCAGTCCTGCAAAAAGACGCCAGACAGACTTCCAATCTGGGGTCAGTCCTGCGAAAAGAGTCAGACAGACTTCCAATCTGGGTCAATCCTACAAAAAGACGTCAGACAGACTTCCAATCTGAAGTCAATCCTGCAAAAAGACGCAAGACAGACTTCCAATCTGGGATCAGTCGTGCAAACAGACGCCAGACAGACTTTCAATCTTGGGTCAGCCTGCAAAAAGACGTCAGACAGACTTCCAATCTGGAGTCAATCCTGCAAAAAGACGTCAGACAGACTTCCAATCTGAGGTCAATCCTGCAAAAAGACGCAAGACAGACTTCCAATCTGGGATCAGTCGTGCAAACAGACGCCAGACAGACTTTCAATCTTGGGTCAGTCCTGCAAAAAGACGTCAGACAGACTTCCAATCTGGAGTCAATCCTGCAAAAAGACGTGAGACAGACTTCCAATCTGGGGTCATCCTGCAAAATGCCAGAAGACTTCAATTGCATCTGAAAAGAGTAACTTCATTGGGTCAGCTCAAAGACCAGACGACTTCCAATCTGGATCAGTCCTGCGAAAAGAGTCAGACTTCCGTTCTGGGTCAATCCTGCAAAAAGACGTCAGACAGACTCCAATCTGGGGTCATCTGCAAAAAGACGCAGACAGACTTCCAATCGGATATCTGCGAAAAGATCTGTCCAATCTGGTCATCCTGCAAAAAGACGTCAGACAGACTTCCAATCTGGGTCAATCCTGCAAAAAGACGTCAGACAGACATTCAGTCTGGGGTCAATCCTGCAAAAAGACGTCGGGCAGACTTTCAATCCGAGGTCAATCTGCAAACACGTCAGACAGACTTCCAATCTGGGATCAGTCCTGCAAAAAGACGTCAGACTTCCAATCTGGGGTCAGTGGTGCAAAAAGACGTCAGGCAGACTTCCAATCTGGGGTCAGTGGTGCAAAAAGACGTCAGGCAGACTTCCAATCTGGGGTCATTCGTGCAAAAAGACGTCAGACAGACTTTCAATCTGGGGTCAGTCGTGCAAAAAGACGTCTGACTTCTAATCTGGATCAGTCCTGCAAAAAGACGTCAGATAGACTTCCAATCTGGGGTTAGTCGTGCAAAAAGACGTCTGACTTGAATCTGGAATCAGTCCTGCAAAAAGACGTCAGACAGACTTCCAATCTGGGGTCGTTCCTGCAAATAGACGTTAGAAAGACATTCAGTCTGGGGTCAATCTTGCAAAAGGACGTCAGACAGACTTCCAATCTGGAGTCAGTCCTGCAAATAGACGTCAGACAGACTTCCAATCTGGGGTCAGTCCTGCAAAAAGACGTCAGACAGACTTCCAATCTGGGGTCAGTCCTGCAAAAAGACGCCAGAAAGACTTCCAATCTGGGATCAGTCCTGCAAAAAGAGTCAGACTTCCGATCTTGGGTCAATCCTGCAAAAAGACGTCTGACTTCCAATCTGGGTCAGTCCTGCAAAAAGACGTCTGACAGACTTCCAATCTGGGGTCAATCCTGCAAAAAGACGTCTGACTTCCAATCTGGGGTCAGTCCTGCAAAAAGACGTCAGACAGACTTCCAATCTGGGATCAGTCCTGCAAAAAGACGTCTGACTTCCAATCTGGGGTCAATCCTGCAAAAAGACGCAAGACAGACTTCTAATCTGGGGTCAGTCCTGCAAAAAGACGTCTGACTTCCAATCTGGGGTCAGTCCTGCAAAAAGACGTCTGACTTCCAATCTGGGTCAATCCTGCAAAAAGACGTCAGACAGACTTCCAATCTGGGGTCAATCCTGCAAAAAGACGCAAGACAGACTTCTAATCTGGGGTCAGTCCTGCAAAAAGACGTCTGACTTCCAATCTGGGGTCAGTCCTGCAAAAAGACGTCTGACTTCCAATCTGGGGTCAATCCTGCAAAAAGACGTCAGACAGACTTCCAATCTGGGGTCAGTCCTGCAAAAAGGCGTCAGACAGACTTCCAATCTGGGGTCAGTCCTGCAAAAAGACGTCAGACAGACTTCCAATCTGGGGTCAGTCCTGCAAAAAGACGCAAGACAGACTTCCAATCTGGGATCAGTCCTGCAAAAAGGCGTCAGACAGACTTCCAATCTGGGGTCAGTCCTGCAAACAGACGTCAGACAGACTTCCAATCTGGGGTCAGTCCTGCAAAAAGACGCAAGACAGACTTCCAATCTGGGGCCAGTCCTGCAAAAACGTCAGACAGACTTCCAATCTGGGGTCAATCCTGCAAAAAGACGTCAAACAGACTTCCAATCTGAGGTCAATCCGGCAAAAAGACGTCAGAAAGACTTCCAATCTGGGGTCGATCCTGCAAAAAGACGTCAGACTTCCAATCTGGGGTCAGTCCTGCAAAAAGACGTCAGACAGACTTCCAATCTGGGGTCACTCCTGCAAAAAGACGTCTGACTTCCAGTCTGGGGTCGTTCCTATAAAAAGACGTCAGACAGACTTCCAATCTGGGGTCGATCCCGCAAAAAGACATCATACAGACTTCCTGTCTGGTGTCAGTTCTGTCTGTCTCCCGCCTGATGGGTAAAGAGTGTAAGATTTTTATTTTCTAATCTGACAGGCCAAATGTTTTATGTGCAGGCCTGTGAGTGCCTCAGGAAAGCCCCTTTGTGTGTGTTAACTACGCAGGCAGGTACATCCAGTATGCCCGTTAATTAGAATCTTGCATGGCAAGTCAGTGTCTGGCGGCTTATAGAGACATGAAAACGCCCAGCGTGCACGCCCACAGAAGACGGAGTATGCAGACTGTGCAGCAACATACTGTCTGAACAGTGTGGATACAACAATGTTCATATACGCATAAAACCCCCCAATCAGAATGATGAAGAGAGAGAGAGAGAGAGAGAGAGAGAGACAGAGAGAGAGAGAATGAAAAACAACAAAACAAACAAACAAACAAACAAACACACAAACACACAAACAAACAACCAAACAAACAAAGCGAAAAAATAAATAGAAACAATGAAAGAAAAAACAATTCGAGAACATGTCATGTTCGACCATGTTGCCGGGGACATATATAAGTGTTTTGTACAACGTGATTACTTCAATACCATTAACACCTAGTTTTTGCACCACACACGCTAAAGGGATTCAGGGGTGAAAGGTCACACACACGCGCCACACACACACACACACACACACACACACACACACACACACACACACACACACATACACACACACACACATACACACACACACACACACACACACACACACACACACACACACACACACACACACACACACACACACAACATCTCATATTTGAGTAACTATCTCTCTTCTAAAAACGTCCATGTCATGCTCCTACAATCGCTGAATACCATCAAAACCAAATTACCTAAAATATCCGGTTTTTATTATCCACCAATATGTGACTCTGTAAATGACGGTGGCCGTATACAAACAGCTATATACATTCGTGAAGGACTGAACTATTGTGAACGATCATCGCCAGTACCTAAATCTACCGCATTTATTTCATCATGTGCAATCATTATAAAATTTTCCTCATCGTTAGTTGTGAATATGGCCTCTGTATACTTACCAAGAGGCCCAGACTCTGTGAACACTGAATGGTTAAAACACTTTCAAGATCAGGACGACAAGTGGATAATTGGAGGTGATTTTAATGCACATGCCCCATTTTGGGAAAAGTATTGTACAAACATAACAAGCAACAGGTTGATTGAAAATATTGTAGATTCCAATTTATATTTACTTAACAACGGACACGTTACCCGGATCCCCGATATACCAACCCACAGACCCACAGCTATCGACCTTACTTTAATCTCACCATCCCTAGCCCCAAACGCCACATGGCAAACAGAGGATGACTTGTTGGGATCAGATCACATCCCCATACGTCTTACCCTAAACCATACTACAGAAATAGACGCCATACCACAAGATAGTTTACCCAAGTTTAAATATAAAAACGCTGACTGGATCAGTTTTAAGGCAATCCTTGAAAAGACAAGAACAGATCTATCTGAAGCAATGAACATAAACGAAACGTACGAAGTTTTCTGTAACTCACTCTTAAGGGCTGCTAACATTTCAATTCCAAAACTTACAGTGTCAAAAATAGGAAAACATCATGGAAATGTCTGGTGGAATGAGGACTGTCAAAAGGCAGTGAACGAAAAGAAAGAAAAATACAAAATTTATTTAGCAAACAGGTCACCTGAAAATCATACAGCGATGAAAAGTGCCAACATTAAGTGTAACAGAATCATAGAGCAAGCCAAAGAACAACACTGGACATCTTTTTGTAAATGTGAAGTAAATAACCACAAAGACACGATAAAGATTTGGGAAAAACTAAAATTAATGAAAAACGGGATTAAGTTGCCATCAATTCCAGTAAAGCTAGAAAATAACCCTATTCCTAGCTCATTGGAAAAAGCAGAAGCTTTTGCAGACGTGTTTGCTGAGGCCTGTCGTGTAGAAGGACTCCCTGTCTCTGATAGAAATTATAGGGAACGAGATGAAAAGAAAGATGTATATAAGGACCCTGCCTCTGACAATACTCACTACATAAATGCATCACTCACACTTCAAGAATTAAAAGATGCCATTCAGTCCCTTCCAAGTAAAAAAACGTCAGTTGGACTAGATGCAATTTCCAATGAGATGCTGAAAAATTTACCAGAAAATTTTATAATCTTGCTACATGACATATTTCAAAAATGCTGGAATAGTGGGATAATGCCTAACAACTGGAAAGAAACAATAGTGGTTCCTGTATTAAAACCAGGTAAATGTAATACCGATTTGAAAAACTACAGGCCAATTGCATTAACATCACATGTATGTAAACTAATGGAGAAAATAATCTTAAAGAGACTGATGCACTATTGTGAAAAGAATAAAATAATACCAGTAAATCAGGCAGGATTTCGAAAAGGCAGGTCACCAGTAGAGATCCTAACAAAGCTAACTACTAATATAAAACAACAATTTGCAAGACGTCAATGTGTTTTAGCTACATTTTTTGATATAACGAAAGCATACGATCAAGTGTGGCACTCCCGATTGTTATTCAAATTTAAAAGTATTGGGCTGACAGGTAACATTTTTGGCTATGTTAAGTGTTTCTTAGAAAACAGAGTATTTCAAACGAGGATTGAAAATGTATATTCCACGAAACGAATTCTTCAAATGGGTATCCCTCAGGGATCCGTTATAGCTCCCCTTCTTTTCATGATATTAATGCATGACTTACCCAGTAAAGTATCTAAGCATGTAGTTTTAGCTCAATATGCTGACGATTTATGCATGTGGATGCAGGTAAATATGAAAAAGAAAACTCCTTTGCGCTGTATCAATTATACACGCAAATGCTACCAATTAGAACTTGATAAAATAGCGCGATACATGGTAGAAAATGGGTTACATCTATCCCTGGAAAAAACAAAAATAGTTTTATTTAATAACGGAGCTAACCCAGTAAATATTCCCACTTTCAAACTGGGAGATACTCTTCTTCAGTTTAACGAGTCGATTAAATTCTTAGGAGTTTTCCTTACAGCAAAATTATCTTGGAATCAGCATATTGAATACTTATTAACCAAAGCTCAAAAAAGTTTAAATTTCATAAAAATAGTTCGCAAACAGACATGGGGTCAAGATTCATCAACACTTGTTCATCTTTGTAAATCGCTTGTTAGATCTAAATTAACCTATGCTCAAGAAATCTTCTTCAGTGCACCGAAACACTTACTAAAAAAACTGCAGAGCATAGATTGTAAAGGTTTCAAACTTGCACTGGGTCTTCCAATGCATGCTTCCTGTCTTCGGACATATAATGAAATCAAACTGTTGCCACTTGATGAGCAAAGGAAAGTCGCTTCTACTAAATTTTTGTTAAGAAACACTACCGTAGAAAACATCTCAGAAACAGAAATTAAACTGAGATCAGATACCGACTTTCCAAAACGAGCTAAATCAATATCTTCACAGGTCACACTTGCAACATACACATCTGACGTCATGAAAGGCTCAGGAATTGATCTAGACGTAGATCCTGTATCTATACGACCTTCCTTTTCGCCAGTACCCAGTTGGGAACTCCAAAGAGCACGATTTGACGTACACCACACTAATTTAAAAAAAGGAGACAATATAAACTTACTGGCAAGTCAGGTTAAATGTCATATAAACGACGTATATTCTGATCATTTGAAAATTTACACTGATGGGTCAGTAATTGAAAGAAAAGCAGGCTCAGCGTTTTTAATACCTGCTCTCAAAATTGAAAAATCTTTCTACATAGGACTTGATAAATCTATCTTTACAGCTGAACTCTTTGCAATATTAATGGCTTTAAACTTTCTGATAAGTCTTCCTAGGACAATTTTTCAGATACTTCTTTGCGTTGATTCAAAATCAGTACTTCAGGCTCTTGAATTATCAAAATTACAAACAAGATCAGAAATGATTCTGGAAATAAGTCACTTGATTCATAATTTATCTTTAAGAGGCACTGATATTACTTTCTGCTGGATACCTTCTCATAGTTCTTTTAGTTATAATAATAAAGTTGACAGGGCTGCCAAACGGGGAGCTAATAACTCACCAGATTCAAACAATATCCAGCTTTCTCTCTCGTTGCACGAGAATTACACTTTAGTGGACAACTACGTCTGGAAGCAGTTCCAATTAAAACAGAAAAAGTATGATAAATGTCACATGAACTTTGAAGTTAGCAAAATACTTAAGCAGCTTCATGCCAGCAGAACTATACAGTCCCTTATGTACAGATGGAAACTTGATGCATTCAAAACAAAATATACCAATAACATAGTGTGTCTGTGTGGAAAGAAGATAACACATAGTCATATTCTTTCTTGCGTTAGGGTAAAACGACATATTCCAACACTATCTGTGAGTACAGTTTCTGACATATTTGCCTCATCATCATTACTGTATGAATTTTTTGTTAGCCTGTCAAAAAGTCCTATAGCGAATTACCTTTAAAATGTTATTTGACTTGTTCATTGTTGTGGTTAGTCAATTATTAGTTTTACTTTTTATTCATTTCTTCCGGATATTTACTAATTTTGTTTGTCAGTTTGTTTGTTTAAATCGATAATTATGATAACATTATTTGTTAGTTTTACCTTCCCCTCTTCAAAACAGTTGTTTTCTGGATCATCTTTTCTCAAATTCAAAATTGACAATTTTCAAATATCTTCTTCACTCCTCCTCTATCACTCCCCCCCCCCCCCCCTTTTTTTTTTTTTTTTTTTTTTTTTTTTTTTTGTCTAAAATCACTTTAGTGAATAGACATTAAATCAAAGACCACCACCACACACACACACACACACACACACACACACACACACACACACACACACACACACACACACACACACACACACACACACACACACACACACAAGAAGAAGACGTTAAATCAAAGAACGAACGAACAAGAAGAAGAAAGGAGCAGAAGAAGAAGAAGAAATTTAAAAAAGGAGAATTTTTTTTCACACAAACACCAAGCAGACATTTACATGTTTATACATGTACATGTGCAGTGGCAAGCACAAACAGAAATACACAGACAGGCAAACGTGCATTCACTCTGCTTGGCAATGCCATCCCTGAGTGTCACTTTCTTTTTTCAAAATTCATGTAACAAGGATAAAGCTCTTCCCAAGTGGAATCAAAGTGACTGCCAGTATTCGAACAAATGGAAACTAGAAACATAAAAGTACTATTCAGTTCAGTTCAATTCAGTTCAGTTCAGTTTAATTCAATACCCTTTATTAATTCAAATTTGAAATTGAAAATGTGCACAGGCCCACACATGACTCGCATCACACATACGTAAGTCTCATCTGTGTTTCGAGTACATCGCAAATCTGTCATAAACCGTGTAAAAATATAAACTTCTCAACAGGTCAGTCCATCTACAAAATACACCAACTAACAATCAAAGTCATATGCCAAAACTCCGCGCATGAAACCGTCACCCTAGCCCCGTCTCCCCTCCCCTGCCCACTCCCCCCCTCCGCTTATCATACACAGAAAGAGAGAAAATACACCATTTTAACATCACAAGATTAAAAAAAAAAAAAGAAGTTGAACTGATGTCAGTCCATTCTCGGTTAAAACTATCTGCCTTGGGGTTGCCTTCATTGATCGATTGATTTGGTTTAGTTTTTACGTCGACACCCACCTCAAGTATATCGATATGGCCTATGGGAATAACTATCCCAGGGAAGAGGGGGAAGGGGGACCTATCTAATCCTATATTGACACCACCTGAACAACTATGATTTTAAGATGGGACAGTGAGAAAGCTAGTTTTTATGTAGCGCACCCCTGGGATTCGAACCCACAACCATTAGCATGTGAATGCGACGCTCAAACCAGCTGAGCTACTGGGGCTGCCGGGGGGCTCTTTCCGTATAAATAGTATCTGGAATGTCTAGATCTATACTAAAATTGTACTCTTTTCTGTCACTCTATTTGTTTCTGCCTTGCTTCTTTGCTCTCTGTCATTTCTTCCTATCATTTTCTGTCTTGCTTGTCCGTTCACCTGTGTGTGTTTGTAAACCCTTATATACATTCTCTGAAGATTGAAAAATGTGCACATGTTTGAAGTGCATTTTTGGCTCCAAGGAACGGTGATATGCAGAAGCAAATGTAAGCAATGGCAAAAATTAGGCCTGTTTTTATGTTTTAATGTCCTTAGTCATGTTTAAGTTTCTCTTCAGGTTTATTTTTTGTAACCCCAAATTGGACGAAGTGGTCGGCGCCTGGGGCATACCCTTAGATATCCTTAGGCTATGTGCGCGAATGTATTGATAGTGTACTGAATTTTCTTGTCCACATTTTTTATTTCTTTAGTGAGGTGTTGTTTTTGTTTTGAGATGTTTATAGCCCTGATATGGCTCTGTGCAGTCTTTTCCTTTTCTTTTTTCCTGTTGAAGTTCTGTGTGTGTCTTGAAACGGTTGTAGCCCTGATATGTCTCTACCCACTCGGCTGGGCTTTAAGCAACAATAAGGATAAGAATAAGAATCGGCCAACTGGTCTTTCTCAGGCGTAAGATAAAAGGAAAAGAAATAAGCTCACTCATCAAGAAACGCCCCAGAAAGGTAGATGGGACCCAGAGCAACAATACCTAACCACAGGCCAAACAGTCATCTCCCGGCTCCCAATGCGACACGATAACCGTCTCATCACCAAGCAAGCGTGTCCATGCGCTGCGTGACCCATACGGACCCAGTCATCAATTACTTTGTTCGCAGGTCGGGTGGCAAAAATAACAGCGAACTTCCCTGTTGTTGTTGAACTGGGAGAAAATGACTGATATCATGATATCATACAGTGTTTCTGTATTGTGGAGACTGGGAAGTACGGGTGAGTAATGCAGTAAAGTAAAGTAAACAGGAAGTGAAACGAAAAAACAACATGCATGTTTTTTTTTTTATACATTGCGTGTTTACGTGTCTTATCTTCTGTTCCTTGTGTCACTGTTGTTTCCTATCTTTAA
>JAPXFY010000018.1:48834236-48849236 GCA_030674185.1 Monoplex corrugatus | reverse complement strand
ATATGGCATCTGTAAAGACTACATGGCTGCCATGGTCTATGGCGTAACTGATGATGTTGGCTGTGTGGATTAGAGCCTCGACCTTGGTTGTGCATTTTGTGTTAAGTGAAGACCAGTTGGTATTGTTTCAGCCTGCGGTTGTCCATCAGGGAACTGGATGTAGATCCATCCATGTAAAATCATATCCACGTTGTCTAGGGGTACCATTCTTCGAACATGGCCAGGATCAGGGCTCCTTTGCTCAGGGCGCTGTGCTCGACTTTTGTAGTGAGATGAGGAACCTGAAATTCATTGTAGTGATGTTCTTCAATTTGTCACCTAAGGGTGGAGAAACACGGCTGGCTCTCAAGGTGTCTACTTTAGTTGGTAGCTGTTTTTGGAGACTTCTCTACAGCACTGTGGTATCTCTCGTGAAGTTTGATCTGGTCACTTTTCCTGAACAGGGTTCCTTTGTCTTACAATGCATCAAATTACCTTCTGAGGCTTTGGCTTTGTTGTACTGAATCAAGGCTTTGTATCAGCATCAGTTCATCTCGGTGGAGGCATGCCTGTGGTACGTTTTATCTGATACGGAAAAAAAATTGCAGTGAAACAAAAAAAATTTTTTTCAGTCCAGTTCAATCCATTCTCTACGTCGCGAACTCAGACTGTGTGAGCATCCGCCCTAGTCACTACATTTCTCTAACGACAACCACACTGAGTGAACCGGCAACAACCAGACGCGTTGACTGTCATGAAGTCCGCCCCAAGAGAAAAACGGAAACACCAAACAGAAACCGTTATGTCATCATGGAATCAGGGCATGAGAGAAGGGCAACTGTCTGCTACAGTTTTTACACGATTCATAGGGATGAGATTGATGATGATGATGATTGACGATGACGATGACGACGACGATGATGTTGTTGTTGATGATAATGATGATAATGACGACGATGGTGATGATGAAAATGTTGCCCAATTGTTATTACTATTGTTATTGTTGTTTAAAGCCCAACCGACTGGGTAGAGCCATATGAGGGCTATAACCGTTTCAGAAGACACACAATACTTCAACAGGGGGAAAAAAAAAGAAAAGAAAATTAAGTACACATATCAATGCATTCACGCACATAATCTAAGGAGATGCCCCTGGCGCTGACCTCTCCGTCCAATTTGTCGCACAGGAGATTTAAATGTTTATACCTGAATACAACTTTAAACATACATAAGGACACTAAAACATATTAAAAAAAACACGGGCATATGGTGATGGTGATGATGATGACGACACCGACACCGACAACGATGATGATGACGACGACGACGACGATGATGATGCTGTGGGATTCCCCTTTTGATTTGAGGCAGTGCGACAGGTTTGCACTCTGCACTTCCTTTTGATGTCTTGGCGTGAATCAGGTCAGACCGCGGGTCAGGAAGCTTTAAGTTTAAGCAACATCCTCAAAGACATATCCGCCATGTAAGATGACTCGACAAATGTGGTCCCTAGTTTTGGGTTCAAAAGGATCCGCTTTTGCCTTCATCTACACTTACATGTATAAGCGTGATTCGCGACTAAGCAAACAGTGGCCCCTGTCTTTCCTAGGGACCTATCAAACACTATAAGCTGACACCACCAAGAATGACGGAAACATTAAGGTGGCCGGGCAGCGAACAGGCCAGGTTTTAACCCTTTGACTACCGCACCCTATCCACAAACATCAAAACTTAACTCTTTGATTCTCTCACCCTGTCCACCAGCTTCTTGCAGGAAGCTGGTGGACTGGGTGAGAGAATCAAAGGGTTAAGGTTTTGCTTTTCTAGTATGGTTGGCAGTGCAAGATGCTGGTGGACAGGGTGCGGGAGTCAAAGGGTTAATGTTGCGGACTGGGACCGAACTCAAGATATCAGATCTTTGAGTCCATGGTGCTACCAACCAGCCCGCGTTACATGTTGCCAACAGCACCCGGTGTTCCCAGCCGGTCATCCATATCCGAGTACTTTAACCGGGCCCGATCGTTGCTTAATTCAATTGACTTCGGTGATCGGACGAGAACCGGTGTTTTCAAATGTGGTTGTGGCCGTTGGCTTTCCAAATAAGTAGAACATTGGCATGTGTAAGAGTCGGAAAATCCTAGTGATTTTTTTTTAGACTGATTGGTGCTTGAACTGGAAAGTTTTTAACAGTTGTGTCGATCGCTGCGGTATAAAGTCATGGTGGCATATATGAACAGTTTGTGTCTGCTAGTGCACCACACATCGAGGAGAGGTCCGGAGGTGATGAATATGTTTTTTAAACCCTTTGAATCCCGCACATTATCTACCAACTGCAAAAAACTTAACCCCTTTGACTCCCTCACTCTATCCACCAGCTTCCTGCAGGAAGCTGGTGGATAGAGCGAGGGAGTCAAAGGGGTTAAGTTTTTGCTTTGCTAGGATGGTTGACAGTGCAGGAGGCTGGTGGAAAGGTGCAGTATTCAAAGGGTTAAGATTTATTTTAAAGATGATTGTTTGCTAGTCCTGGTTGTTTTGCTAGCCTTGGCCTGGTTGCGAAGCCTGGACACCAAGAAATGACAAGGAAAATATAATCAATGCAGCAGAAATGTGGCGCTGTGGACGACTTGCTGTTTTGAAGTATGTAAATGGTGCATAGGGTGCAGGAATCAAAGGGTTAATAGAACATTAGCTGTTTATACCTTTCAACCGCTCTCCTAATAAAACATTGCATTTCTACAAAATCTTATGAAAAAATCGACAGCAACATTTTAATTGGAAACAAATTTGAACTGTGATAGGTGGAGCTATTTCTATATCGTTAGGTATCTTTCTGTGTGTATGTGTGTGTGTGTGTGTGTGTGTGTGTGTGTGTGTGTGTGTGTGTGTGTGTGTGTGTGTGTGTGTGTGTGTTGTGTGTGTGTGTGTGTGTGTGTGTGTTGTGTGTGTGTGTAAGAGAGAAAAGAGATAGATAGATAGAGAGAGAGAGAGAGAGGGACAGAGAGAGAGACAGAGACAGAGAGAGAAGGGACAGGGGAAGATAGAGGGAGACAAAAGAGAGAGAGAGAGATAGATAGATAGATAGATAGAGAGAGATAGAGTGTATGGGTGAGTCTGTGTGCGTGTGGGTGTGCACGTAAGTGTGTGCGTGTGTCTGTCTGTGGGCGTGTGTGTGTACGTGCGTGCTTGTTTGTGTGTATGTGTGTATGTGTGTGTGAGTGTGTGTGTATGTGTGCGCGTGTATGTGTTCGTTCTTTGATTTAACGTCTTTTCACTATGAGTGATATTAGACGAAAAAAAAAAAAAATTAAAAAAAAAGTATGTGAGATGAGAGATGGGCGGGTTGGTTTTGGGGCATAGAGGAGACATAGTTATAGACATATGTAGGTGGGAAAATAGAAAAATGGAACAAGAACTTAACATTAACATTTAACATCAACAATGTGTATGGAAAATTTAACTCTAAAGTACAAACTTCATAAACTTAAAGTAATGCATTAACAGGACTGATCGTGCTGATCGTACTGTTGATATCAAGTTTGGCATACACGTTTATTGTATAAGCTGAAATCTATTTTTATCTGGCAATATGTATAATTATATTAAGTCCTATTTAGCCAATAGAGATAGGCAATACTGTGTTCTTACTCATATGGAGGAAGACTTTATGACGTTTGCTGTGCTCTGTGTCTCTGTCTCTGTGTCTCTCTGTCTCTGTCTCTCTGTGTCTGTCTGTCTGTCTGTCTGTCTGTGTGTCTCTCTCTGTCTCTCTCTCTTCTCTTCTTCTCTCTCTCTTCCTGTCTGTCTTCTCTTCACTCCTCTTCTCTTTCTCTCTCTCTCTCCCCTCCTCCTCTCTCCCTCCCTCCCTCCCCTCTCTCTCTCTTCTGTCTTGTCTTTCTCTTTCTCTCTCTCTTTCTCTCTTCTCTCTTCTCTCCTCACTCACTCACTCACTCACTCACTCACTCAATCACTCACTCTCTGTCTCTCTCCCTCTCTTTATCTTCCTCTCTCTCTTCTTTCTCCCTCTCTCTCTCTCTTGACGGGCACTGTAACCAAATATGTACAATTCAGACATCCAGTGGGAAGCTCCTGTTTCTCTACAAATAATTCACTTTTTAGCAGCATTCTTTTATTTTTTGATTTTCATTATTTATTTATTTTTATTTATTTATTAATTCATCTATTTGCCTGGTGAGTAAAGATTGAACATTTTCCAATCTCCCAGGTCAACATGACGACTGCGCCCGTCTGTTTCTCTAAATTACTTCACTTTTTAACAGCATTAAAAAAAAAATCTTATATATTTAAATCTTTTTTTTTTTTTATTCATCTATTTACTTGCGATTTATGGATCGATTGCAATTGTATTTGTGTACCAGCTCTCTGTTATTTTACAAGTGTATATTCCCCACCCTGCCCTGAAATTGGGCTACATCTGCTTATATAATGTGTTGTTTATTGAAGCTTTACGTGTGTTACGGTTAAAACGATTGGGGTGGGGTGGGGGTGGGGGTGGAAACATTCAGACGTATCTCAGTTTCTCTGCGATTCACACAGAATGTATATGGATCCAGAAGTCACAAGCACACACAGACACACAGACACACAGACACAGACACACACACACACACACACACACACACACACACACAGACACAGACACAGACACACACAGACACACACACAGACACACACACAAACACACACACACAAAGACACACACATAACACACACAAACATAACACATACATAACACACACACACACACACACACACACACACACACACACACACACAACACACACACACACACACACACACACACACACACACACACACACACACACACACACACACACACACACACCCCACTTGAATCCCAGGCCAAACCACGCGGATACTAGGCCAAAGTATAAATTTAAAGTCAGATTGAGAATGAGCTTCAAATGCTCAAAGCCAGATAGATCTTCTACTTCTTCTTCTTCTTTCTTCTTTTCTTCTTCTTCTTCTTCTTCTTCTTCTTCTTCTTCTCTTCTTCTTCTTCATTTTTTCTTCTTCTTCTTACTTCTTCTTCTTCATTTCTTCTTCTTCTTCTTCTTCTTTTCTTTTTCTCCCTCCTCTTCATTATCATCAGTTGTGGCATCTATCTGCGTTCAGTCTCGGAACTCGTCATAATTGTCGTCAAGAAAGAATTCAATGGAAGATACAAATTTGTTGTTGTCTGTGAATGTGTGTCAGCTCCACTCATCATGAGATAAATGCACTCTCTGCTGTCCTCATGTTCAAGACTAAGACTTATGGCCAACGTTCATTCTTTTTTTTTTTTCCATCTGTGTACCTTCATCAGTGGAACTCACTTCCTCAAAGTTTCGTCATCTTGCAGTCTTTGTCCTTCACTGACTGTGCTCTAGAAACTCATCTCCTTAACCCTTTCACTCTCACTAACAGTCCTCAAGCCGCAAAAACTTAACCCTTTCAATCCTTCACCCTATCCACCAGCTTCCTGCAGGATGCTGGTGGATAGGGTGAGGGAATGAAAGGGTTAACTTTTTTGCTTTGCTATCATGGCTGGCGATGCAGGATGCTGGTGGATAGGGTGAGTGAGTGAAAGGGTTAAACAATACTATTACTAGTATTAGGTTTACATCTTTCTCTTTTGTCTTCACCTTGCTGACCATACTGCACGGGTAAGATTGGTTGTGTGGGAAAATGTTATTTGTGCGTGTTTCACTGATCTGTGTGCAGGCCTCTGTGTTAGTGAATGTACGCTCATCAAGCATTAGTCCCTGTGTTGGTGTTTGTGTTCATCTGTGCGCGAGTAGGTGACTGTATGTGTGTAGGTGTGGGTGAGGGCCTGTCTGTCTGAATGTGTGCGTTCATATGGCCCATTTCAAATGTATGTAGGTCGAGTCAAAATCACGCGATAACCAGCAAGATTTCGGTCGAGTATTAGTCCACCAGCATCAGTCATTGTTATTGTTGTCATTGTTGTTTAAAGCCCAGCCGACTGCGTGGAGCCATATCAGGGTGATAACTGCTTCAAAAAAAAAAAAAAAAAAAAAAAAAAAAAAAAAACCAAACATATCGATGCGTTCGCGCACATTATCTGAGGACATGCCCCTGGCGTTGACCACTCCGTCCAATTCATCGCACAAGGGATTGAAAAAAAAACACACACCTGAATACAAATATAAGCATACCTACGGACACCAAAACACATATAAAAAACATGCCTAAATTACCTAAAATTGCTTCCGCATATCTCATCTCCCTAGAGCCAAAAATGCACTTAAAACATGTACCCAATTATCAATCCCAAGAAAAAGTACGTAAGACTTCATCGAACACATACAGGTGAATGGACCAGCAAGGCAGAAAATGATGGGTAGAGATGACAGAAAGCAAAGGAACAAGGCAGAAACGAAGAGAGTGACAGATACGAGGAAATTTCTAGCAGAGAATTTCCAGAAGGTGGGAATACTATTTATACTGAAAGAGCCTCCGGCATCCGCAGTCATAAATTAATAATGATAATGAAAAATATCCTAACTTCAGCTTCGGTGACACCACGGACGAGCGCTACGCTGAAATTTGGAATGCTATACTTAAAATTTCTAAATCTTTTGTTGATCAGGATGTAGTCAATCTGATTTTTGTTATTTCCTCCTGGACTCATCCAAGTCCATTTTCTTCTAATAGGCTGCTCAAACCAGGTGTTTCCTACTATGAACTCATTCATCTGTACCCATTCTACAAGTTTCCCTCCCCTTTCATTTTGTGCACCAAGACCATGAGGTCCAACTATACCCTCCACCCTATCCTGTCCACTTCAGCTTTAAAATCTCCCATTATTACTGTAACTTCTTGTGATTTACATTGGACCTTGGCCATCTCTAAAACTTCGTATAAGTTGTCGATGTCTTCCTGAGTACTTGCGGATGTTGGTGCATACACCTGAATGATGTTGATATCAAATGGTTTGCCACCCAATTTGACCAGCAAAACTCTGTCGGACACAGCCCAGTATCCCTTAACTGCTTTTGATTTGTCTTTGTCCATTATGATGCCTACACCTCTTTCATGTGAATTACCACCAGAGTATATCACTGTATATTCTCCTGATGTTATCGTACCTGCCCCCTTCCATCTCACTTCCCTTAGTCCTAAAATACTAATGTTAAGCCTTTCCATCTCCATTTTGATGTTGTCTAATTTTCCCTTCTGCAACAGTGTCCTGATGATGAGGCAGCCGAGATGTGGTTTCTAAGAAGAATGTTGAGAGTTCCATGGACAGCAAAGAAAA
The DNA here is from genome assembly GCA_030674185.1 of Monoplex corrugatus. Taxonomy (NCBI): domain Eukaryota; kingdom Metazoa; phylum Mollusca; class Gastropoda; order Littorinimorpha; family Ranellidae; genus Monoplex; species Monoplex corrugatus. The sequence goes on along the minus strand of JAPXFY010000018.1, from coordinate 48,841,957 downwards.
CAAACGAGACAGTCTTGATGGAGGCAGACACAAGTAGATCATTCATAAGGAATATTAGGAAATGACAGGCAACATTTATAGGCCGTTTTATGAGGAAGGGGGATTTGGAGCACCTGGTCACCACGGGAAAGCTGGAGGGCAAGAGAGCACCAGGTAGACCCAGGGAGAAAATGCTAGACGGACTTGCAGAGTGGCTGAAGACGAGGAGGGTGGAGAGATGCTTGGGGCAACAAGAGATAGAGACAGATGGAAGTCCATGATCGCCAACGCCATGCGGCAGGGCGCCTGATGATGATGATGATACTTAAAATGTCAAAATGTAACACTTTGTGCTTTCTACTAATAGTCCCAGCTTGGGAGCTGTGCCAAATCAAGCAAGCTTGACCCTTTGACTCCCGCACCCTATCTACCAGCATCCTGCATTGTCAGCAATGTGTGTGTGTTTGTGTATGTGTACATATGTGCGTGTGTCTGTGTGCGTGCGCAAGATGTGCTGTCGAGTGGTTTTTATCAAGGACATAGGCGAATGGGAAATACGCGAATGGAGGAAGAGGCGGACCGGAAATAGGCGAATCGGAAACAGTTAAACCGGGAATAGGCGAGCTGGGAATAGGCAACCCGGGAACAGGCGAACGGGGAATAGGCGAATGAGGAATAGGCAAATTGAGGTAACACCAGTAAAACAACAGAGCGCTTTGGGCCAACAAGGAAACAAGAATGACACGTCAGGCTGTTGAATTGCCCGGGCAGACGGCAGCTGAGCCAGAAGAAACATCGCGCCTACCTTATATAGCACTTTGACGCTGTCTGTCACTCCCTTCCCCACCTCGTCCACCAGCTTCCTATAGCACTTCACTCTTTCAATACTTCTACCAGTGCTGCAGGAAGCTGCTGGATAGTGGGGGGGGGGGGGGGGGGAGAGGAACGAAAGAATTTGATTAAGTAGCTTACGTGTTGCAGTAAATATATAATCCTGGTTCAGCAGTTTTGGGGCTGTGATTTTCTTACTTCCTAGAGTGCAAGTTTATTGTTATTTGTTTATCATTCATTCTTCCTGTATGATGACATGTGTAATTTTGGTTTGTGGGGAATTTTATTACCATTGTGTTATCGTTCTTCTTGTTCTTTTCTTCTTCTTTTTCTTCTTCTTGTTATTGTCATCATCATCATCATCACCACTATCATCATCATCATCATTACTATTGTTATTATTTATTATTATTAGCGTTATCATTATAATTCTTCTTAGCGTTTGGGGCGCTCTTACTAGCCCATCTTAACATAATTCTATACATACGTATATGTATGTGTGTGTGTGTGTGTGTGTGTGTGTGTGTGTGTGTGTGTGTGTGTGTGTGTGTGTGTGTGCATATGTGTGTGTGTGTGTGTCACTTTTGTGAGTGTGTGTGTGTGTGTGTGCCTGCGTGCATGTGTGTGCGTGCGTGTGTGTATGCGTGCATGTGTGTACGTTGTGTTGTGTGTGTGTGTGTGTGTGTGCGTGCGTGTGTGAATGTGTGGGAGGAGTGGGCAGGGAAACAAAAGGAGAGAGTGTATAAACAACAGCTGGAAAATGAGGACTGCTTATTTATAACGGGGGAATTACCCTCAGCATCGAACAATGGTGTTGAGGTGGGGGAAGGGAGGGAGGGGGGTGGAGGGGGGTAGGGAGGGTGGTGGTAATGGTGGTGGTGGTGGTGGCGGTGGTGAAAAACAAAGTTTGAGGAGGGTGTGAACAAAAACAACTATGTACATGTGTAACAGACATATTTTCGTATCCTGCAACAGCGAATTGTGTGAGATAAGCGTGTCAACTGTCCTTTATATAAAGATGTGCCTTTAAATAAACCCTATTCCCCTCCTCCGCCATGCCCCCGCTGCGTAAGCATGTGATGTAGATATTTAGGGAACAACGTGAAATTACATATATTTAACTAGACAGCAGCTGGCCCGTTTCATAATAATGCAGGCACACATATGGGGGAAAGAGAGAGAGAGAGAGAGAGAGAGAGAGAGAGAGGAGAGAGAGAGAAGAGAGAGAGAGAGAGAGGACTTACAGAGTGGTAGACAAGCAGAAAAAGAGGCAGGCGGACAGACAGACAGACAGACAGACAGACAGACAGACAGGCAGACAGAGACATAGTTTATTGCACAATTATGTGCTAGAAATAATTAGATAACCGTACAGTTACATTCAGAGCAGCAGCTTGTTGTTAGTGGCACCGATACGCAAGCTATTAGGTAAAATATACACAGAGATAGGCAGTAACTCTTTGACTCCCGCACCCTGTCCACCAGCATCCTGCATTGTCAACCATGCTAGCAAAGAAAAAAACAAAAAAAAACTTAACCCTTTGACTTCCTACAGGAAGCTGGTGGAAAGGGTAAGGGAGTCAAAAGGTTTAAGTTTTTGCAGTTGGTGGACAGGATGCAGGAATCAAAGGGTTAAGGTGAACAGTAAAGTTAAAGTTAGTGTCTGATGTACATGACATGAATACTGAGATAAATATAGAAAGTTTGCCTCATAATGACTAATGTTCCAGAGTAAGAAAACGTCGCCTGTTTCGGGAGCATGGTACCTTCCCACTGAACGATCTGAATATTGACACAGCATTCTTAGGGTGCCGGGGGGGGGGGGGGAGGGAAGCGGGGGGGGGGGGGAGGCGGGGGGGGGGGATTGGGAGCTGGTCCCCAGTCACCAGCCTCGTATATCTTATTTTATTTTTGTTTCCAACAGCATTCATCATCATCATCAAGTGCCCTGCCACATGGCGTAGGCGATCATGGCCCTCCATACGCATCCATCCTTTGTTGCCGCAAGCACATCTTCCACCCTCTCTGTCCTCAGCCACTCTGCAAGTCCGTCCAATATTTTCTTCCCTGGGTCTATCTGGTGCTCTCTTTCCCTTCAGCTTTCTTGTTGTGACCAGGCGCTCTAATTCCCCTTTCCTCATAAAATGGCCTATAAATGTTGCCTGTCTTTTCCTAATCTTCCTTATGAATGATCTTGTGTCTGCCCCATCAAGATTGTCTCGTTTGTTTTCTTTGCTGTCCATGGAACTCTCAACATTCTTTTTAGAAACTACACCTCGGCTGCCTCAATCTTGTTCTGGCTTTGCTTGTTGACTGTCCACGCCTCACAACCGTATAACATTATCGGTTGTATCTAACATTCAAGAACTCTCTTTCTGATGTTAAATGAGAGGCATTTGTTGGTATGAATGCTTTTCATCTTCCAACAGCATTGTCTTTCTCAAAGGTTTCTGTTTCGTTTTGAATCTTAGACAACACACTTTATTTTGTCGATTAAAGAGTCTGTCTTGATTTTGTTTGTTTGTTTGTTTTTGTTTGTTTTTGCTTTTGTCTGGCTGGCTGTTCGTACCATTCCAACGGAAACAACTCTTTTTCTTTCCTTGTCTTGGGGCTGTAGCAACAGATTCACCTTGACTTTATTATTCAAAGAAGATCAGGAAAAGACAAGCAACATTTATAGGACATTTTATGAGGAAAGGAGAAATTAGAGCACCTAGTCACAACAGGAAAGCTGGAGGGAAAGAGAACACCAGGTAGACCCAGGGAGAAAATACTGGACGGACTTACAGGGTGGCTGAGGACAGAGAGGGTGGGAGATGTACTTGCAGCGATAAGGGATGAATTCGTATGGAGGGCCATGATCGCTAACGCCATACGGAAGGGCACATGATGATGATGAGAGTTTTGTCCCTTTTCATCAAAACTGAACAGATACAGTTTTTCACTGTTTTGTCAGTAAAGTTGACCTGTGTATGCACTGTGCTTAAACAACGTGATATAATAATCAACCTTTTTTCTTTCTTTTTCCCCGAGCAATGTCCTCCTAAATGAAATTTATGACACAGGAATAATCCCCAAAGATATGTCTAAATCAATTTTCATTGCACTTCCAAAGAAGACAGGGGCTATAGAATGCGAACTCCATCGCACAATCAGTTTGATGAGTCATGTAACAAAAATCCTGTTAAGAATAATCATGACGAGGACAAGGAATAGAATCAAAAGAGAAATAGCAGAAAAACAGTGTGGGTTTGTGGAGGGGAAAGGAACTATTAATGCCATATACATCCTAAGAACTATCATAGAGAGGTCAGTTGAGATGAATAAGAATTTGTATTTATGCTTTGTTGACTATACCAAGGCTTTCGATCGGGTACGACATGAAGAATTGATCAACCAACTGGAGAGACTCAATGTCGATGGAAAAGATCTACGAATAATCAGGAATATGTACTGGGAACAAACAGCTGCAATGAGAATAGAAAACAATATAAGCTCTTTTCAAAACATCAAAAGAGGAGTCAGACAGGGTTGTGTTTTGTCACCAGATCTGTTTTCACTATATAGCGAAAACATCACGAGAAACCTAGAAAAAGACCCTGGATTAAAGGTTGGAGGGAAAATGATAAACAACATTCGGTACGCAGATGACACCGTGCTAATTGCAGAAAATGAAAGGGACCTACAAAACCTTGTGAATATACTAGAAACAGAAAGCAAAGGTAAGGGGTTGGAACTAAACAGCAGGAAGACTGAAGTCATGGTGATCAGTAAAAAACATGAAATCCCCTCCTGCAAAATAACAGCAAATGGCACAACCTTGACACAGGTTAATAAGTTCAAATACCTGGGAACGGTCATTTCATCAGACGGCAGATGCACATCGGAAATAGCTGGCAGAATCGGCCAAGCCAAAACAGCATTCAAGAAGATGACAAGCATTCTTACCAACAAATGCCTATTAATTAACATCAGAAAGAGAGTCCTTGAATGTTATATAGAACCAATACTGTTGTACGGATGCGAGGCGTGGACAGTCAGCAAGCAAAGCCAGAGCAGGATTGAGGCAGCCGAGATGTGGTTTCTCAGAAGAATGTTGAGAGTACCATGGACAGCAAAGAAAACAAACGAGACAGTCTTGATGGAGGCAGACACAAATTGATCATTGATAATGAAGATTAGGAAAAGACAAGCAACATTTATAGGCCATTTTATGAGGAAGGGGGATTTGGAGCACCTGGTCACAACGGGAAAGCTGGAGGGAAAGAGAGCACCGGGTAGACCCAGGGAGAGAATGCTGGACGGACTTGCAAGGTGGCTGAGGATGAAGAGGGTGGGGGAGATGCTGGGGGCAACGAGAGATAGAGATGGTTGGAAGTCCATGGTCGCCAACGCCATGCGGCAGGGCACCTGATGATGATGATGATGATGATGAATGTTTGTTTGTTTTGTTTGTTTTTGATGCGAAAACGTACATTGCTCTGGCTGCTTGTTTTTCACTGCGCAGGCGTCTTGTTGCTGCACAAGTCTGCACATTCAGTCTTGGGAGTGTAACCCCGATATGTTGGCAGTCATACTCCTTCTTTCAGTTGATGGTTTGATTGATTGATTTGGTTGTTTTTACGTCGACACCCACCTCAGGTGATATGGCCGACGGGGATAACCATCCCAGGGAAGTGGGGAAAGGGGGACTTCTCTAATCCTGTACTGACACCACAACAACGATGTAAAGATGGGGACAGTGAGAAAGCCAGTTTTAATGTAGCGCATCCCGGGGATTCGAACCCACAACCATTAGCATGTGAAAACGACTCTCAAACCCACTGAGCTACTGGGGCCCGCAGTTGATGGGTATTTGTGTGTGTCGGTAATCCACCCAACACTAACTGTGGCCTGACGGGATCTTTAACGTGCGTAATTGACGATCAGCCCGCCACATACGCACGGAAGAAGTTTAGGCAACAAACAGGTCAGCAGACATGTGTGTCCTGACAGATCGAAAAATTCTCCACCCCTTGACTCACCAGGCGGGAGATAATCAGGCAGAATCGAACCCCAGGCTTTCCGATTGAAAGTTTGACATCTTACCCACTCCGCTGCCACGCCCGTCTCTGGACATTCTTTCGTCCAAAGCTCAAAACAGACATGTTTGGTGATATTGTGTTATTACGTGCAGTTGATTGTGTCCGTGTCCGTGTCTGTGTCCGAGGGCTCTTTCAGTATAAATAGTATCCCCACCTTCTGGAAAGTGTGTGCAAGAAATTTCCTCTTTTCTGTCACTCTCTTTGTTTCTGCCTTGTTCCTTTGTTTTCTGTCATTTCTTCCTATCAGTTTCTGCCCTGCTGGTCCATTCACCTGTATGTGTTCGATAAAGTCTTACGTACTTTTTCTTAGGATTGATAATTGGGTACATGTGTTAAATGCATTTTTGGCTCTAGGGAGGTGAGATATGCAGAAGCAATTTCAGATCATTTATGCCCGTTTTTATGTATGCTTTGGTGTCCTTAGGTATGCTTAAGTTTGTATTCAGGTGTGTGTTTTTTAAATCCCCTGTGCGATAAATTGGACGGAGTGGTCAACGCCAAGGGGCATGTCCTTAGATTATGTGCGCAAATGCATTGATAAGTGTATTTAATTTTCTTTTCTTTTTGTGTTTTCCTGTTGAAGTTTTTGTGTATGTTTCCAAGCGGTTGTAGCTCTAAGCAGCCGGCTGGGCTTTAAACAACAATAACAATGACATTTACAATCAACTTGAAGGCCTACTGTATGCAAGCAAGGATCAGTTGTACCACCACAGAAAGTAGGGACTTGGGAATCCCAAACACTCTGTTATCTACCCTTAAAGGTCGTTTCCTGTTCTTTCCTTTCCTTTTCCTCTGATGTCACCGCCACAAAGTGCCGTCACCATAACGGCGTCTACGACAGACTGACTTCGTCATCTTGGTATACTGTCGTGTGTGAGTGTGTTGTGTGGTTTTGTGTTCGTGTGTTGTGTGTGTGTGGTGTGTGTGTTTTGTGATTTGTGTTTGTGTGTGTTTGTGTGTGTGTGTTTTGTTGTGGTGGTGTTGTTGTGTGTGTGTGTGTAGTGTGGTGTGTTTGTGTGCTGTGTTGTGTTGTGTGTGTTTGTAATGTTTTGTGTGTGTTGTGTGGTGTGTGTGATGTTTTTTGTGTGTGTGTGTGTGGTGTTAGTGTGGTGTGTGTTGTGTGTGTGTGTGTTGTGTGTGTGTGTGGTTTTGTGTTTGTGTGTGTGTGTGGTTGTGTGTGTGTTGTGTAATGTGTGTGTGTGTGTGGTGTGTGTGTGTGTGTGTGTAGTGTTTGTGTGTGTGTGTGTGATGTGTGTGTGTGAAGATGTGTGTTGTGTGTGTTTGTGTGTGTGGGGGTGTGTGGTGTGTGTGAAGTTTGTGGTGTTGTGTGTGTTGTTGGTGTGTTGTTGTTGTGGTGTGTGTGTTGTGTGTGTGTGAAGTGTGTGTGTGTTTGTGGTGTGTGGAGATGTGTGTGTGTGTGTTGTGTGTGTGATGTGTGTGGGTTGTGTGTTGTGTTGTGGAGTTTGTGGTGTGTGTGGTGTGTGGAGATGTGTGTTGTTGTTGGTGTGTGAAGATGTGTGTGTTGTTGGTGTGTGAAGATGTGTGTGTGTTGTGTGGTGTGAGAGATGTGTTGTGTGTGTGTGAGTGTTGGTGGTGTGTGTGTGTGAAGATGTGTGTGTGTGTGTGTGTGTGTGAAGATGTGTGTGTGTGTTGTGTGTGAAGATTGTGTGGTGTGTGTGTTGTGTGTGAAGTGTGTGTGGTGTGTGTGGTGTAGATGTGAGGTTGTGTGTGTGTGTTTGTGTTGTGAGATGTGTGGTGTGTGTGGTGTGTGTGAAGATGTGTGTGGTGTGTGTGTGTGTTGTGTGTGAATTGTGTGTGTGTGTGTGA
>JAPXFY010000018.1:48809236-48816736 GCA_030674185.1 Monoplex corrugatus | reverse complement strand
AGAAAGAAAAATGTCGTCTGAAGCGGAGGTATTGTATTATTCTGTATTGTATTGTACCTGATTATATAGTATTGTATGATATCGTGTCGTGTTATGTCAGTATGTATTGAATTGTTTTGTATTGTGTGGTATCATATCATATCGTATTATACTATATCGTGTCGTATCGTACCGTATAGTTTATTACATGTTGTCTCGTATCGCATTTGCCTTGTATCTTATTTGTATAGTATCGTATCATTTTGTGTCGTATCGTATAGTATCGCATTGTATTAAAATGTGTTGTATTGAATGAAGTTGTATCGAATCCTATTGTATTGTATTCTACTGTCCTTTGCATATTGTTTATATTTTCAATGTTATTTATTTATTATTTATTTATTTTATTATCTATTTATTTATTTCATCATCGAGAAGCTTTATTTCCCAATCAGCAATATCCGTGCCAGACATATTTTTGTGTGTGTGTTGTGTTTGTTGTGTGTGTGTGTGTGTTGTGTGTGTGTGTGTGTGGTGTGTTGTTTGTAATGATGTGTGTGTGATGTGTGTGTGTGTGTTTTACAAATGTTGTTATTCTTGAACGGCAATGGCGTGTATTGGATTACGAAAGTAAGGACATTTCTGTTCCCTTCTTGGAACTGTCGAAAGGTTTTTGTTTTGTTTTGTTTTTATTTGTATTTTTAAGTGTTGTTTTTGCGTTGTTTCGTTGTTGTTTTTGTTTATTATGTATTTTATTCCCTTTTCCATCTTTACTTTGTAAATTTTTATCTTTGGTTTTATTCCAATTATACATTGTTTTACTTAAGATCCCCCCCCCCCCCCGTGGGGATGCCGGGGGGGGGGGGTTCTTTCAGTATAAATAGTATCCCCTTCGTCTGGAAATTCTGTGCTAGAAATTTCCTCTTTTCTGTCACTCTTTTTGTTTCTGCCTTATTCCTTTGCTTTCTGTCATTTCTTCCTACCATTTTCTGCCTTGCTGGTCATTCATCAGTACGTGTTTTCGTTAAAGTCTTACGTACTTTTTCTTAGGATTGATAATTGGGTAGATGTATTAAGTGCATTTTTGGCTCAATGGAGGTGAAATATGCGGAAGCAATTTTTAAGTAATTTATGCCCGTTTATATATGTATATGTTTTAGCATGAATTTGTATTCAGGTTTCTTTATAAATTGGACAGGGTGGTCAACGCCAGGGTCATGTCGTTAGATTATGTGCGTGAATGCATTGATATGTGTACTTAATTTTCTTTTCTTTTCTTTTTTCCTGTTGAAGTTTTGTATGTTTTGAAGCGGTTGTAGTCCTGATATGGCTCTACGCAATCGGCTGGGCTTTAAACAACAATAACAATTTCAGATGTTTTTAACATTTTTAATTTGGAGGTGCTTCTTTTATTTTATTTTATTTTATTTTATTTTTTTTTTACTTTTCCTTCGTCTCTGTCTCTGTCTCTTTGTCAGTCTCTAAACTCAGAGAGAGAGAGGGAGAGAGAGAGAGGAGAGAGAGAGAGAGAGAGAGAGAGAGAGAGAGAGAGAGAGAGAGAGAGAGAGAGAGAGAGAGAGAGAGAGAGAGAGAGAGAGAGAGAGAGAGAGAGAGAGAGAGAGTGAGAGAGAGAGAGAGAGAGAGAGAGAGAGAGAGAGAGAGAGAGAGAGAGAGAGAGAGAGAGAGAGAGAGAGAGAGAATCAGAATGCTGCACACGGGACTGGACTGGTCTCGATTTATTGTCGTAAAGTCTGACATCTGAAAGACTAGCGCCCAGATCCAACCTCAAAGTCGAGTGGAGGGAAGAAGGGGGTCGGATCAGTAGGTGGGTGGAGGATGGGAGATGCAAGATGGGGAATGAGATCCTCAGTTGTCCTCATTTAGTCTGGAATTTCTGGCCAGGCTACCTACGTGTGTTAACGCCCTATCGATATATTCAGCCCTATCGGTATATTCAGCCCTATCTGTATATTCAGCCCTATTGGTATATTCAGCCCTATCAGTATACTCAGCCCTATCGATATATTCAGCCCTATCGGTATAGTCAGCCCTATTGGTATATTCAGCCCTATCAGTATACTCAGCCCTATCGATATATTCAGCCCTATCGGTATACCCAGCCCTATCGGTATACCCAGCCCTATCGGTATACTCAGCCCTATCGGTATATTCAGCCCTATTGGTATATTCAGCCCTATCAGTATACTCAGCCCTATCGATATATTCAGCCCTATCGGTATACTTAGCCCTATCGGTATATTCAGCCCTATCGATATATTCAGCCCTATCAGTATACTCAGCCCTATTGGTATATTCAGCCCTATCGGTATGCTTAGCCCTATTGGTATATTCAGCCCTATCGGTATACTTAGCCCTATCGGTATATTTAGCCATATCGGTATACTAAGCCCTATCAGTATACTCAGCCCTATCAGTATATTCAGCCCTATCGGTATATTCAGCCCTCTCGGTATACTTAGCCCTGTCGGTATATTTAGCCCTATCGGTATATTCAGCCCTATCGGTATACTTAGCCCTATCAGTATACTTAACCCTTCGGTATATTCAGCCCTATCAGTATACTTAACCCTTCGGTATATTCAGCTCTAACGGTATATTTCGTTGAAAACAGCATGCACAACAACATCTACGAAATCTAAAGCTTAACTTAACGTTTCAACATACTGCTTCGGAAGATTATAAATGTATACACAATGAAAATCAAAAGCTCACGATTAAGTTAGAAATGCCCTTATTTCAAATTCCTTGGTACAAGTTTGGCCTCCCAGTCCCGACCTACCTTCGGTTTTTCTTCTGCTTTAACAGCGAACGGTGATATACAATTTTGCATCGCCAAGAAATGATTCAAAGCCATTTCATCTTTTCGGTAGACAGTGCTATTTCGATGTAATGTGCACTAAAGAAATTATTTTTTAAAATTCATTCTATATGAACAAGTTTGTGTGATTTTTTTTTTAAACGGATAGAATGTACATGAAATTCAAAGTGGAATGTGTTCATTTTTTGTGTGGCTACGTGCGCTGGCTGACCACCGGTGTCAGTGATGAGATACATGTAACAGACCTGGTTGCCAGTGCTAAGTGCTCCTGGGGAGTTGTTAGTTGGGATGTATGGAATGGAAAACACCTGCTTCCATACTGATAGGGCTGAGTGTACCGATAGGGCTGAGTGTACGATAGGGCTGAGTGTACCGATAAGGCTGAATGTACCGATAGGACTGAGTGTACCGATAAGGCTGAATGTACCGATAGGACTGAGTGTACCGATAGGGCTGAGTGTAACGATAGGGCTGAGTATACCGACCGATCGGGCTGAGTGTACCGATAAGGCTGATTGTACCAATAGAGCTGAGTATACTGATAGGGCTGAATGTACCGATAGGGCTGAGTATACCGATAGGGCTGAGTCTACCAATAGGGCTGAGTGTACCGATAGGGCTGAGCATGCCGACAGGGCTGAATATGCCAATAGGGCTGAGTACATGTATACCGACAGGGCTGAGTATACCGATAGGGTTGAGTGTACCGATAGGGCCGAGTGTACCTATAGGGCCGAGTGTACCGATAGGGCCGAGTGCACCGATAGGGCTGAGTGTACCGATAGGGCTGAGTGTACTGATAGGGCTGAGAGGGCTGAGTGTACGGATAGGGCTGAGTGTACGGATAGGGCTGAGTATACCTATAGGACTGAGTGTATCGATATGGCTGAGTGTACCAATAGGGCTGAGTGCACTGAAAGGGCTGAGTGTACCAATAGGGCTGAGTGTACCGATAGGGCTGAGTACAACTACTGGGCTGAGTGTACTGATGGGGCTGAGTACAACTACAGGGCTGAGTGCACTGACAGGGCTGAGTATACCGACAGGGCTGAGTATACCGATAGGGTTGAGTGTACCGATAGGGTTGAGTGTACCGATAGGGTTGAGTGTAGCAATAGGGCTGAGTGTACCGATAGGGCTGAGTGTACTGATAGGACTGAGTATACCTATAGAGCTGAGTGTACTGATAGGGCTGAGTGTACCGATAGGGCTGAGTGTACCGATAGGGCTGAGTATACCGATAGGGCTGAGTGTACCGATAGGGCTGAGTGTACCGATAGGACTGAGTGTACCGATAGGGCTGAGTGTACCGAATAGGGCCTGAGTGTACCGATAGGGCCGAGTGTACCATTAGGGCCGAGTGTACCGATAGGGCCGAGTGTACCGATAGGGCGAGTGTACCAATAGGGCCGAGTGTACCGATAGGACCGAGTGTACCGATAGGGCCGAGTGTACCAATAGGGCCGAGTGTACGATAGGGCCGAGTGTACCGATAGGGCCGAGTGTACCAATAGGGCCGAGTGTACCGATAGGGCCGAGTGTACCGATAGGGCCGAGTGTACCGATAGGGCCGAGTGTACATGGCGGTTACCGATAGGGCTGAGTGTACCAATAGGGCTGAGTGTACCGATAGGGCTGAGTATACCGATAGGACTGAGAGGGCTGAATATACCGTTGGGCTGAGTGTACCGATAGGGACTGAGAGGCTGAGTATACCGTTAGGGCTGATGTGGTTACGATAGGGCTGAGTATACCTATAGAGCTGAGTGTACCGATACGGCTGAGTACACCTACAGGGCTGAATGTACCGAAAGGGCTTGAGTGTGTGCCGAATGAGGCTGCGTTAACAGACGTATACGTGCTGTGCCGTAACCACTAAGCCAACACACCACATCTAACCTATGTCACTTACATTGCCTGTTTTTATTTTTTTCCTCGTACTGTTCCCCCCCCCCCCCCCCCCCCATGACGTTTACATTAAACTGCGTAGATTGAGATGTGACATTCACATTTATTAATAACTTTCAAGCTTTTCCCCTTCTTTTGTAAGCAGTAGATCCGGCCGGATGTATTTTCGATGTTGATTTCGCGCTTTTTTTTTTTTTTTTTTTTTTTTTTTTTTTCCACGCAGAATAAGCAAGCTCCTTATAATTATGCTGATGTATCTGTTGCTCAGAGTCTTGGACGGAGGAATCCAGAAAGGTCCGGTGAACGATTTGCTGGTGAAGGAAAATAACCCGTTCACCGTTTGATAGAGTTTTCAGGTAGGTTTTTCTGTTTGAGTGCAGTCGGGTCCCAGTCGTAGTGATTGCAAAGTGTACGTTGTGTGTGTGTGTGTGTGGGGTGTGTGTGTGTGTGTGTGTGTGGTGTGTGTGTGTGTGTGTTTCTCTCTGTCTCTGTCTGTCTGTCTGTCTCTGTCTGTCTGTCTTTCTCTCTCTGTATGCGTGTGTGTGTGTGTGTGTGTGTGTGTGTGTGTGTGTGTGTGTTGTGTGTGTGTGTGTACATGTACGTGTGTGTGTTTGTGTGTGTTTTTTGTGTGTTTCTTTGTGTGTGTGTCTCTCTCTGTACATATATATATATATATATATAATATATTAAATATATATAAAATATAATTATATATATATTATATTATATATATATTATGTGTGTGTGTGTGTGTACGTGTGTGTGTGTATTCGTGTGTGTGTGTGTGCACCTCTGTGTATGTATGTGTTTGTGTAAGTGTGTATTGTGTTGTTTGTGAGTGTGTATATATCTGCCGCTGTGTTGGCATATATATATATATATATATATATATATATATATATATAATATGTATATATTATATAAATATAATACATGTGTGTGTGTGTACGTGTGTGTGGTGTGTGTGTGTGTGTGTGTGTGTGTGTGTGTGTGTGTGTGTGTGTGTGTGTGTGTGTGTTTAGGATTTGTGTCTGTCTAGTTTCTTTCTGTTGTGCAACACGTTTTATCTTCCATCTTCTGTCTGGTCTGTCTGTCTGTCTCTGTCTCTCTGTCTCTGTCTGTATGTTCGTCTGTCTGTCTGTCTCTGTCTCTGGCACTTTCTCTGTCTGTCTCAGTCTGTGTGTCTCTGTCTCTCTGTCTCTGTCTGTCTGTTTGTCTGTCTGTCTGTCTGTCTGTCTGTCTGTTTTGTCTGTCTGTCTGTCTGTCTGTCTCTCTCTTAAAGGTGATTGTTTACATCAACACGAGTGATGTTTATCTATAAAACCGTCTCTCAGCCTGTGACCAGTATTTGTCAGCAAATATTCCTCGCCTGTCAATGGACACATTTTAAAAACAATTTGTTTCCAAAGGTCCCATTTAATGTGCAGTCGTCAATGAATAAAAGTGTAGGGGGGGGGGTAAGGGAGTGCTGGAGGTGTTGTTGTTGTTGTTGTTGTTGTTGGTGATTCAATAGGACCAGGGAATTCCAAAACGTAAAAATTACTTGATGATATCTCGGCTGTGAATGGATACATTTTAAACACAACCTGTTTTCACAGGTCTCTTTTAGTATACACCCATGAATGAATAAAATTGTAGTGGGGGGGGGGGGGGCAGGGGGAGTGGTGGTGGTGGTGGTGGTGATTCAACAAATACCAGTGTTGAGACCAAGGAATTCCAAAACGTAAAAAAAAAATATCTACTTGATGATATCTCGGCTGTGAATGGATACATTTTAAAAACAACTTTTGTTTCCAAAGGTTCCTTTTAATGTGCAGTCGTCAATGACTAAAAGTGTAGTGGTGGTGGTGGAGGTGGTGTTGGTGTTGGTGGTGTTGTTGGTGGTGGTGATTCAATAGGACCAGGGAATTCCAAAACGTAAAAATTACTTGATGATATCTCGGCTGTGAATGGATACATTTTAAACACAACCTGTTTTCACAGGTCTCTTTTAGTATACACCCATGAATGAATAAAATTGTAGTGGGGGGGGGGGGGGGCGGCAGGGGGAGTGGTGGTGGTGGTGGTGATTCAACAAATACCAGTGTTGAGACCAAGGAATTCCAAAACGTAAAAAAAAAATCTACTTGATGATATCTCGGCTGTGAATGGATACATTTTAAAAACAACTTTTTGTTTCCAAAGGTTCCTTTTAATGTGCAGTCGTCAATGACTAAAAGTGTAGTGGTGGTGGTGGAGGTGGTGTTGGTGTTGGTGGTGTTGTTGGTGGTGGTGATTCAATAGGACCAGGGAATTCCAAAACGTAAAAATTACTTGATGATATCTCGGCTGTGAATGGATACATTTTAAACACAACTTGTTTCCAAAGGTCTCTTTTAGTATGTACTCGGGAATGAATAAAAGTGTAGTGGTGGTGGTGGTGGTGGTGGTGGTGGTGGTGGTTCAACAAATACCACTGTTAGGACCAGGGAATTCCAAAACGGTAAAAGTACAGTGTTTACTTGACGATATCTCGGTTATCTGGGGACAGGTTAATCCAGTGTCCTGTTCTGGAAATTTCATTTAGGTCGGTCAGAGGTCAAGGTCACGACTTTGTAAAATTATTGCGGTTGGCTTGTTTTGTCTGTGTCTGCTATCTGGACCGCTGTGGCGATATTTTTTTTCTCCTTACGAGACTATCTCTGCCGTTTTCGAGTCTATCTGGATCAGACGTGGTTACTGTCTTACTGTATTTCAGTCCTAGTTCTGCAAAATCCATCACTAACTCCGTCCAA
>JAPXFY010000018.1:48796736-48804236 GCA_030674185.1 Monoplex corrugatus | reverse complement strand
GTCTTCTCTTATCTTCTCATCTGTCTTTCTGTTCTTTCTTTTTTTTTCCCTTTCTTTTCTTCCTTTACTTTTCTTTGTCTTCTTTCCTTTATGCTTTTGGGTTTTTTCTTTTCTTTCTTTTTTTCTTTTCTTTCTGTCTTTTTTTATTTTATTTTTTTATTTCTTTCATTTCTTTCAGTTCTTTTTTTTTTTTAACTTTCGGTTCTTTTCTATTAAATTCTTTCTTTATTTCTTGTCTGTCTGTCTTTCTGTCTTTCTTTGTTTTCTGTCTGTCTTTCTCTTGTTTCTTTTTTTCAGTTTTTTTGTTTTTCTTTTTTTGCTGGTTGAAGTTATTTCTGTTATTTCGTTCTTTACTTTCTATCTTTCTTGACTTTCCTGTCTGTTTGTTGTTCTTTATTTTTCGTGTTTTCATTAATTTCCTTCTTTCTTTAATTTCCTTCTTTCTTAATTTCCTTCTTTCTTAATTTCCTTCTTTCTTTATTTTCTTTACTTTCTTTTGTTCGTTTCTTTTCCTTTTTGTTTTCTTCTTCTGTTCCTTCTTTTCTATCTGTTCTTTCTTATCTTTCGTTTGTGTTCTTTCTTCTGTCTTGTTCTTTTCTTTTCTTTTTTTTCTTTTCTTTCTTTTCTTGTGTCTTTCTGTCGTCTATCTTCTTTTTTGTTTAGTTTTCTTTCTTTCTTTCTTTCTTTCTATTTTTTCTTTTTTCTTTCTGTTCCTTTTCTGTGTTTTTTTATATATATTTTTCCTCGTGTTCTTTTTCTTTTTTCTGATTGGGAGAAAGTGGTATGCACGCACGTACACACACTCACACGTATGTGCGCGCACACACAAAATCTGACAAGCGCCTCCGCGCGCACACACCCATACACACGTACAAGCACACACACATACAAGCACACACACACGCACACACACACACACACACAAACAGAGGCACATACTCACACAGACAAAAACACACAGAGAGTGCAAAAAGACACGCTTGTACACACACACACACACACACACATACACAACACACACACACACACACACACACACACACACACACACCACACACACACACGCGCGCGCGCGCGCGCGCGCGCTTGTACAGAGAGAGAGAGTGAGAGAGAGAAAGAGAGAAGGAGGGAGAGAGAGTGTGTGAGAGTGAATGAGAGAGAGAGAGAGAAGAGAGAGGGAGAGAGAGAGAGAGAGAGAGAGAGACAGACAGACAGACAGACAAACAGACAGACAGACAGACAGAGAGAGCTTCAGACTCCCACACCCTGTTCCCCAGCATCCTGCATTACCAACCATGCTAGCAAAGCAAAAACTTAAACCTTTTGGTCACTTCACCCTATTCACCAGCTTCCTGCAGGCAGGAATTTCGTGGATAGGGTGAGGGAGCCAAAAGGTTAAATTTTTGCGGTTGGTGGATAAGACGAGGGAGCCAAAAAGTTAATTTTTTTTCGGGTGGAAAGGGTGAGGCAGTCAAAAGGTTAAGTTTTTGCAGTCGGTGGATAGGGTGAGAGGGAGTCAAAGGGTTACGCTTTTGCAGTCGGTGGATAGGGTGAGAGGGAGTCAAAGGGTTACGTTTTTGCAGTCGGTGGATAGGGTGAGAGGCAGTCAAAAGGTTACGCTTTTGCAGTCGGTGGATAAGGTGAGGGAGCCAAAAGGTTAAGTTTTTGCGGTTGGTGGATAGGTGCGGGAGTCAAAGGGTTAAGTTTTTGCGGTTGGTGGATAAGGTGCGGGAGTCAAAGGGTTTAAACGGTGTCGGATATGGAGCAATGCGAAAATGGTCGTCGTATCCTCCTTTAGCGGTACAATGGATTATGTATTGTTCAAACACAGATGTCCTGTTTGAACTTGATAAGTCAGTGTGTGTCAGTCACATTTTTCAGTTTGTTGCTTAGAGGAGCGTTAGACAACTGACATGGCTGTATCAGTCGACAGAGTTTGTTTTTGTTTTTGTTTTGATGCTGATAATGCTTCCTGGTTGGTGTATTCATTCATTCATTCATTCATTCATTCATTCATTCATTCATTCATTCATTCATTCATTCATTCATTCATTCTTTCATTCATTTCTTTGTTCGTTCGTTCCTTCGTTCGTTCCTTCGTTTCTTTGTTCGTTCGTTCGTTAGCGTGTTTGTTCGTTCGTTCGATCGATCGATTGATTAATCGTTGGTTGGTTTGTTGGTTGGTTGGTTCGTTCATTCATTCATTCATTCGTCCGTCCGTCCGTTCTTTTGTTCATTCGTATGTCCGTCCGTCTGTCCATTCATTCATTCATTCATTCATTCATTCATTCATTCATTCATTCATTCATTCATTCATTCGTTCGTTCATTCATTCATTCGATCCACCCTATCCACCGACTGCAAAAGCGTAACCCTTTGACTCCCTCTCACCCTATCCACCGACTGCAAAAACTTAACCTTTTGACTGCCTCACCCTTTCCACCCGAAAAAAATTAACTTTTTGGCTCCCTCGCCTTATCCACCAACCGCAAAAATTTAACCTTTTGGCTCCCTCACCCTATCCACGAAATTCCTGCCTGCAGGAAGCTGTTGAATAGGGTGAAGTGACCAAAAGGTTTAAGTTTTTGCTTTGCTAGCATGGTTGGTAATGCAGGATGCTGGGGAACAGGGTGTGGGAGTCTGAAGCTCTCTCTGTCTGTCTGTCTGTCTGTCTGTCTGTCTGTCTGTCTGTCTCTCTCTCTCTCTCTCTCTCTCTCGACCGATCGATCGTTCGTTCGTTCGTTCGTTCGTTCGTTCTTTCGTTTGTCCCTCCGTCTGTCCATTAATTAATTAAATAATTAATTAAATAAATAATTCATTCATTCATTCATTCATTCATTCCACCCCAGAACACATAAGTCAGTCAGTCACGAAACGTGGAAACACATGACCAATAGAGAGCATAGTCCGGTTCAAAGGATTATGTCGCAACACTGACGGTTTCCTCACGTGAATTGTCTATTGTCATTCTATTGTCTAATGTTATTTCTGTCTAAAGCCCAGCCGACTGTCGTACCGTAGAGCCATATCAGGGCTATAACCTGTTTCAAAACACACACTATACTTCAACAGGAAAAAAAAGGGGGGAAAAGAAATTGAAGTACACACAAATCAATGAATTCGCGCACATAATCCAGGGAGATGCCTCTGGCGACAACCACTCCGTCCAGTCTATCACACAGAGGATTTATAATAACATACCTGGATAACTGAAATAGCTAGCAGAACGGGACAAGCCAAAACAACATTCAATAAGATGGAAAGCATTCTAGCCAACAAATACCTATCAATTAACATCTGGAAGACAGTTCTTCAATGTTATATAGAACCAATACTGTTATAACGGTTGTGAAGCGTGGACAGTCAACAAGCAAAGCCAGAGCAAGATTGAGGCAGCCGAGATGTGTTTTCTAAGAAGAATGTTGAGAGTTCCGGACGGAAACAAACGAGACAGTCTTGATGGATGTAGACACAAGAAGATCATTCTTAAGGAAGATTAGGAAAAGACAGGCAACATTTACAGGCCATTTTATGAGGAAAGAGGATTTGGAGCACCTGGTCAAAACAGGAAAGCTGGAGGGAAAGAGAGCACCAGGCAGACCCAGGGAAAAAATATTGGACGGACTTGCAGGGTGGCTGAGGACAGAGAGGGTGGAAGATGTGCTTGCGGCAACAAGGGACAGATGCATATTGAGGGCCATGATCGCCAACGCCATGCGGCAGGGCACATGATGATGATGACCTGGACACAAATTTAAATGTGATATGCGGAAGGAATTTTAGGTAATTTAGGCCTGTTTTTACATATGTTTTAGTGTCCTTAGTTATGATTAAATTTGTATTCAGGTATGTTTTTAAAATCCCTTGTGTGGTCAACGCGAGGAGCACGTCCTTAGATTATGTGCGCAAATGTATTGATATGTGTACTCTAAATTTTCTTTTCTTTTTTTTTCCTGTTGAAATATTGTGTATGTTTTGAAGCAGTTATAGCCCTGATATGGCTCTACGCAGTCGGCTGGGCTTTAAACTAAAAATAACAGTAACAGTAACAACAGTCTGTTGTTTATTTCTGAGGAAAAATTGAAAAGAGGAAACAGACAAGTGTGCCGTTAAAGAGGTAACTCCTGTCTCCTCCCTCCAATCCTTTTTGCCAAAACAAGCGACAGACAAAAACAAACAAACAAACAAACAAACAAACAAACAAACAAACAAACAAACAAAAACCCCAACAACAACAACAACACACACACACACACACACACACACACACAACACACACCACACACACACACACACACACACACACACACACACACACACACACACACACACACACACACACACAAGGAGGCAGGCCTACATTTAACGGTAACAGGTATCTGACGATGGAGTCGAGTTACATTGACCAACTTAACCCTTTGAATCCCGCACCCTCATCCACCACTTGCGAAAACTTTAACCCTTTGACTCTCTCACCCTATCCACCAGGTGCAAAAACTGAACCCTTTGACTCCCGCACCCTCATCCATCACCAGCGAAAACTTAACCCTTTGACTCCCTAACCCTATCCCACCACCTGCGAAAACTTAACCCTTTGACTCCCTCACCCTATCCACCAGCTGCGAAAACTTAACCCTTTGAATCCCTCACCCTATCCAACAGCTGCATAAACTTAACCCCTGGACTTCCCTCACCCTTTTTTTACCACCTTCAGAAACTTAACCCTTTGACTCTCTCACCCTATCATCCACCTGCGAAAACTTACCCCCTGAACTCCCTCACTCTATCCACCACCTTCATAAACTTAACCCTTTGAATCCCTCACCCTGTCTACCAACTTCCTGCATTGTCATCATGTTAGCAAAACAAATCCTTAACCCTTCGACTCCCTCACCCTATCCACCAGCTTCCTGCAGGAAGCTGCTAGATAGACTGAGGGAATCAAAGGGTCAAGGTTTTTGCTGTTGGTGGATAGGGTTTCGGAGTGAAATGGTTAAATTTTCGCTTTGCTGGCATGATTGACAATGCAGAGTTACTGGTGGACAGGGCGCGAGTGTCAAAAGGGTTACGAAAGAACTGGAGAGAAGGCGGGGCGGGGCGGGGGGGGGGGGGGGGAGGTGGAGGGGAGTGAAAAAGATTTTTTCCAAGAAAGAAACCAATAGAGCCAGAGACACAAGATCCGGCAACATACAACATATTGGCTTCTTCACTCCAGTTCTTTCTTGGTGGTGTCGGTTTCTCATAAGTCCCTGTTCTCCTCCTTACCCCCCCCACCCCCACCCACCACCCCCGTCACTTTGCCCGGCTCCTCATTTCAAGGCTTTGCCAAGGTGTAGAGGTTTAGAGTTTATGCGCAGGCTGAAGGAGTCTTTCCGGTAAATGTGAGAAGATGTGTTGGGTGGAACGGTGCACGGGGCTGTCCGAGTGCAATGAATCCTTCTCGAAGAAAAAACCCTCCAAACTCCAGAGAGAGAGAGAGAGAGAGAGGAGAGAGAGGAGAGAGAGAGAGAGAGAGAGAGGAGAGAGAGAGAGAGAGAGAGAGAGAGAGAGAGAGAGAGA
Source organism: Monoplex corrugatus (assembly GCA_030674185.1). Classification (NCBI taxonomy): domain Eukaryota; kingdom Metazoa; phylum Mollusca; class Gastropoda; order Littorinimorpha; family Ranellidae; genus Monoplex; species Monoplex corrugatus. The sequence continues at coordinate 48,798,677 of JAPXFY010000018.1, read as the reverse complement.
GACACATTTAAAGCGAGAGAGACTAAGAGAGAGAGAGTGAGAGAGAGAGAGAGAGAGAGAGTGTGTGTAAGAGAGAGAAAGAGAGAGAGAGAGTGTAAGAGAGAGAAAGAGAGAGAGAGACACACAGAGAGAGGAGCGAGAGAAAGAGAGAGGGAGAGAGAGAGAGAGAGAGAGAGAGAGAGAGAGGTGAGAGATAGAGAGAAAGAGAGAGAGAGAGAGAGGGAGAGAGAGACCGAGAGACAGAGAAAGATAGACAAAGAGAGAGAGAGAGAGAGAAGAGACAGAGACAGAGAGAGACAGAGAGAGAGACAGAGAGACAGAGAGAGACGGGGGTGGGGGTGGGGGAGAGACAGAGACAAGAGAGACAGAGAGAGAGACAGAGATAGAGACAGAGACAGGAGAGAGAACGAGAGAGAGGAGATTGAGAGAGAAAAAGAGAGAGAGAGGAGAGAGAGTGTGTGTATTTCTTTATATGTGTGTATGAAAGAGAGAGAGAAAGAGAGAGAGAGAGACAGAGAGAGAGAGAGAGAGAGACAGAGAGAGACAGAGAGAGAGAGAGAGAGAGAGAGAGAGAGAGAGAGAGAGAGCGTGACTTTGAGCACATTCATTGCTTCATTTAATTGTTGCAACATGGACGTCAGTAAAATTAGATAAAATTCTCGTTTGAACTTTGTTTTTATCTCCCAGAGAGTGAGAAATGAGAAATTTCTATCAGGTTGTATGAAATGAAATAGGTCTTTTGAGAAATGAGAAACGTGCTATCTGGTTATATGGATTGAAAGAAGCCTTTTCTGTCTTTCAGAGTGAGAAATAAGAAACTTGCTATCACGTTGTGTGGACAGAAATAGGCCTTTTCCATTTTTTTCAGAGTGAGAAATGAGAAACTTGCTGTCAGGTTGTACGAAATGAAATAATCCTTTTCTGTTTTTCTCAGATTGATAGGTCTTTTCTATTTTTCAGAATGATAAAGGAGAAGCTTTCTATCAGGTTGTAGAGAATGAAATAGGCCTTTTGTATCTCTCAGAGAGTGAGAAATGAAAAACTTGCCATCAGGTTCTATGAAATGAAATAGGCCTTTTCTATCTTTGAAAGTGAGAAATGAGAAACTGGGTATCAGGTCGTATGAAATGAAATAAGCCTTTTCTATGTTTCAGAGTGAGAAATGAGAAACTTCTCAGATTGTGTGGAATGAAATGGGTCTTTTCTATCTTTCAGAGTGAGAAATGAGAAACTTATCAGATTGTATGGAATGAAACAGGCCTTTTCTATCTTTCAGAGTGAGAAATGAGAAACACACTATCAAGTTTTATGTAATGAAGTAGGATTTTTTTTTCAGAGTGAGAAATGAGAAACTTTCTCTCACGTTATGTTGAAAGAAATAAGTCTTTTCTGTTTTCTCAGAGTGAGAAATGTGAAACTGTCTATCACTTTATATGGACAAAAATAAGCCTTTTCTGTTTTCTCAGAATGAGAAATGAGAAACGAGAAAGTTATTATCAGGTTGTATGGAATGAAGTAGGCTTTTTATATTTTTCAAAGTAAGAAATGAGAAACTTTCTATCAGGTTGTACAGAATGAAATCGGTCTTTTCTATTTTTCAGAGAATGATAAATGAGAAACTTGTTATCAGATTGTGTGGAATGAAATAGGCCTTTTCTATCTTTCAGAGTGAGAAAATGAAAAATTCGCTATCAGGTTGTATGGAATGAAGTAGGATTTTTCTATTTTTTCAGAGTGTGAAATGAGAAACTTTCTGTCACGATATGTGAAAAAAAAATAAGCCTTTTCTGTTTTCTCAGAGTGAGAAATGAGAAACAAGAAAGTTGCTGTCAGATTGTATGAAATGAAGTAAGCCTTTTCTATCTTTCAGACTGAAAAATTAGAAACTTTCTATCAGGTTGTTTGAAATGAAATAGACCTTTTCTATCTTTCAGAGTGAGA
>JAPXFY010000018.1:48771736-48776736 GCA_030674185.1 Monoplex corrugatus | reverse complement strand
GCCAGTCAGTCAGTCAGTCAGTCAGTCAACCAGTCAGTCAGCCAGCCCGCCAGCCAGCCAGTCAGTCAGTCAGTCAGCCAGCCAGTCAGTCAGTCAGTCAGCCAGCCAGCCAGCCAGCCAGCCAGCCAGAAGGCACTAAAACAGAGACAAGGACCGAGAATTAGGTCACTGAGTCACAAAAGCGGACGTCACAACAATGGCATTGGGAAATCCCACTGCTTTGTTACAGTTCCCATTTTCTCTGACGGTTGTGCGCACGTTTTGTTAACGCCCTATCCGTATACTCAGCCCTGTCCGTATACTCAGCCCTGTCCGTATACTCAGCCCTGTCCGTATACTCAGCCCTGTCCGTATACTCGGCCCTGTCCGTATACTCGGCCCTGTCCGTATACTCAGCCCTATCCGTATACTCAGCCCTGTGCGTATACTCAGCACTGTCCGTATACTCAGCCCTGTCGATATGTTGAGCCCTGTCGGTATACTCAGCCCTGTCAGTATACTGAACCCTATAGGTAGACTCAGCCCTATCGCTGCACTCAGCCCTATCGATAGACTCAGCCCTGTCGGTATACTCAACCTATAGGTAGACTCAGCCCTATCGCTGCACTCAGCCCTATCGGTATACTCAGCCCTGTCGGTATACTCAACCTATAGGTAGACTCAGCCCTATCGCTGCACTCAGCCCTATCGGTATACTCAGCCCTGTCGGCATATTCAGCCCTATGGGTAGACTCAGCCCTATGGGTATACTCAGCCCTATGGTATACTCAGCCCTATGGGTATACTCAGCCCTATGGTATACTCAGCCCTATCGGTATACTCAACCCTATGGATATACTCAGCCTATCGGTATACTCAGCCCTGTCGGCATATTCAGCCCTATCGGTATGCTCAGCCCTATCGGTATGCTCAGCCCTATCTGTATGAAAGCAGGTATTTTTTCCATCTCATACATCCCGACTAACAACACCTCCCCAGGGGCACTTAGCACTGGTAATCGGGTCTGTTACATGTATGTCATCACTGGCACCGGTGGTCAACCAGCACACATAGCCATGCAAAAATTAATACATTCCTCTTTATATTTCATGTACATTCCTTTCGTTTTAGAAACATCACAAACTTATTTATATACAACGAATTAAAATAGGTACTTCCTGTAGTGCACATGAGATCAAAATCGGACTGTCTACAAAAATGATGAAATGGCTTTGAATAATTTCTTGGGGGTACAAAAAAAAAAAAAAAAAAAAAAAAAATATCACCGTTCTCTGTAAAAGCAGACGAAATAAAAAAATAATTTGGGATAGGGAGGCCAAAGTTAATTTCTAACTTAATCGTGACCTTATAATTTTCAGTGTGTCATCATCGTCATCATCAGGTGCCCTGCCGCATGGCGTTGGCGATCATGGACTTCCATCTGTCTCTATCTCTTGTTGCCCCAAGCATCTCCTCCACCCTCCCCGTCCTCAGCCACTCCGCAAGTCCGTCCAGCACCTTCCTCCTGGGTCACCTGGTGCTCTCTTTCCCTCCAGCTCTCCCGCTGTGACCAGGTGCTCCAAATCCCCCTTCCTCATAAAATGGCCTATAAATGTTGCCCGTCTCTTCCCAATCCTTATGAATGATCTACTTGTGTCTGCCTCCATCAAGACTGTCTCGTTGTTTTCTTTGCTGTCCATGGAACTCTCAACACTCTTCCTAGAAACCACATCTCGGCTGCCCCAATCTTGCTCTGGCTTTGCCTGTTGACTGTCCACGCCTCACATCCGTACAACAGTATTGGCTCTTCATAACATTCAAGAACTCCCTTCCTGATGTTAATGATAGGCATTTGTTGGTAAGAATGCTTGTCATCTTCTTGAATGCTGTTTTGGCTTGGCCGATTCTGCCGGACTATTTCTGATATGGCATCTGCCGTCTGATGAAACGATCGTTCCCAGGTATTAAACTTATCAACCTGTGTCAAGGCTGTGCCATTTGCTGTTATTTTGCATGAGGGGATTTCATGTTTTTTACTGATCACCATGACTTCAGTCTTCCTGCTGTTTAGTTCCAACCCCTTACCTTTGCTTTCTATTTCTAGTATATTCACAAGGTTTTGTAGGTCCCTTTCATTTTCTGCAATTGGCACGGTGTCATCTGCTCATCGAATGTTGTTTATCATTTTCCCTCCAACCTTTAATCCAGGGTCTTCTTCCAGGTTTCTCATGATATTTTCGCTGTAAAGCGAAAACAGATCTGGTGACAAAACACAACCCTGTCTGACTCCTCTTTTGATGTTTTGGAAAGAGCTTATTTGTTTTCTATTCTCATTGCAGCTGTTTGTTCCCAGTACATATTTCTGATTATTCGTAGATCTTTTCCATCAACATTAAGTCTCTCCAGTTGGTTGATCAATTCTTCATGTCTTACCCGATCGAAAGCCTTGGTATAGTCAACAAAGCATAAATACAAATCCTTATTCATCTCAATTGACCTCTCTATGATAGTTCTTAAGATGTATATGGCATTAATAGTTCCTTTCCCTTCCACAAATCCACACTGTTCTTCTGCTGTTTCTCTTTTGATTCTATTCCTTGTCCTTATCAGTGTGTATGTATGTATAATCTTTCGGAGCAATATGTTGCAACGTTTCAACACACTGTCTCGGCAGATAATACATGTTAATAATGAAGGGTAAAAGTCACGATTAAGTTACAAATGCACTTTTTGAAAATTGCTCGGTACATTTTGACTTTCATATCTCGACCTTCTCATTGGTTTCGTCTGCTTTGACTGTGGACGGTGATACAGTTTTCTGCACCCCCCCCCCACCCCAACAAATTACTTGCAGGCATTTCATCATTTCGGTAGACAGTCCTATGTCAGTTTAATGTACACTTGAGAGAATACCCTTTTGAATTCATTCTGTATGAATAAGTTTGTGATAGTTCTAAACCGGAAGAATAAATGAAAAAATAAAAAAATTTAAAAAAAGGATGTCACCCACGTAATTCGTCGTCACACGTGATTCAGTTCCATTGCATTTTCGAGTCATGGTTCGCGTGACACAAATCTGTGACAAATGCTGTCAGTCATGCAACGAAGACAACATTTTGTTCGTAATTGGCGAGACGGGCTGGTCGGAGTCTCCAGTTGGCTTGTTTGCCTCTGCCAATCTTAACCCTTTGAATCTGACTGAAAAGTTAAAGGGTTAAGTTTTTTTGCTTTGGTAGCATGATTGGCAATACAGTATACTGGTGGACATGGTGCGGGAATCAAAGGGTTAATAATGGTCCAATCGTTCTTGGTGGTGTCAGTGTTTCCTCACTCGGTCCCGCTCCCTTCCCCATTTTAACCCTTTGATTTCTGCAGCATGTCCACCAGCAGCCTAAATTGTCAACCATTATAGTAAAGCAAAAAATTAACTCTTTGACACCCTCACTCTATCCACCAGTTTCCCGAACTCTTTGACTTCCTCATCCTATCCTTGCGGCTTGTGGATAGGGTGCGGGAGTCAAAGCGTTTAGACCTTGCCATCGCACAGGATTTTGCTCAAGATGAAAGAATGTTCCAGATAACAGCTGGCAGGATGTGGACGGAGGGCGTATGGAATTGCCCTAGTGCACAGATAACAGCTGGTAGAATGTGGACGGAGGGCGTATGGAATTTCCCTAGTGCACAGATAACAGCTGGTAGAATGTGGACGGAGGGCGTATGGAATTTCCCTAGTGCACAGATAACAGCTGGTAGAATGTGGACGGAGGGCGTATGGAATTTCCCTAGTGCACAGATAACAGCTGGCAGAATGTGGACGGAGGGCGTATGGAATTGTCCGAATACACAGATAACAGCTGGCAGAATGTGGGTGGAGGGCGTATGGAATTGCCCTAGTGCACAGATAACAGCTGGCAGAATGTGGGTGGAGGGCGTATGGAATTGCCCTAGTGCACAGATAACTGCTGGCAGAATGTGGACGGAGGGCGTATGGAATTGCCCTAGTGCACAGATAACTGCTGGTAGAATGTGGGTGGAGGGCGTATGGAATTGTCCGAATGCACAGATAACAGCTGGCAGAATGTGGGTGGAGGGCGTATGGAATTGCCCTAGTGCACAGATGACAGCTGGCAGAATGTGGACGGAGGGCGTATGGAATTTCCCTAGTGCACAGATAACAGCTGGTAGAATGTGGATGGAGGGCGTATGGAATTGCCCTAGTGCACAGATAACTGCTGGCAGAATGTGGGTGGAGGGCGTATGGAATTTCCCTAGTGCACAGATAACTGCTGGCAGAATGTGGATGGAGGGCGTATGGAATTGCCCTAGTGCACAGATAACTGCTGGCAGAATGTGGACGGAGGGCGTATGGAATTGCCCTAGTGCACAGATAACTGCTGGCAGAATGTGGACGGAGGGCGTATGGAATTGCCCTAGTGCACAGATAACTGCTGGCAGAATGTGGACGGAGGGCGTATGGAATTGCCCTAGTGCACAGATAACTGCTGGCAGAATGTGGACGGAGGGCGTATGGAATTGTCCGAATGCACAGATAACTGCTGGCAGAATGTGGACGGAGGGCGTATGGAATTGTCCGAATGCACAGATAACTGCTGGCAGAATGTGGACGGAGGGCGTATGGAATTGCCCTAGTGCACAGATAACTGCTGGCAGAATGTAGACGGAGGGCGTATGGAATTGTCCGAATGCACAGATAACTGCTGGCAGAATGTGGGTGGAGAGCGTATGGAATTGATCGAGTACACAGATAACTGCTGGCAGAATTTGGACGGAGGGCGTAAGGAATTGTCGGAGCGCACAGATAACTGCTGGCAGAATGTGGATGGAGGGCGTATGGAATTGATCCAGTACACAGATAACTGCTGGCAGAATTGGGGTGGAGAGCGTATGGAATTGATCCAGTACACAAATAACTGCTGGCAGAATGTGGGTGGAGAGCGTATGGAATTGTCCGAATGCAAACACATTTTTTTTAACAAACTTTTAAAAAATTTTTTTAGAAT
>JAPXFY010000018.1:48761736-48769236 GCA_030674185.1 Monoplex corrugatus | reverse complement strand
TTTGTGGGTATTTGAGAGAGAAGACTTTGTGAGTATTTGAGAGAGAAGACTTTGTGGGTATTTGAGAGAGAAGACTTTGTGGGTATTTGAGAGAGAAGACTTTGTGGGTATTTGAGAGAGAAGACTTTGTGAGTATTTGAGAGAGAGAAGACTTTGTGGGTATTTGAGAGAGAAGACTTTGTGAGTATTTGAGAGAGAAGACTTTGTGAGTATTTGAGAGAGAAGACTTTGTGGGTATTTGAGAGAGAAGACTTTGTGGGTATTTGACAGAGAAGACTTTGTGGGTATTTGACAGAGAAGATTTTGTGAGTATTTGAGAGAGAAGACTTTGTGGGTATTTGAGAGAGAAGACTTTGTGAGTATTTGAGAGAGAAGACTTTGTGGGTATTTGAGAGAGAAGACTTTGTGAGTATTTGAGAGAGAAGACTTTGTGGGTATTTGAGAGAGAAGACTTTGTGGGTATTTGAGAGAGAGAGAGAGAGAGAGAGAGAGGAGAGAGAGAGAGAGAGAGAATGTGTGTGTGTGTGGGCGTGATTGTGTGTATGCGTGTGCTTGGGGGAAGGTGGAGAGAGAGGAAGGGGCATGCGAGCACGCGGCTAAAAATAAGACAGAAACACGTGCTTTTTTGTTTTGTATATATTTGGGGGTGGGGGGGGGGGTGGTTAAGAGGAGGAGGGTTTGCTCCGTTAAAGGGAGAGAATCTTTTCACCGAACCGACGACAGAGATACTGAATTACACCGATTCACTCCCTTGCTTGAGACCTTTACCCTCCACTCAACCTGAACGCTTTGCGCAATCACCAAAGAAGAAAGCATTACCTAACCGGCAGCAATGAGCTTAACGAACACAACCCAACTGACTGACTGACTGACTTGGAAGATAAAACAGAAAAACTGCCTTCAGACGACGAATATTCAGCAAAGAAATGTTTTGTATGAACGCTGCCATTCTCAGCTCCTTTTTTTTTTTTTTTTTTTTTTTTTTTAACTGGACATGATCAGCTGGATAATAATAATGATAATACAATAAACGCAAGCGCCTGTTTTCATGGACACACGCACGTGAGATCATCACCCTACAAGTACTATACTTATAATAAAATGTGGGAGTCAGTCAGGGGATTTCCAATGCCAAACCCTGGGCCCATAAACCCGTGATTCCGATTTCGGATTACAACTGCGTAGAAAGCCGGTCCCATGTGTGCGCGAATCGAGTTCGTTTCTTTCTGTCTGTGGCGCTCGACCCAATTGGGAGCAGACGCCTTTCATAGAGAAGTAAGTGACAAATAAATAAACTGTGAACTGACTGTGTCATGGTGTGCTCTTCTGTCTGTCTGTCTGTCTGCTTGTCTCTCACTGTTTCTTCCTGTCTCTGTTTTCTCTCTCTCTCTGTTTCTGTTTGTTTCTCTCTCTGTCTGTCTGTCTCTGTCTGTTTCCGTGTCTGTCTGTCTTTCTGTCTGTCTCTGTCGTTCTGTCTCTGTCTCTTTCTCTCTGTCTGTCTGTCTCTTTGACTGTGGGTATGTATGATTATACATATGTACACAAACATGTGTATATTGTATGTATGTATGTATCTACATATATGTAATTATGTATACATATCTGTATATCTATATATATACTATGATAATAATATATACATATATGTATATACATGCAATATATATGTATGTATTATAACAACACACAATATAATATATATAATAATATACATATATATGATATATACATATATGAACAAATACATATACATAATGTGAAAGTTTTCATTCAAAATTGTTTGAGTGTGTGTTCATTCCTGATAAATAGTCCACTGAGGAAGGACCACTGGCCGAAGTACGGATTCAATATTCTAGTTGTTGTCTTGTCATGTTTCTTTGTTTATCTGCAATATCTACATATATATATATATATATATATATAATTATATATTATATATTATGTAATCAATCTGTGTATAACATGTAGATCTATGTAATATGTATGTATAGTAAAGAAACGTTTCATAGAAATACACCAATTGGACAGACTGAGAACTGTCCCAGATTCCATGTGGCCCTCATGTCTGCGTGACTTTTCATGTCCTTGCTACCCCTTCATGCCAATGTGGCCCTTTCATGTCCTGTGCCCTTTATGTCCATAGTGGCCCTTTCATGTCCTAATGTGGCCTTTCATGTACTGTGGCACTTCCATGTCCTGTAATAACCTTTCAGTCCATTGCCTTTCATTCCAGTATACTTTCATGTCTGATCTCATGATGACCTCAGTTTCGGTTCACTTTGCCACTTTCCCGTTGAGGGATTTCAAGTCCAGTCTTTGGTCCACAGTGGGTGTGTGGCTTGTGGTCCACAGTGGACGTCGTGGGCTTGTGGTCCGCAGTGACGTCCGTGTGGCTTGGGGTCCACAGTGGTCGATGTGGCTGTGGTCCGCAGTGGACGTCGTGTGGCTTGTGGTCCGCAGTGGACGTTCGTGCTTGGCTTGTTCGCAGTGGACTTCGTGTGGCTTGTGGTCACAGTGGTCGTGTGGTTTGTGACCGCAGTGGGTGTGTGATCTTGTCCATGGTTGCCCAGTGATGTGCCTACGGGGTCTCTCACTCACTCGGCTAGCTCTCAATGAGCGATACTGTCGAGAGTGTGGTTATAGTGTGAATAAGTGGACATGCCGAACTCGACCGGTTCCCGGTGGGATTCCCGGGACTTTTCAATTAAAGTCCCACCTTCTGGAAATTGTGTGCTAGAATTCCTCTTTTCTGTCGTTTCTTTTTCTGCTGTTCTTTGCTTCTGTGATTCTTCCTATCATTTTTTTGCCTTGCTAGTCTGTTCACCTGAATGTTTCGAAACGCTACGTATTTCTCTAGATGAAACTTGTAAGTATAAATTAAGTGCGTTTGCTCTAAGGAATGAAACCAGAGAGCAATTTAATTAGTTATCTTTAATTTGTATTCTGTATAATATATTTTTTTTAAATCCTCCGTGTGTTAATTGACGATGGTGAGCCAGGCACACACATCACAACCCGAAAAATCCACATGGAGTAGGGAGGGAGGAAGGTTGTCAATCCGTAGGGGGGGGGGGAGGGGTGTCTTATCTACATCAATATCTCCAGAACAACAGTTTATGTTAAAAAGGTAGTAGAAGGTCAGTGCATATATCGTACCCAGCTTCAATCTTCAGTTGTCGTTCGTGTCTATTTAGTCTGTTAGCTTGCTTTTCTTTTTTGTTCCTTTGTTATGGTGGTTTTAGTTGTTGTGTTGTCGTGTTGTTGTTGCTGATGTTGCTGTGTTATTATTATTGTTTTCTTTCTTTTTTTTTTTTTTTTTTTTTTTTTCTTCTTCTTTGTTAAATAATACTTTTACCGCTTCCTTTTCATTCGCGAGCGTGTGTGTGTGAAGTGTGTAGTGGTCGTGTGTCGTGCGCGTTGTGTGTTGTGTGTGTGTGCATCGTGTGTGCTGTGCGTGTGTGGGTGTGTGTGTGTGCATATGTGTTGCGTGTCGTGTTTGTGTGTTGTGTGTGTGTGCGTAGCGTGGTGATGTGTGTGTGTGTGTGATGTGTTGCTGTGCATGTGCTGTCCGTGCGTTTGCATGGGCAGGTGTGTTGCTTGTGGTGTGGGTATAGTGTGTGTGTGTGTGTAGTGTTGTGTTATAATCAGTTTTTTCTTTTCATGAGTGAAATTCTTCTCATTTCATCTTTGTTCATATTTGTTGTGTTGTAGTGTTGTTGTTGTTATGATCAGTTTCTTTTCTTCATTACAAATTTTTTTCTCTCTCTCTCTCTCTTCTCTCTCTCGTCTCTCCCCATCCCTCTTCTCTCTCTCTCTCAGATATTTGAGTCCATGGCTGTAAAAAAAAAAAAAAAAAAAAATTTAAAAAGGAGAGAGAGAGAGAGAGGGAGAGAGAGAGAGAAGAGAAGAGAGAGAGAGAGAGAGAGAGAGAGCAGACAATCAACAATCAAACCCATTCAGACATGCCCGTTCGGGTTTCCAGAAAACTCACACCCATATCCCTGGGATGGTGCCGCAAGGCTTTAATTAACCAACAATCCTTCGTGGCTAAAAAACGTTCAAGGCCAAAGATACAATGCAGGGGAGGGGGGTCGGTTACGCTTAGTTTGTCATTATCGTGATCATTGGGTTTTCAAAGCCCAGTCCACAGCGCAGAACCATATCAGGGCTATACTATAACCACTTCTAAAGTACAAACACCCTATCACTCTAATAAAAAAAAAAAAAAGAAGAAGAGAGAGGAGAGTGAGAGGGTAGGAGAAGAGGAAAAAGAAAAATAAGAGAAGGGAGAAAAAAAAAAGAAGAAGAGAAGAGAGAGAGAGAGAGAGGGGGAGAGGAGAGAGAGAAAGAAAGAGAGAGAGAAAAGAGAGAGAGAGAGGGAGAGAGAGAGAGAGGGGAAAAGAGAGAGAGAGAGAGAGAGAGAGAGGAGAGAGAGAGAGAGAAGAGAGAGAGAGAGAGGAGAGAGAGAGGGAGAGGAGGAGAGAGAGAGAGGAGAGAGAGAGAGGAGAGAGAGAGAGAGAGAGCACAACAAAAATGGAGAAAAAGGAAAATAAAGCAGAGAAGTAAGGAAGAAAGAAAAACTGAGAAATGAGAAAAAAAAAGAAAGAGAGAGAGAGAGGAGAGAGAGAGAGAGGAGAGAGGAGAAATAAAAAGAGAGAGTAGGAAGAAAAAAAGACGGAGAAAAAGAAGAGAGAGAGAGAGAGAGAGAGAGAGAGAGAGAGAGAGAGAGAGAGAGAGAATTAAGTAACGCATGTCAATGTATTCGCGTAATTAATCTAAAGGATACAACGACTCATGCGTTGATCGTTCCGCCCAATTTACCACCAGGACATAAAAAAACAACAACAAAAAAACAAAAAAAAAAAAACAAACACACACACCACAAAAACCACAAAAAACAAACAAACAAACAAAAAACAACCTGAATACAAATATAAACATAAATAAGAACACTGAAACATAAAAAAAACAACAGCCTAAATTACCAAACCTTGCTTTTGCATGTCACAATTTCTCAAAGCCGAGAAGGCACTTAGTACATGCACCCAGTTATATATCAATCGTAAGAGAAAGTACGTAAGACCTTATAGACCACTTACAGGTGAAATGGACGGCGAGACAGAGAATGACACTGACGAAGATAAGACAGTAAAGAGAGGAGCAAGGCAGAAAACAAAAACAGTGTCAGAAAAGAGGAATTTTTTTCTGCCAGAGAAAATTCCAGAAATGGCGGATATTTTTTTTTTTAATTCTCAAAGGGCCCCCCCCTCGTATCCCCCACGGGGCCTTCTCCTCCTCCTCCTTATCATCATTATCATCATCATCATCATCATCATCATCATCATCATCATCTATGTGCCCTGCCGCATGGAGTTGGCGATCATGGCCCTTCATACGAATCTATCTTTTGTCGCTGCAAGCAATCTCCCACCTTTTCTGTCCTCATCCACTCCGCAAATCCGTCCAATATTTTCTCCCTTGGTCTACCTGGCGCTCTTTTCCCCTCCAGCTTTCCTGTTGTGACTAGACGCTCAAATTTTTCTCGCCTCATTAAAAAAAAAAAATGTCCTAGAAATGTTGCCCCGTCTTTTCCTAACTAATCTTCTTTTCGTTATTGTTCTTTTTTTTTGTTTTTTGTTGCATGCTAATCTTCATTAATGCTCTTTTTTGTGTGCTAATCTTCTTCATTAATGCTCCTTTTTTTGTGTGTGTGTGTGTGTGTGTGGGGGGGGGGGGGGGGTGCCTCTTTCAAGACTGTCTCGTTTTGTTTTCTATGGCGTCCAAGGAACTCTTTAAATTAACGATCTTCTTAGAAACCACTTTTCAGATGCCTCAGTCTTACTGGTTAAAATTGTGTCGGGTGCGGTAGTCAAGTCCTCGGGCAAACATCAGACAAGTTCCAATAGGAAAAGGTTCTGGGTTCGATTCCCCCCCCCCCAACCCCCACAGTCAGTTGACATCTCTGCCTGGCGAGCAAAAAGATGGAGATTTTCCCGATCTCCGAGCTCAACACGTGTGCAGACCAGCCAGCGACGAAATCCCCTTCGTCTGTATGAATAATGTGGGGGGAGGGGTAGGGGGGGAGTTGGGGGGGGAGTGGTGTGTCGGTGGCTATAACAACCAGAACACATTCACTGGCACGCAACAGGTTTCGCAACGTGGTTCAAGGCCGAAGCCATGCAGGGGGGGTGGGTTGGGTGGGGTGGGTGGGGCTGTTCTGCTTCGTGAAACTTGGGAATTGACTGACTGACTCTCCATTGTGTTAAGGCTCTTGTGCGTGGGTGTGGGTGGAGCCCGGTGGTGTTAGTGTCTCTGTCTGTGTGTCTGCCTGTCTGCTGTCTGTCTGTCTAGTCTGTCTGTCTCTTTCGTTCTTTCTCTCTCTTTCTGTCTGTCTGTCTGTCTTTATCGCTCTGTCTCTCTGTCTTCTCTCTCTCTCTTTCTATCTTCTTCTCTCTCTCTCTCTCTCTTTCATATTCTTGGTGTTTGTGTTGTGTATGTTGTGTGTTTGTTGTGTGTGTGTGTGTGTGTGTGTGTGTGTGTCCCCTCTTTATTTATCTCTCTGTCTCTCATTCTGTCTTCTCTCTCTCTCTCTCTCTTTCTCTGTCTGCCTATCTTCTCTGTCTGTCTCTGTCTGTCTCTGTCTGTCTGTCTCTTTTGTCTATTTTCTCTGTCTGTCTGTCTGTCTCTCTTTCTGTCTTCTCTCTCTGTCTCTGTATCTATCGCTCTGTCTCTTTTTCTGTCTTCCTCTGTCTGTCTCTCCCTTCCACCCTTCTTTTCTCTCCCTCCTTTCCCTCCCTCTCTGTGTTTCTCTTTCTGTCTGTCCTGTGTGTGTGTGTTATGTGTGTGTGTGTGTGTGTGTGTGTGTATGTGTGTGTATGTGTGTGTGTGTGGGGGGGGGGGGTTGCAAGTGTGTGTGTTATGTGTGTGTGTGCGTTACGTGTCCGTGCGTGTGTGTGACACAACAGAGTATGCGATCACTAACACCTTCAGTTTGAGGGGAGAGAGAGAGAGAGAGAGAGAGAGAGAGAAGAGAGACAGACAGACAGAGACAGAGAGAGACAGAGAGAGACGAGACGAGAACAGAAGAGACGGGCAGAGAGAGACTCAGAGAGAAGGAGACGAGAGAGAGAAGGAGAGGAGAAGACAGAGAGAAGAGAGAAGAGAGAAGGGGGAGATAGGGACGAGAGAGGGAAGGAGGGAGAGAGTAGAGACAGAGAGAGAGACAAGAGAGACAGAGGAGACAGACAGAGAGAGAGACAGAGAGAGTGGGTGTGAAGCTCCATTGCTGCACTTCATGACTTCGGGCTCCACCCTCTCGCTACAGAGATAAATTATCAGTTGACCCGTTCAGAACTGTCAAGAAAAGAGAGAGAGAGGAGAGAGAGGGGGGAGGGAGTGAGAGAGAGAGAGGGAGGGAAGGAAACAGAGAGGGAGTGAGTGAGAGAGAGGAGGAGAGAGGAGAGTGAGAGAGAGAGAAGAGAGAGAGAAAGAAGACAGACA
>JAPXFY010000018.1:48711736-48716736 GCA_030674185.1 Monoplex corrugatus | reverse complement strand
GCAAAGGTTCAAAGATCGATAACAAAGAAACGACGATCGACAAGAGGGAAAAAAAAAACAAAACAAAGAACAAAACAAATGCTGAGAACAAAACGCAAGAAAAAGGATTGACAGGAGCGCAAAAGAACAAAGATCAACCAGAAGACAAACTAACAAAGATCGACAAAGAGGCAAAGGAACAAACGTCAAGCAGACTAAAGAACAAAGGTCGACAAAAAGACAAAGGAGCAAAGCTCGAAAGGAAAATAAAGTAACAAAGGTCGATATGAAGATAAAACAACAACAAAGGAATATAAAGTAGCAAAGTTCCTGGAAGACAAAGGAACAAAGGTCGACAAGAAAACAAAGGAAACAAAGGTCGACGGAGAACAGTAAAGATGGAAGAGAACAAAGCTCGACAAGAAGACAAAGGAACAAAGTTCGAAAGGAAAACAAAGTAACAAAGGTCGACAAAAAGATAGAAGAACAAAGCTCGACAGGAAAACAAAGGAACAACGATCGACAAAAAGACAAACACACAAAGACTGTGTAATAGAACAAAGAAACATAAAGTATCGATAACAGAACCAAAGAAAGAAAGACCGACACAAAGAAGACAGAGAAGGGAAAAAAAAAAAAAAAAAAAAAAAAGAAAACGAAACAGTCACTGACATTGCAATAGGCACAGGAACAGACTAAGTATCAGATGCACGTAATACCCACTAATTATCAAACAACAAAAATTAAAAACACAAAAAAAACACCAAAAAAATGTAATTAAGGTCATTGGCGTACGTGTTCAGTGCAGGCCTGTGCATATATTCTAAGAGTCCATTTAAGACAACTTAGAAATGTGTTGATGACCTCGATCGCTTGCGAAAAGTCACTTTGGAGAGATTTTTTTTCTTTCTCTGCCATTCTGTCTCAGTGTGTTCATCTGTCTCTAAACTAGTAGTGCATATTTTTCTACTACGTATTCTGTCTGCTTTGTAACAAAGAAGGTTAGTTGTTTGTTTGTTTTTCTTCTGTTTTCCTCCAGAACGTATGGTGGTAAAGATTTTTTTTTTCTTTTACTCTAAGAATGGTGTCCGTCTGCTTCAAAAGAAAGAAGGTGGTGTGTGTGTGTGTGTGTTGTGTTGTGTGGTTGTTTGAGTGTGTGTGTGTGTGTGTGTTGTGTGTGTGTGTGTGTGTGTGTGTGTGTGTGTGTGTGTGTGTGTTGTGTGTGTGTGTGTGTGTGTGTGTGTGTGTGTGTGTGTGTGTGGTGTGTGTGTGTGTGTGTGTGTGTGTGTGTGACATTTGTGCTTCAAAACAAAGGTTTACATTTTTTACGCATAGCGTGTGTCTGTCTGCTTCAAAACAAAGAACGATCTGGTTTTTGGTGTGTATGTGTGTGTGTGTGTGTGTGTGTGTGTGTGTGTGGTGTGTAGTGTGTGTATGTGTGTGTGTGTGTGTTGTGTGTGTGTGTGTGTGTGTGTGTTTTGTGGTGTGTGTGTGTGGTAATTTGTGTAAACGTTGTAATTTTTACGTGTGTGTGTTTTGTTGGTGTGGTGTTTGTGTGTGTGTTGTGTGTGTGTGTGTGTGTGTGTGTGTGGTGTGGTGTTGGTGTGTGTGTGTATATGTGGTGTGTGTGTTTAGTGTTGTGTGTTGTTGTGTGTGTGTGTGTGTGTTGTGTGTTTTTGTGGTGTGTGTGTTTGGTTGTGTGGTTGCGTGCGTGCGTGTGTGTGTGTTTCTTTCTTACATATGGCGTTCTATGTGCTTGAGAACAAGTTTTGTGTATGTGTGTGTGTGTGTGGTGTGGTGGTGGTGTTTTTTAATGTCTATTCTTGATTTAGATGTGTGTGTGTGTGTGTGTGTGTGTGTGGTGTGGCGCGCGCGCGCGGGCGGGCAGGCGTTCTCGTATAGTATCTGTCTCTTTCAAAACAAAGAACGATCTGGTTGTGTGTGTGTGTGTGTGTGTGTGTGTGTGTGTGTGTGTGTGTGTGTGTGTGTGTGTGTGTGTGTGTGTGTTGTGTGTGTGTGTGAGTGTGTGTTGTGTGTGTATGTGTGTGTGTGTGTGTAGTGTGGTTGTGTGGTATGTGTGAGTGTGTGTGTGTGTATGTGTGTGTGGTGTGTATGTGTGTGTGTATATGTGTGAGTGTGTGTGTGTGTGTGTGCGTGTGGTAGTGTGGTAGTGTGTATGTGTGTGTGTGTGTGTGTGTGTGTGTGTGTGTGTGTGTGTGTGTGTGTGTGTGTTGTGTTGTGCTGTGTTGTGTATTTTTCCCAGCATATATAGTGGTGTATGCTTCAAAAGCAAAGATTGTGTGTGTGTGTGTGTGTGTGTGTGTGTGTGTGTGTGTGTGTGTGTGGTGTGTGTGTGTACGTGTGGTAGTGTGTGTGTGTATGTGTGTGCGTGTGGTAGTGTGTGTGTGTGTGTGTGTGTGTGGTGTGTGTGTGTGTACGTGTGTATGTGTACTATGTGGTGTGCTGTGTGTGTATGTATGTGTGGTAGTGTTGTGTGTGTGTGTGTGTGTGTGTGTGTGTGTGTGTGTGTGTGTGTGTGTGTGAGTTTTCCGCCTACATCTTGTGTTTGCTTTGAAACAAAGAGCACAGACTCCATCCTTCCTATGCATGCTATATCTTTTTGTTTTTTGTCAATTTTCTGTGTTTATTCTTTAACTTTTATAATTCATTTATCCATTTTGTTTATTTGTTTAATTCTTTTGTTTGTTTGTTTTTCAGATATCTGAGTAAGCTATTGCGGGACGGTGAACCGGCAGCTGCTTGAGAGGAAAAACATTTATGCACAAAGAAGTTTGCCGGTGTGTCTTTTTTTCTGTTCGTGGCTCGCGTGGCTTTGGGCGAGATTTACCCCCCTTCTCGACACCACCTCACATTTTCTTCCTCTACCAGCACAAATCGTGCATTTGAATTTCACGACCGTTGAGGTGAGTACGGTTTAAAGCATTTGTAAACATTATGCTCTTTAACGTTTTGATTTTTTCATTCACTTATTCTTTCATTCATGTATTATTAATTAAACGAGAAATAACATGGGTGACACACGCTTTTGAAATTTTTAATCATAATGCTGACAAGTTTCTCAAGATTTATACATTTATGTATTAATTAAACATTAACAAAGCTGATCAGTCAATCAATCAATAAATCAATCAGTCAATCAACAAAGCTTACTAAACTTATTAATAAATAATAAAGCTACTTAATTGTGAACGTAATTAAAGTAAATTAATTAGCCTAACTAACACGGTTAATTAATTATTAATCAATAATTGATTAACATACATTTAATTAACAATCAATTAACGACACGTTAATCAACCAATCAATTAACTGATCAATCGATCAAAATTGATCGATTAATTAATTAACACACATTTGTATGAATTAATATGTTTACATTGGAAGTGCTAACAGAAGCTCTGGTGTGCGTAAGAGGAACAAGAAAATATGATGTCTTGCGTTAAGAGTCTTGTCTGGTATTTCATAGCTCGTCTTGTTTTTCATGTTTCGTCTTGACTTGTTGTTTCGTGTCTGGTTGTGTGTTTCAGGTCTTGCTTTTGTGTATCATTCTCATTTCTTGTCTTCTTTTTCATGCCACACCTGTCTTGTCGAGGTTGTTTTTTTTTTGTGTGTGTGTGTGTGTGTTTTATCTTGTTTTTCATGTCTTGTGTTTCATGTCTTTTCTCGTCTTGTGTTTCATGTCTTGTTTTTTGTTCATGTCTTGTGTTCCCTGTCTTGTCATATGTTTCATGCCATGCCTTATCTTGTGTTTCATGATTTGTGTGTTTTGATGTCTATCTTGTGTGTCACATATCTTCTGTTTTATGTCTTGTCTTGTGTTTTATGTCTTGTCTTGTGTTTTATGTCTTGTCTTGTGTTTTATGTCTTGCGTTTTATGTCTTGTCTTGTGTTTCATGTCTTGTGTTTCATGTCATGTCTTGTGTGTTACATGTCTTGTGTTTCATGTCTTCTCATATGTTTCATATCTTCTCTTATGTTTCGTGTCTTGTCTTGTGTTTCGTGTCTTCTCTTCTGTTTTATGTCTTGTCTTGTGTTTTATGTCTTGTCTTGTGTTTTATGTCTTGTCTTGTCTTGTGTTTTATGTCTTGTCTTGTGTTTTATGTCTTGTCTTGTGTTTTATGTCTTGTCTTGTGTTTTATGTCTTGTCTTATGTTTCATTCTTGTCTTGTGTTTCATGTCTTGTCTTGTGTTTTATGTCTTGTCTTGTGTTTCATGTCTTGTCTTATGTTTCATGTCTTGTCTTGTGTTTTATGTCTTGTCTTGTGTTTCATCTCTTGTCTTGTGTTTCATCTCTTGTCTTGTGTGTCACATGTCTTGTGTTTCATGTCTTGTCTTATGTTTCATGTCTTGTCTTGTGTTTCATGTCTTGTCTTGTGTTTTATTCTTGTCTGGTGTTTCATCTCTTGTCTTGTGTGTCTCATGTCTTGTGTTTCATGTCTTGTCTTATGTTTCATGTTTTGTCTTGTGTTTCATGTCTTGTCTTGTGTTTTTCTTGTCTTGTGTTTCATCTTTGTCTTGTGTGTCCATGTCTGTGTTTTTATGTCTTGTCTTGTGTTTCATCTCTTGTCTTGTGTTTTTGTCTTGTCCTGTGTTTCATGTCTTGTCTTGTGTTTTATGTCTTGTCTGTGTTTCTTGTCTTGTGTTTTTGTCTTGTCTTGTGTTTCATCTCTTGTCTTGTGTGTTTACATGTCTTTTTGTGTTACATGTCTTGTGTTTTACATTCTTGTGTTTCATGTCTTCTCATATGTTTGATGTCTTGTCTTGTGTTTCATGTGTTCTCATATGTTGTGTTTCTTGTTTTCATGTTGATGTCTGTCTTGTGTTTCATGTCTTCTCTTGTGTTTTTGTCTTGTTTGTGTTTCATGTTCTTTTCTTGTGTTTTATGTCTTGTGTTGTGTTTCATGTCTTGTTTGTGTTTTATGTCTTGTGTTGTGTTTCATGTCTTGTTTGTGTTTATGTCTTGTCTTGTGTTTCATGTCTTGTCTTGTGTTTTATGTCTT
>JAPXFY010000018.1:48694236-48706736 GCA_030674185.1 Monoplex corrugatus | reverse complement strand
ACTTTAGGGATCGGGAGCGTGCGTGTTTGGCAGATTTGGTGTTAACCCTCTGGCAGATTTGGTGTTAACCCTCTGGCAGATTTGGTGTTAACCCTCTGGCAGATTTGGTGTTAACCCTCTGGCAGATTTGGTGTTAACCCTCTGGCAGATTTGGTGTTAACCCTCTGGCAGATTTGGTGTTAACCCTCTGGCAGATTTGGTGTTAACCCTCTGGCAGATTTGGTGTTAACCCTCTGGCAGATTTTGGTGTTAACCCTCTGGCAGATTTTGGTGTTAACCCTCTGGCAGATTTGGTGTTAACCCTCTGGCAGATTTTGGTGTTAACCCTCCGGCAGATTTGGTGTTAACCCTCTGATTCCTGCACCCAGTCCACTGGCATCCTGCATTGGCAACCATGCTAGCAAAGCCAGAAACTTAACCCTTTTGACTCCCCTCAATATGTTGTCTTGTGTTTTGTGTCTTGTATTTTTTTTATTATGTCTTGTCTTGTGTTTTATGTCTTGTTTTGTGTCTTGTCTTGTTGTTTTATGTCTTGTCTTTTATGTCTTGTTTTGTCTTTTATGTCTTGTCTTTTATGTCTTGTCTTGTTTTATGTCTTTTCTTTTATGTCATGTTTTTGTGTTTTATGTCTTGTTTTCTGTTTTATGTCTTGTCTTTTGTGTCTTGTCTTGTGTTTGATGTCTTGTCTTTTATGTCTTGTTTGTGTTTTATGTCTTGTCTTTTATGTCATGTTTTCTGTTTTATTTCTTGTCTTTTGTGTCTTGTCTTTTATGTCTTGTTTGTGTTTTATGTCTTCTTTTAGTCTTGTCTTGTGTTTTATGTCCTGTTTTATGTCTTGTCTTGTGTTTTATGTCTTGTCTTTTATTTCTTGTCTTGTGTTTTTGTCTTATCTTTTTTGTCTTGTGTTTTATGTCTTGTCTTTTTTATGTCTTGTGTTTATGTCTTGTCTTGTGTTTTATGTCTTGTCTGGTGTTTTTATGTCTTTTTTGTGTTTTATGTCTTGTCTTTTATGGCTTGTTTTGTCTTTTATGTCTTGTGTTTTATGTCTTGTCTTGTGTTTATGTCTCGTCTTTTATGTCATGTTTTGTCTTTTATGTCTTGTTTTGTCTTGTCTTGTTTGTTTTATGTCTTGTCTTTTATGTCTTGTCTTTTTATGTCTTGTCTTTTATGTCCTGTTTTATGTCTTGTCTTTTATGTCTTGTTTTTATGTCTTGTGTTTTATATCTTGTCTGTGTTTTATTCTTGTCTTTTATGTCTTTTCTTGTCTTTTATGTCTTGTCTTGTGTTTTATGTCTTGTTTTGTGTCTTGTGTGATGTATCTCTGTGTTTCTGTGTTTTTGTGTGCGAAGCCTATTCGTTTCCTTGTCATAATGGATGCACCATGTGAAATTCAAACTTTTGACCACCCTCACCCTATTCACCAGCTTACTGCAGGGTTAGGTAGTCAAAAGGTTAAGTTTTTGCAGTTGGCGGATATACTATAGCGTACGTGAGACAAAAGGTTGAAGGTCTCCGTACTCGAAAGGTTAAGTTTCTCGTGATAACGTGTTCGTGCTCGAAATCCACTTACCACAACTGCGCGCATTTTATCACCCAATTTTCTCAGAAATATCTCTGCTAGCCCTCAAACACTGGCTATATAGTCAAACAACACATGAAACGTCATTTCGACCTGTTGAGACTGAGACAGTGACCTGGTTATTCGCTTAATATAACGAGGTCGTCGGAAAGATGACAGTCAATGAATGCCTTCAACGGGAAATGAAATTGAAACGCGCGCTTTCGTCAAAAATCGGGTTTTCCCGTATGATTATCCTCTCTCTGTCTTAGTTGAAGTGGTTTTACAAGGGTAATGGTTGGGGATGGAGGGGACATTGGGAAGGCTATATATCTCTGCCAGAGGCCTCTCCCCATCCCGTGGTGGTGGTGGCGGTGTGTGTGTGTGTGTGTGTGTGTGTGTGTGTGTGTGTGTGTGTGTGTGTGTGTGTGTGTGTGTGTGTGTGTGTGTATGTGTAAAACTCTCTGTTTCTGCGAATGTATTTATTTCTTTGTCATAATGGATGTACCGTATGAAATTCAAACTGCTCTCCCTAGGGAGAACGCATCGCCGCAGTGCAGCGCCACGCCACCTATTTAATTTTCCTCTCGCTCTCTGTCTCTCTGTCTGTCTGTCTGTCTGTCACTTTGTTTTCTTTTGTGTGTCTGCCTGTCTGTTTGTCTCTTTCTCCCTCTCTCTCTCTCCCTCTCTGTCTCTATCTCTCTGTGTCTTTCTGTCTCTCTGTCTTTGTGTCTCTGTCTCTTTCTGTCTCTGTCTCTTTCTCTCTCTGCCTCTGTCTCTCCCTCCCTCCCCCCCCCCCCCGCCTCTCTCTCTCACTGCCTCTTTCTCTCTCTGTCTCTGTCTGTCTGTCTCTTTCTGTGTCTGTCCGTCTCTCTCCCTCGCTCTGCTCTCTCTTTCGCTCGCTCGCTCGCTCGCGCATGCGCGCGCGTTTGTGTATGAGTGTGAGTGCTCAAGTGAGTGTAGTTAATTAAGAAAAACACACATACATTCACTCGCATTACAAAGAGAAGTCGTGGTGGTGGCGGCTCGTAAAGATGGCAAACTTGGGATCGCTGTGGAGGAAAGGTCAGACCTTGCTGAAAAGCTAAAATGGGCTGTGCCCATCTAGAGCATCATGCCTGTGGCCCACCATTGCCTACCCCTTGTGGTTTTGGTAAAGGCAATGTTGGGAGCTTCCGATGGCTGTAAGTGTGGAGACTATCGCAAGGGGAAGAAGAGCTGGCTGCTGTATCTATATGTACACACTGTCTATGTATGTGTACATAGTGTCTGTGTATATGTAACAATGTCTTTGTATATGTACAGATGTACATGTATATGTACACGATATCTATGTATATGTACACAATTTGTATGCATATGTACACAATGTCTATGTATATGTACTACTGTCTATGCACTTTATGTACACAATGTCTATGTATATATACATAGTGTCTGTGTATATGTACACAATGCTATGTCTATGTACACAATGTCTATGTATCTGTATGTTCACAATGTCTATGTATATGTACATAGTGTCTGTGTATATGTACACAATATCTACGTATGTGTACACGATGTCTATGTGTCTGTATGTACACAATGTTTATGTATATGTACATAGTGCCTATATATGTACACTATGTATATGTACATGATATCTATGTATATGTACATAATGTCTATGTATATGTACACAATGTCTATATGTACATATGTATACACCATTGTCTATGTAAATTTTGTATGTACAAAATGTCTATTATTTTTATGTACACAATGTTATGTATTATGTATATGTAACATTGTCTATGTAATGTAATGTAATATCACAATGTGTGTCTATGTACACAATGTCTATGTCTATGATCACAAAGTGTATGTATATGTACACAAGTCTATGTATTTTGTGTGTACACAATGTCTGTGTATCTATATATACATAGTATCTATGTAAAATGTCTTTGTATCTATATGTACACAGTGTGTATGTGTCTACTATACGTTACTATATTTGGTAACAGTATCCGGCAGGGTTTTTGATAAAAGCCGAGGCTAACCGGGGAAAATGCTAACCACTTAACAGTAAGGCGGTCGTTTTTATTATTTTTATTATTTATTTTTTTATTTATTTTTTTGACACAGAACTTAGGTTTTCAAGCATTCCCTGAGTCCTTCGTTCCGAAAGTAATATAATTATGTGTATGTGTGTATCTCCGTACGTCTAGCTGAATCCGATACTACCGGTAGGATCGGGCAGAGTTCTCGATTTGTAATTATCCCTTGGAAGTAATTCTGGGACACATCAGCTATGCTTTTGAATATTACTTACACCGATGTAGTACGTACTTACATATGACACATGGTCGCGCGCTGTATGAGGAAAGAACTTATTCAACAGCGTACTGAAGCAGGGAAATAAAAGCTGGAAGTTCGCGGGGAAATGGTGAGATGTTCGTTGGTTTTGCTTTGAAGTCGTTTCCGTCTCATTTCGTACGTATGTTGGCCATTTTGTTCTGTTTTATGCTGTTCTGTTTTATGCTGTTCTGTTTTATGCTGTTCTGTTTATATGCTGTTTTCTGCTTTTATGCTGTTCTTTTTATGCTGTTCGTTTAGCTGTTCTTTTTATGCTGTTTCATGTTTTATGCTGTTCTGTTTTATGCTGTTCTGTTTTATGCTGTTCTGTTTATGCTGTTCTGTTTATGCTGTTCTGTTTTATGCTGTTCTGTTTTATGCTGTTCTGTTTATGCTGTTCTGTTTATGCTGTTCTGTTTTATGCTGTTCTGTTTTATGCTGTTCTGTTTTATGCTGTTCTGTTTTATGCTGTTCTGTTTTATGCTGTTCTGTTTTATGCTGTTCTGTTTATGCTGTTCTGTTTTATGCTGTTCTGTTTTTATGCTGTTCTGTTTTATGCTGTTGTTTGCTGTTCTGTTTATGCTGTTTGTTTTATGTGTTCTGTTTTATGCTGTTCTGTTTTATGCTGTTCTGTTTCTTCTGTTTTATGCTGTTCTGTTTTATGCTGTTCTGTTTTATGCTGTTCTGTTTTATGCTGTTCTGTTTATGCTGTTGTTTATGCTGTTCTGTTTTATGCTGTTCTGTTTTATGCTGTTCTGTTTTATGCTGTTCTGTTTATGCTGTTCTGTTTTATGCTGTTCTGTTTTATGCTGTTCTGTTTTATGCTGTTCTGTTTATGCTGTTCTGTTTTTATGCTGTTCTGTTTTATGCTGTTCTGTTTTATGCTGTTCTGTTTTATGCTGTTCTGTTTTATGCTGTTCTGTTTTATGCTGTTCTGTTTTCTGTTCGTTATGCTGTTCTGTGTTCTATGCTGTTCTGTTTATGCTGTTCTGTTCTTATGCTGTTCTGTTCTATGCTGTTCTGTTCTGTTCTATGCTGTTCTGTTCTATGCTGTTGCTGTTCTGTGTCTGTTTATGCTGTTCTGTTCTATGCTGTTTGTTCTATGCTGTTGTTGTTCTGTTTTGCTGTGCTGTGTTCTGTGTCTGTTCTATGCTGTTCTTCTGTTCTGTTCTATGCTGTTTGTTGCTGTTTGTGCTGTTCTCTGTTTGTCTTTGTTCTGTGTTGTTCTGTTCTGTTGTGCTGTTCTTTCTGTTCTGTCTGTGTGCTGTCTGTCTGTCTTCTGTTCTTCTGTTCTGTTCTGTGTGCTGTTCTGTGTCTGTGCTTGCTGTTTGTTCTGTGTTGTCTGTTTCTGTTCTTCTGCTGTTCTGTTCTGTGCTGTCTGTTCTGTTCTGTTCTGTTCTGTTCTCTTTGTTGATTTATAGTCTACACTTCAGAGAATTTCGTAGATAGCTATAAGATTTGCTTTAGATTCAACTTTTGGTTGTACTGTTGATACGATGCTCTGTCGGATCTGCTGCTTAATATTGTAGATCTTACATTTTTGACTGTAATACCGATGCTGTTGTCGGATTCTCTGCTTCTATTTGGATTCAATTACAACTACCAGAGACCATTTGTATGTGGATATTTTTTCTATTTATTTTTTTCATCAGATTTGTTTATTATTTCATGCACCCGAGATCTGAGTCATCAAAGTTATGTATTAAGCTAATTTCATTTTCGGATTCGGCTTGCTGCGAACATTACGTGTGTTTCTTGTTTTATTTTGCTGTAATGTGCTGTTAATTTGTCAAATGATGGACCGAGGGCCCAGCCAGATTGGAGTTATTGGAGTTATTTCAAGAGGGATTCACCGCGTTCGGACAACTCCATATGCGCTCCACCCAAATCTGCCAGCAATTATCTTGACAGATTTCCTGAGCCTGCACAAAACCCTATGCGCTGGCAAGGTCTTGAAACGGGGAAAGGCAAGAAGGGACCTATCTAACACTAAGCTGACACCACCAGAATAATGGAAACATTAAGATGGGCAGCGAACAGGCCAGGTTAAAATTAAATTAAAAATTTTTAATGTTGCGGGCTGGGATTGAACTCAACATATCAGATCTTGAGTCCACGCCTTTACCAACTAGTTATCCCGCGTAATAAATACATTTTGTGACAAAACATCGCATTTATTTTCGAAAAACAAAAAGGCCATGCCTTCCTTTCGTCGAATATAATTCGTGTTGGCTGTAGATGATTGGCAAGCTGAACCGAAATAACTGCCAGCGTTTAAGGAAACAGACAGCAGAGAAACACATGGAAACACAGTAAGAACGCTTATTCAACGGACGAAGCAAGACGTACACATATTTAGACCAACTGGGCTTTATCGAGCGTATATTAGTTTAAATATCTGGGAACGGCCATCTCACCAGACGACAGATGCACATCACAAATAGCCAGTGCAGCAGAATCGGTCAAGCCAAAAACAGCATTCAAGAAAACGAACAGCGTTCGTATGAACAAATGCCTATCTACTTACATCAGGAAGAGAGTTCTTCAGGGTCATATAGAACCGATACTGTTGTACGGATGTGAAGCGTGGACAGTCAACACACAAAGCCAGAACAAGATTGAGGCAGCTGAACTATAGTTTCTAAGAAGAATGTTAAGAGTTTCATGGACAGCAAAGAAAACAAACGAGACAGTCTTGATGGGGGCAGACACAAAAAGAACAATAATGAAGAAGATAAGGAAAAGACATTTATAGGACATTTTATGAGGCAAGAGAAATCAGAGCGCCCAGTCACAACAGGAGAGCTGGAGGGAAAAAGAGCACCAGGTTGACCCAGGGAGAAAATATTGGACAGACTTGCAGAGTGGTTGAGGACAGAGAGGGTGGGAGATGTACTTGCAGCGACAAGGGATAGATTCGTATGGAGTGCCATGATCGCCAACGCCATGCGGCAGGGCACAGATGATGATGATGATGATGATGATGATGATGATGATGATGGATAATGATGATGATGATGATGATACAGAGGATAATAAAGGACACATTCAGATTCGTATGGAGTGCCATGATCGCCAACACCATGTGGCAGGGCACATGATGATGATGATGATGATGATGATGATGATTGATAATGATGATGATGATGATGATACAGAGGACAATAAAGGACACATTCACTAGATTTAGGTCAAAGCAACATCTCTGCAATCTTCTCTGACAGGAGCTTCGTTCTGCTGACGATGGTAAGACAAACATTTTGCGGCTGTCTTGTTTCGTCAATCAGATACATTCTCCTTCTACTTCCATGTGGTTGTGGTTGTCTTGATAATTTTAGAATTTTTTTTTTTTCATAAATAGTGACATAATGGAGAAAAGTGTTTGAAATGTGACTTCAATTTATCCATCGATGATCTGTATCCATGTGTCTTTGTTTCTTTCTCTCTTTCTTTCTTTCTTATTTCTTTTCTTTTCCCCTTTTTCTGTGTCTTTCCGTGTGTCTGTTATGGCGATGTTTTGTTTTTCTGTCAATATATAACTGATTTATCATTTACCAAATACGAAACAGAACTTTGAATTGGAGATTACTGAGGAGGTGGAGGTAATTTTCGAACATACGCGCTCCATCCAAATCTATCAGTGGGATATTGTTTTTGTTGTTGTTTGTTTGTTTTGTTTTGTTTTGTTTCGTCGATTCGTTTGTTTGTTCGCTTGTTTCGTTTATTTGTTTATCTTATTTCTTAGTTTTATTTTATGAAATTTCGTTTCGAAAGGCACCACAGCGTAGTATTCAAATAGACGTCAGCATGTAACGGGATAGGCGTACTTGCTTTACACGAACAGGTAGTACGATGGTATTTCATAGGACGGGGTAATTGCCAGTACAATCGTTTATGATTGATTACCCTGCCATTTACTAGGCAGCCACATTCCATCTCCGGGAGGTTTTACTCCCCCTCGACCCCCCCCTCCCCCATTAATATGATACTGTTACATGAGGGGATTTACTATTTATAGAACTGAGGATCATACTCACATGACATAAAACCTCATCATTTTTTAAAAGATTAATACAGAACCTTCTTGTGTTATTCACATTTGTTTTTGTTTTGCTTTCACATTACAAACAGAACAACGTTATATTATCGATAAAATAAATTCATTTACCACACTCACAGCAGAACCTACATACACTTGCAAAATCCCTGACAAAGATATAAAACAAAAACAAACAACAAACAAACAAACAAACAAACAAAACCATGTAGATCTTATGGTGTACATGATATGCATTCATCAGCGTGAATACGTTATTCGCAAACCATGATACACGCACGTGAACATTATCATCGCACGGTGAAACGACGAACATGAAGAACAGGACAACATTTTGTCACAACCACACGTTTGGGGAAGAACAAGAGAGAGAGTACTCTGTGACTTTGGCAGGGCGAATTTATTTTTCTTTCTGCCGCCACATCCGCACTGCGTCTGTGTCAGTACCCCCATGTCAACCATTTCTGCTCTCCAGCAACCCCCCTCTCCCTCCCCCCTGTCCCCCTCCCCCAGACACACCGAAACCTATGTCCTTGTGATGGCAGACATGAATCAGGGAGCATTTTCTTCACGATGTTGGGATGATCCATGAGAATGTGATGACAACGACAGTGTTGTGGACTTTCCCGTTTTGTGACAGGGCTGCCTGTCCTCGATGTTTCCTTCCAAAACTTAACTCTGGCATTCAACCAGGCTGGAGAGATACGGATACCTGCAGTGTTGGTCTTGAAATCTGAGCGACATATCACTGTGACACCCTTTAGTGACATGAACATCACTGTGACATCCTCATGACATGAGCGTCACTGTGACATCCTCAATGACATGAGCGTCACTGTGACATCCTCAATGACATGAGCGTCACTGTGACATCCTCAATGACATGAGCGTCACTGTGCACATCCTCAGTGACATGAGCGTCACTATGACATCCTCAATGAACATGAGCGTCACTGTACATCCTCAATGACATGAACGTCACGTACACATGATCTCACACATCCTCAATGACATGAGGTCACTGTCACATCCTCAATGACATGAGCGTCACTGTACATCCTCAATGACATGAGCGTCCACTTGCACCATCACCTCAATGACATGAAGCGTCACTGTACATCCTCAATGACATGAGCGTCACTGTCGACATCCTCAATGACATGAGCTTTCCCCCTTACTGACACATCCTGAGGTGGATGAGGATTGACTGAGGTCCCATCGTTTGACGCACTCATCCTCTGAGCAAGAGCTGGTCAGGGCCCAAAGGGTCCTGCAGTGGTCTGAACTGATGGGATTCGAACAGTTAGTCGTTTGTCGGCTGTGACAATCACTTGGCCAGGACAACTGGTTGACAGGTGTGTTGCTGGTGACTTCTTTGTTACGCTTGTTTCGATACCATCATCTTGATCATCATGTGCCTTGCCGCATGGCGTTGGCGATCATGGCCCTCCGTATGAATCTATCCTTTGTCGCTGCAAGTACTTCTCCCTCCTGTCTGCCTTCACCCACTGCGCATGTCCGTCCAATATTAGACGTATTGATGATTAGATTCAAGTTGGTTTTTTTTTCATACGTTCTTGTTCTTATTCTCCCTTAAACTACTGAAGAGTCTTTGCTCCTCCCCCGACTCTTCCAGCTCTGCCGATAGTGTGCCAAAGCCTGGGGCTCTGCAAAATGGTTTCTCTGTCCATTCTGCAATGTCTGTTGTCGGTCCATCTTTTGTTTATTTGTTTGTTTGTTGTTTGTTTGTTTTCTGTTCCTTCCCTCCGTCTCCCTCCCTCTCACAGTTCCCTAGAGGAGTGGTTTGTCAAGGTCGTTTGATCCTGTTACGTGGCCATGCCAGCGTAGTTTTCCTTTCATTATCTGAAAACAACAGACCTTCGTATGATCCAGTGTGCTGCTTGATGGTTTGGCGTACTTGTTCATTTGTGTTATGATCAGTGTGTCTGATGTTTGGTACCTTGGGGATAAGACCTCATTTTCAGGGTTTGGATTCATCTTTTCAAGTCTGCTGTGAGGGATTCATATTTCCCAATTCGCTGTGAGGGTCCATGTCTCACATGCATACAGGAAGATAGGATATACCAGTGCCCGTAAGAGCCTGAGTTTATGTTTCAAGGAGATGTTCTTGTCCTACCGTACGTGTGTCAGCAGTAGTAAGAACAAACAAACAGACAGACAGAGAGGAGCGAACAAGCAAGTTGCTTGACTCGACGACAGAAACTAACTGTCTGAAAGTGAAAGTAGAATATACATCTGAAACTGCTGTTTTCTTCCTAAGTAGGAAGGGGGAGGGGTGGGAGCGGCAGTCTCCGAAATAACAGTTGTTTTTGTGTTCTCTCTCTGTGTCTCTCTCTCTGTGTCTGTCTCTGTCTGTCTGTCTGTCTGTCTCTTTCTCTCTCTTTCTCTGTCTCTGTCTGTCTGTCTGTCTCTCTGTCTCTCTCTCTCTTTCTCTCTCTCTGTGTTCTGTGTATGTGTGTGTGTTTATGTGTGTTTGTATGTGTGTGTGTGTGTTTGACTGGCTGTGTGTGTATGTGCGTGAGTGTATGTGTGTGTGTGTGTGTGTGTGTGTGTGTGTGTGCATGCAGGGTGCGTAGGTATGTTCGTATAAACGTGCGTGTGTATGTATTTGCGCGTGTGCAAGTGCATACATGCACGCATCACACACATTTGTGCGCAGCACACACACACACACACATGTCGGTTGTGTGCCTAAGCCTGGGTGTTTGCAAATTGTTTCTCTGTCCTTTCTGCCCTCCCCAGATATATATGTGTGTGTGTATATATATATATATATATATATATATATTTATATATATATATATATAGATAATAGATAGATAGATAGATACACACACACACACACACACACACACACACACACACACACACACACACACACACACACACACAATTGAACAGACGAGAAACCAGAACATAGAATTTTTCAACAATGATTATTTAACTTTTTTTTTCTAGAAGCGTTTCTCATCATGAAGCAATGTTGTTTATGCTGGGAGGCCTAAACCTTTATCTCTGACTAAGCTACGTGTTTTGTGTCATTACTGAAAATAACATGTGCTTACGTCTTCAGTATCTTATATACAAGATCCGGTTGGTGGCTGATAAGGGGCTGATAAGTCTTCTTTATGATTAATCTTTTTTTTTCTTGCAACTCCTGTGTCATTGACCTATTTAACTCCTTCAAAAACCACGTAGAAACGTCAGTATTCTAGTTATGCCCAGCTGAGCTACGTGCCTCGTCAGCAATTTTTTTTAAAACTCCTTCAGTTAATATTTCAGTTATTTCTGCTTTCGCTTTACAAGAACGGTTGGTTTCTTTTTGAGGGATTTAAAAAACGGCAAGAACGTAGTTTCGGCTGGGCTAGACAGAACTCGCCAGTGGAAGAAACGCGACATGAAATCAAAGAGAAAAACGGTTTACATACATTGTAAAAGTATCTGGTCGTAAGCTTGCTGCGTGTTCTTGGATGGTAAGTGTGTTATTTACGAGTCTGTTTCTTTCTCTGCCTCTGTCTCTGTCTCTGTGTCTGTCTCTCTCTGTCTCTCATTCTCTCTCTCTCTTTGTCGGTCTGTCTCTCTCTCTCTCTGCCTCTGTCCCTGTGTGTACCTCTCTCTGTCTCTCTGTCTAGTCAACTTCTTTCTCTCTCTCTCTCTCTCTCCGTCTCTGTGTCTGTCTGTCTCTTTCTCTCTCTGTCTCTGTCTGTCTGTCTGTCCTCTTGCTCTGTCTCTGTCTCTCTCTGTCTATCTGTCTGTCTGTCTCTGTCTCCGTGTGTCTCTATCTCCCTCTGTCTCTCTGTCTCTGTCTCTCCGTCTCTCTCTCTCTCTCTCTCTGCCTCTGTCTGTCTGTCAGTCTGTCGCTCTGTCTCTCTCCCTCCCTCTCCCTCTCTCTCACGCACAAAACATCGCGACCAGCAGATCAAGGATTGGAATGTAACTTGACAGCGGCAGATGTCTGATGTAAATTGTTCAGCGCACCACATTTCATGCTATATAAACATATTTTCTTTAAATAATATATCATTTAAAGATTTTTTTTTTTTTTTTTTGCGTTCCGATTTTTTTTTTTTTCATTCATGGCGTGAATGCACGATGCTTTTGCCCTGTTGCGCAGACGCTATGATGCTGCGCAGTCTGCACACTCAGACTTCGATGGGCGTGCAGGCTAGGTGTTTTCGTATTTACCTAAGCCGCCGGACATTGACAGGACTTTGCAAAGATCTTTAACCCTTTGATTCCTGCACCCTGTCCACCAGCATCTTGCATGACCAACCATGCTAGCAAAGCAAAAATTTCACCCTTTGCTTCCCTTACCTGTGGAGGGAAGCTGGTGGATAGTGTAAAGGAATCAAAGGGTTAAGTTGTTGGGTTTTTTTTTTTTTTTTTTTTTTTTTTTTTTTGCAGTTGGTAGACGTGGTACAGGAGTCAAAGGGGTTAACGTGTATACTTGATGTTCTGTGTGGGTATACACTCGTAGAGGGTGTAGGCGCCGGCAGGTTTACACACACACACGTTGACATGGAG
>JAPXFY010000018.1:48674236-48689236 GCA_030674185.1 Monoplex corrugatus | reverse complement strand
TGCTGGCTCCCGAGAAGAGTTGATGTCTCCACCATCTGTTGCATGGTTCTCCACCCAAACACCCACCCACCCCCCGACCCCCGACCCCGTGGGGATGCCAGGGACTCTTTCAGTATATGTAGTATCCCCACCTTCGGAAATTCTATGACTAGAAATTTCCTCTTTTCTGTCACTCTCTTTGTTTCTGCCTTGTTTCCTCTGCTTTCTGTCATTTCGTCTTAATCATTTTCTGCCTTGCTGATCCATTTCACCTGTATGTGTTCTGTAAAGTCTTGCATACTTTCTCTTAGGATGGTAACTGGGTGCGTGTGTTGATACATTTTTAGCTCTAAGGAAATGTGATGCGCTGAAGCAGTTTTGGGGGTAATTTAGGCCCGTTTTATATACCTTTAATATCCTTAGTTATCGAGGGTTGACAGCCAGAACCCAGTATCTCACTTTTTTGTCAATTTTCACTTTTTACACTGAGCTGTTGCTTTTGATGGTTTATCTTTCACTTGGTGGACTTTGTTTCTGCCATGATATTGATTTTTGGTCGGTTATCGATAAAACCAAAAACCAGTATCTCAAAATGTAGATCTAGCCTCTCCCTGAAGACCCAGTTACAAATCGTGTCATGTAAATTATCAGAAGAATCGAGATACTTGGTTCTGGTTGTCAACCCTCGTTATGTTTATATTTGTATTCAGGTTTATTCTTTTTAAATCCCCTGTGTGATAAACTGGACGGAGTGGTCAACGCCAGGGGCATCTCCTTATAGAGTTTGTGCGTGAATGCATAGGTATGTGTACTTAATGTTCTTTTCCATGTGGGTGTGGGTGTGTGGTGTGTGTGTGTGTGTGTGTGTTGTGTGTGTGTGTGTGTGTGTGTGGTGTGTGTGTGTGTGTGTTTGTGTGTGTGGTGTTGTGTGTGTGTGTGTGTGTGTTGGTGTGTGTGTTTGTGTGTGTGATGTGTGTGTGTGTGTGTGTTGTGTGTGTGTGTGTGTGTGCACGTGTGTGTGTGTGTGTGTGTGTGTGTGTGTGTGGTGTGTGTGTGGTGTGTGTGTGTGTGTGTGTGTGTGTTGTGTGTGTGTGTGTGTTGTGTGTGTGTGTGTGTGGTGTGTGTGTGTGTGTGTGTGTGTGTGTGTGTTGCACGTGTGTGTTTGTGCTCAGGGTTGTGTGGTGTATTTTGTGTGGATGGTTTGACCGTGTGATTTTTCTCCAGTTGTTGGTGTACTTTGAGATGAATAACCCTGATATGCTCTGCGCAGTCGGTGGTCTTAAGCAACATACGTAAATGTCTCGGTTCGTGTATTCCAACGAACATATAATGCCTGTTTGCTTTTGTTTTTTATGTTTAAAGCCCAGCCGACTGCATAGAGACATATCAGGGCTACAACTGTTTCAACCCACACACACCACACACACACACACACACACACACACACACACACACACACATACACACACACACACACACACACACACACACACACACACACACACACACACACACACACACACACACACACACTACTTCAACAGGAAAACAAAAGGAAAACGAAAAGAAAAACAAAAGGAAGGAAAAGGAAATTAAATACACATATCATGCATTCGGGCACACAATCCGACCAGAGGCCCCTGGCGTTGGCCACTCCGTCCAGTCCATCGCATAAGGGATTCTAAAAAAAAAACGTACCTGTATAGAAATTTTATCACAACCAAGAACATTTAAACATATATAAAAACGGGCCCAAATCACCTAAAATTGCTGCCGCACATGACATTTCCCTAGAGCCAAAAATGCACTCAACACACGTACCCAATTATCAATCCTGAGAGAAAGTACCTAAGACTTTATTGAACACATACAGTGAGTGGACCAGCAAGGCAGAAATTGATAGGAAGAAATGACAGAAAGCAAAGGAACAAGGCAGAAATAAAGAGAGTGACAGAAAAGAGGAAATTTCTAGCACAGAATTTTCATGAAGTGTGGGGGGGGGGGGGGGAGGATACTATTTATACTGAAACAGCCCCCGGCATCCCCACGGGGTGGAGGGGTGGGTGGGGGGGGGGGGCAAGGCCAGTTTGCTGTTCATCTTAACTGTTCCAATCATTCTCATTGTCACGGTGTCAGCTTGGTATAACTGTTTCACCAACCCCGTTCTCCACTCCCCTCATCTCCTCTCTCTCTCCATTTCGCCAGCACACAGGATTTTACGCAGGCTGGAGGAGTCTGCCAGATAACAGATGGAATTGTTCAAGTGTGACAGAGTCCCTCTTGAAACTCCCGAACTGCCATGGCTTCACTGAAAATGGGAAAATCTAATAGCAGAACATCTCGTGTTAGCACATCAAGAGACATTTCTATATGTATTTGGGACACGCGTTAGGTATGTCAAGAAGTTTTAGATAAAAAGCGTTTTAACTTCCAAAACTATTTCATCGTTTGTGTGCATCACCATTTAACAAAGCCGCGTCACCGACAAGAAAGGTAACTCTTTACAGCTGCCGTAAGAGTTACTACCCTCCGATCCGGTGCGCGGTTTCTTCGAAGATGGCTAGTGCCGCTTGACGCGCTGGCGTGTGTGTGTGTGTGTTGTGTGTGTGTGTGTGTGTGTGTGTGTGTGTGTGTGTGTGTGTTGTGTGTGTGTGTGTGTGTGTGTGTGTGTGTGTGTGTGTTCTCTAATTCTTAGACAATTGGAATATATGATCACTGAATATGCGCAGTTGGAATGATTAAAAAGCAGGGAATTTATCACCACCATCCACTGATGATTTATATGAAGTGAGCACTTGAATATTGAGTGACTGTTGTTAACCCTTCCACTACCGCATCATATCCACCAACAGCAAAACGCTTAACTCTTTGACTCCCTCATCCTTTCCACCGGCTTCCTGCAGTGAGGGAGTCAAAAGGTTTACAGTTGTTTTTTTTTTGCTTCGCCAGCATGGTCTACGATGCAGGATGCTAATGAACAGGGTGCGGGAGTCAAAGGATTAACTTTTACGTAGTTGGGTTTTCTGGTTGCTTAGTTCCTGGTCGATGAGAGTATGACAGCCCGACGGTCATATACTTCAGAGATGTCTGTTTATAGCAGAATCCAAGGGCTGCTTGAAATGACAGCTGTGTGTGTGTGTATATTATATATATATGATCAGGGCAGTGACTGTTTTACTCAGACATGCTCGTTGTGCGCGGCTGTGCAGATGGATATTTGAACGGGCGGAGTTGTGTAGTTTTTTTTTTTGCCGCATGGTATGCTTGCTGTCTGTCTCTGTCTGTCTCTGTCTCTCCCTGTCACTCTCTGTCTGTCTCTCTCTGTCTCTCTGTCTGTCTTTCTGTCTCTCTTTCTTCCTCTGTCTGTTTCTGTATCTGTGTCTCTCTCTTTGTCTTTGTGTCTGTCTCTGTCTCTCTGTCTTTCTGTCTCTTGTCTCTGTCTTTCTCTGTCACTCACTCACTCTCTCTCTCTCTCTCCCTCCCTCCCCCCTTTCTCTCTGTCTCTCTTTGTCTCTCCCTCTGTGTGTCTCTCTTTCGATCTCTCTCGCTCTCTCTCCCGTTTATATATATATATATATATATATATATATATATATATATATATGTATATATATATATATACATATGAATGTATGTATGTATGTATATTACATGTATATATATCATTTTTGACCTCGATCAAACCTCTTTGTTTCTTTTTTGTTTTGTTTTGTTTGTATAGTTTTGAATCTATGCAACGATAGATATAACGTTTGTCACTTAAAACTTCTTGCAACATATGCTGTCAACAATTGTTACTTTGTACGTGTTGAGTGTGTGTGTATGTGAGTGTGTGTGTGTGTGTGTGTGTGTGTGTGTGTGTGCGTGTGCGTGCGTGTGTGTGTGTGTGTGTGTGAGTATGTGTGTGTGTGTGTGCGTGTGTGTGTGCGTGTGTGTGTGTGTGTGTGTGTGTGTGTGTGTGTGTGTGTGTGTGGTCTGTGTCTGTGTAATCTCTACACAAACATACAAGAAATTTTTTCTTACACTTACTTTTTTTCTTTTCCTTCACACAAAAAAGACATTCGCCTTGGTCACAATGGAACGATTTCGTTTTATTTATGCTCATGAAACAGAAATAAGAAACTTCACACACACAGTCTACAGATACGAATTTTAGAAATTCGCGAGGGTATGAATTTCATATCTAAAATAGTTCAACTTATAAGAATTAACAGAATCCTGTTTGTAACACATTTCTTGGTGGTTTTGTGAATTGATTTGCACGCAAGTACACGGTCTATTAAAAAAAAAAAAGAAAAACTTTTTTTTTTCGGGGGGGAGGGGGGGGGGTTGATTTGGTTCAGTTTTTACGTCGACACCCATCTCAGGTGATATGGCCGATAGGGATAACCATCCCAGGGAAGTGGGGGAAGGGGGACTTATCTAATCCTATACTGACACCACCATAACAACAATGATGTTAAGATGGGGACAGTGAGAAGGCCAGTTTTAATGTTGCGCACCCCGGGATTCGAACCCACAACCATTAATTAGCATGTGAATCCGACGCTCAAAACCAACTGAGCTACTGGGGCCCGCGAAAGAAAAAAGAAGTCCCCGGAACTGACGTTCTCTTTGTTCATGTCAGAGAGTTCCGGTAGTGTGTATTCACTTTCTAGTGGGCTATATTTTAGTGGAATACGGAATATGATTATTTTCGTGGAATACGGAATCCCAGGATATCATAAATCAAAACATGAATTTATAAACTTGCAGTGAATGACACACTTGAAATTGCGGATGTCGTTGGGGTTTTTTTTGGGTTTTTTTTTTTTTTTTTTTGGGGGGGGGGGGGGTTCTTGTTTTTTGTCATAGCTCTGGGTCACCCACTGTGTGGTTTGTTCAAAGAAACATCGTTTGCTGTGTTGTGTTTTGTGTGTGTGTGTGAGTAGGGGGTGGGGGGCGGTAATGAGGATACGAAACGGGTGGAGGCTCTGTTGTGTGTGTGTGTGTGTGTGTTTGTGTATGTGTGTGACCGTGAGTGAATGCGCGTGCGCACATGTGTGTGTGTGTGTGTGTGTGTTTGTGTGTGTGTGAGTCAGATTGTGTGTGTGTGTGTGTGTCACTTTGTGTGTGTGTGTATGTATCACTCTATGTGTGTGTGTTTATGTGTATGTGTTTGTGTACACCCGTGCGCATGTGTGGATGTGTGTGTGTGTGTGTGTGTGTGTTTTGTGTGTGTGTGTGTGTGTGTGTCTGTGTATGGCTTTGATTTGCGCGTACACGCGTGGACGGATGCACCACATACACACACACACACACACTCTCTCTCTCTTACACACACACACACCTCTCTCTCTCTCTCTCACGCACGTACGCACACACACCACACACACACACACACACAACACACACACACACACACCACACACACAGAGTCCATTATTTCTCCTTCTCTCTCTGTCTCTTTCCAAAACACACACACACATACACACACACACACAACACACACACACACACACACACACACACACACACACACACACACACACACACACTTACTCACGCACATAAGCCACTTACGCACACGTTACGTTGTTAGAGAAGAGTTTGAGAATGCATTTCATAAAACAAAGCTAAAAGCCGCCAGAAAATGATGAAACGGCATGAAATTTCCCATGACATTCAGGATTCAGAAAAACACACACGGCATCCTCATGGATTCCAAATGCACGACGCAGTAAGATGTTATATTATAATATCCGTATAAGTTTGACGATGATGGCGATGAAGATGATGATGACTGGCCCAAATTTTCGGCCAACTGGCCTTTATCGAGCGTGGACGTAAGATCACAAACGAACAAACACCAAATACAAAAATCAGGAGAAAAAGACAAACTTCTATCCTGCTTCGTCCAGTGGGAGAAAAGGACTAAAAATGAAGTCATAACGCGTTTGTGAGTAAATGTAAGACACGGGGTGAGGGTAAGTGGGGGAATAATATATAAATATGGATGTTCGTTTGTGATCTTACATGTACGCTTGACGAAGGCCAGTTGGCCGAAAATTTGCGCCTGTCTTTGTCTGGTTATGTTGAATACGCGTTCTGATTCTATTTAAGTGTTTGGTTTTTTGGGTTTTTTTTCTCGTTCCATACCTGCAGGCCATCCGCCGTTCGCCACCTGCGACCCGCTGGGTTGGAGATGGTCATTCCACTGCCAAGTTTGGGGGTAGTCTTCCCACACTGTTGACCCTTTGACTCCAGCACCCTATCCACCAACTGCAAAAACTTCTTATTTATTTATTTTTTTTTATGATCATTGCACTCAGGTGGTTACTTTGTGCTCACCTTTTTTTTTTTTTTTTTTTTTGTTCGTCCCATTTTCTACGCATTTAATGGCCACAAAAGCTGGAACAGTTTTTAACAATACGATGATGATGATGTCGATGAGAATGATAATCATGATGCTGTAGAGTTCCATCTACGATTGAGACTGCGTGATAGGGTTGCACTCTACGCTTACTATCATAATATATCCTGGCGTCAACCAGGCCCGAGAGATGCAGACACCTGCGGTGTTGGTCAGAAGATTTCAGCAACACCCTCAATGACGCATCCGTGAAGTGGATGAGACTCGACTGTGGGTCCCAGTCTTCACAGTGAGCCTTAGCATGCCCAATTCTGGGTAGGAGCCGGTAAGAGCCGAAAAATCCCACGATGATTGTTGAAGGTTCTGATGGGGATTCGAACCCACAACCTTCCAATCGGTAGTCCGTTGCGTTAACCACAACACCACGGCGACTGGTTACTGCAAAAACTTAACCTTTTGATTCCCTCACCATATCCACCAGCTTCCTGCAGAAAGTTGGTGGATAGGGTGAGGGAATCAAAGGGTTAAGTTTCTGCTTTGCTGGCTTGGTTGACAATGTATGATGCTGGTGGACAGGGTGCGGGAGCAAAGGGTTAAATTAAGGGAACGCCATCAATGCAGGGCTTGATATGAAATGGCTGTCGAGTGGAGTCGGGAGCTTAGGACGTGATTGTCCAGAGAGTTGCGGGGCATTGATGCTCTGGGTCCCATCCGCACCCTCGAGGTGTTTTTGTTAACATACGGTATGTACTTGGCCTGTCTGCGTGCTTAACTAAACCAGCTAGCTTTACCTTGCAGTGCTGACGAGATTTTCTCTACGCATTTGGGCGACAGTTTCCAAATATTGCGTCAGATCTATTCTGACCAGTGACAAGTGCAAGACTAATATCATCATTTTAAGTTACGTTCAGAATTCCAAATCATTCCTTGTTTCTGTCGTCTTCGAGTGTGTGTTAGAGACAGAAAGAGAGAGAGAGAGAGAGAGAGAGAGAGAGAGAGAGAGAGAGAGAGAGAGAGAGAGAGAGAGAGAGAGAGAGAGAGAGAGTATATAACTGTTTTCTTCTTCATCGTCACTTTGACACCACTTTCACGAGTATCTCCCGTGTCATGCTGTCTAAATTTGTTTTGTTGCTTCATAGTTTAATTGAGAGATGAACTATTTTCGTCTGGTTTCTTCATCTCGCCGTCTTTCTCTGCGATCCCGTCTGCCTCGTCTCCTTTCTCCCCCTCCACTCTCATCTCTCTTCTGTCCTCTCTCTCTCTCTCATCCTCTCTCTCTCTCTTCTCTCCTCTCTCTCTCTCTTCTGTCCTCTCTCTCTCTCTCTCTGTCCCTCTCTTCTCTCTCTCTCTCTCTTTTTCTCTCTCTCTCTCCTCTCTTCTCTCTCTCTCTCTCTTCTCTCTCTTTTTCTCTCTCCCTCCTCATCTTTCTCTCTCTGACTCTCTCTCTCTCTCTTCTCTCTCTCCCTCTCTCTCTCTCTCTCCTCTCTCTCTCTCTCTCTCTCTCTCCCTCTCTCTCCTTCTCCCTCTCTCTCTCTCTCTGACTCTCTCTTCTCTCTTTTTCTCTCCCTCTCCTTCCTCCCTCCCTCTCTTTTCTCTTCTCTCTTCTCTCTCTCTTTTCTCTCCTCTCCCTCCTCGCTTTCTCTCTCTGACTCTCTCTCTCTCTTTTTCTCTCTCTTCCCTCACTCTCTTTCTCTCTTTGACTCTCTTCTCTCTCCTTTCTCTCTCCCTCCCTCACTTTCTCTCTCTCCTCCCTCACTTTTCTCTCTCTGACTCTCTCTCTCTCTCTCATTCACACTCCTCTCTTCTCTCTCTGACTCTCTCTATCTCTCTCTCTTCTCTCTCTCTCTGTTTATTTTTTAAAGAAAAGACAGACATATCAACAATGTAAGATTATATCATTCAAATGTAACGAGGGAGTCCTTGTTCACGTGTATAACAGAAAAGATGTCCACCAGCAGCCTACATTGTCAACTATGCTAGCAAAGCAAAAACTTAACCCTTTGACTCCCTGACCCTATCCACCAGCTTCCTAAAGTTGGTGGATAGTGTGTGGGGAGTCAAAAGATTATTTAACGGGGAGAGCAGCCCGAAGTTTCACATGGTTCAAGTTCATATTGCTTGTAGCCCAGCCGTGACTACAAGATCCATATCAGGGCTAACACCACGTTCAAAAACGACAACCAGGTTAAGCTTAAAAAAAAAAAAAGAAAAAAAAAGACAATAGTTGAATACCATGCTCACCGTTAACCTTGCCTGGTAAATATATTGTGACAAAAAAGAAATGAATTCGTATGAATCTGAATCTGAATCTGAATATGAATATGAACATGAACATGAACATGAACATGAACATGAGTATGACTATGCTATGCCTATGCCTATGCCTATGCTATGCCTATGCCTATGCCAATAATATGAAATGTTCTCGAACACACGGGGACGGGGAATGGGGGGGGGGGGATGGGAAGTGGGGAGGGGGCACAGTGCCGGGTGCAACCGGTAACGGGTACGGCCGGTCGTCGTTCCTTTAACTGTCGGGTCCATACAACGATTACAAACAGACTCTTTCTTCGCTGAAGTCCGACTTGAAGACATCCCTTTTTGTCCGGCAGTCATTCACCCTTTCGTCCCCTCCCTCCCCCTCCCCTCTCCCTTTCATCCCACTCCCCTCCCTTCCCCCTCTTGTCCTTCTCCTCCTGCCGTAAGCGTGTGTTTTTGTATCGTTAAGTTTGTGTGTGTGTTGTGTGTGTGTTGTGTGTGTGTGTGTGTGTGTGTGTGTGTGTGTGTGTGTATTGTGTGTGTGTGTGTGTGTGTGTGTGTGTGTGTGTGTGTGTGTGTGGCGCTGCGCGTGTTGTGTTGTGTGTGTGTTTTGTGTGGGTGTGTGTGTGCGTGTGTGTGCAGCTGGTGTGTGTGTGTGTGTGGTTGTGTGCATGCATGTGTGTGTTGTGTGTGTGCATGTGTGTGTGTGGGGGGGGGGGAGGCTGTGCGCGCACGCGCGTGCGTGCGTGTGTGTGTATGTTGTGTGTGTTGTTTGTGTGTGTGTGTGTGTGGGAGATTGTGTGAGTGTGTGTGTGAGTGTGTGTGTGGTGTGTGTGTGTGTGTGTGTGTGTGTGTGTGTGTGTTGTGTACTTTGGTCGATATGAGCGTATGTTTAAATGAATAGCAAGAGCGTGCGCTTTGATTTGATTTGTAGCCTACGTCAAGATCTAGCGCCTCATAAATTTCATTATTATTATTGTTATAATTATTACTACTGTTATTATTATTATCATGATCATCATCATCATCATTAATATCATCAACATCATTATCATCATCATCACCATCATCATCGTCGTCGTCATCACTATTTTTTTTTTCACTACTACTACTACTAATCTTGTTGTTGTTGTTGTTCTTCTTCTTCTTATTATTATACACAACAAACTGGCCTTGATACTATT
Source organism: Monoplex corrugatus (assembly GCA_030674185.1). Classification (NCBI taxonomy): domain Eukaryota; kingdom Metazoa; phylum Mollusca; class Gastropoda; order Littorinimorpha; family Ranellidae; genus Monoplex; species Monoplex corrugatus. Next base: position 48,679,462 of record JAPXFY010000018.1, on the reverse strand, counting down.
ACTATCATCATCATCATCACCATACCATCATCATCATGAATATCATTTTCGTCATGATCATCGTGATCATCACTTTTTTTTCACTACTACTACTATTCTTCTTCTTCTTCTTCTGTTTCTTCTTCCTATTATTATTATTATTATATTATTATTATACACAATAAACTGGCCTTGATTCAAGAATTATCCCTTTGCTGTCTATGATACTTTTGGCGCCCTCTTGTCACGTCCGGTTTCGATCCACTTATAGCTCTAGGTCGTCCCGAAATACAGATTTCTGGAAAACTTGTTCTTAGCACGAAATGAGGGGAAAGTCGCCTTGAGTTTCCCTCCTACAAGATGGCAGTGAGAAAGGGACTCGAGCCTCTTCCGGTCACAGACAGGAGTTTTTAGTGACCACCCATTTGTCGGTTTGGTTTTCTTTCTTGGCTTTGTATGATTTAGTTGGTTGGTCGGTTGGTTGGTTGGTTGGTTGGTTGGTTGGTTGTTGTGTTGTGTGTGTGTGTGGTTGTGTGTTGTGTTTGTTGTGTGTGTGTGTGTGTGTGTGTGTGTGTGTGTTGTGTGTGTGTATGTGTGTAGTGTAGTGTAGTGTAGCGTAGCGTAGTGTAATGTAGTGTAGCGTAGTGTAGCGTTGCGTAGCCTAGTGTAGTGTAGGGTAGGGTAGTGTAGGGTAGGGTAGTGTAGGGTAGGGTAGTTAGTGTAGTGTAGTGTAGCGTAACGTAATGTAGTGTAGTGTAGCGTAGTGTAGTGTAGTGCAGCGTAGTGTGGTTTTCGGCTGTTTTAATTAAATGTAGACATGACGACGTAAGTAGTTCGCGTTTCACAAACGTTGTACGATTGATAGAAGACACATGCAGTTCTGATCCAAGCTATGGCTTGTGTTCCCTGTTAGTGTGAACCTGACAGTTTGTGTTTTGTTGTCATTTCTGCAATGGAATATAATGGAGAAAAAAAAGATTTGTGAAAGCATATATTTCAAGGCCAGCTCATCAAACCTACAGAGTCAAAATGGCATCCATCAGATAATCTCTGAACATAGACACATGCAGTTCCGAACCAAGTTGTGGCTTGTGTTCCCTTGTGTGAACCTGACAGTTTGTGTCTTGTTGTTATTTCTGCAATGGAGTGAACCTGGCAGTTGTGTTTTGTCATTTCTGCAATGGAGTGAACCTGACAGTTTGTGTTGTGTTGTCATTTCTGCAGTGGAGTGAACCTGGCAGTTTGTGTTGTGTTGTTATTTCTGCAATAGAGTGAACCTGGCAGTTTGTGTTGTGTTGTTATTTCTGCAATGGAGTGAACCTGGCAGTTTGTGTTTGTTGTCATTTCTGCAATGGAGTGAACCTGACAGTTTGTGTCTTGTTGTTATTTCTGCAATAGAGTGAACCTGACAGTTTGTGTCTTGTTGTCATTTCTGCAATGGAGTGAACCGGGACAGTTTGTTTTGTTTGTCATTTCTGCAATAGAGTGAACCTGAAAGTTTGTGTGTGTTGTCATTTCTGCAGTGGAGTGAACCTGATAGTTTGTGTCTTGTTGTTATTTCTGCAATAGAGTGAACCTGACAGTTTGTGTCTTGTATTTCTGCAATGGAGTGAACCTGAGTTTGTGTCTTGTCATTTCTGCAGTGAGTGAACCTGGCAGTTTGTGTCTTGTCATTTCTGCAAAGAGTGAACCTGACAGTTTGTGTCTTGTCATTTCTGCACTGGAGTGAACCTGACAGTTTGTGTCTTGTTATTTCTGCAGTGGAGTGAACCTGACAGTTTGTGTCTTGTCATTTCTGCAGTGGAATGAACCTGACAGTTTGTGTCTTGTTATTTCTGCAGTGGAGTGAACCTGACAGTTTGTGTCTTGTCATTTCTGCAGTGGAATGAACCTGACAGTTTGTGTTTTGTCATTTCTGCAATAGAGTGAACCTGACAGTTTGTGTCTTGTTGTCATTTTTGCAATGGAGTGAACCCTGGAACCTCGAGTTCAGTTATTGGCAGGCGAACATCTGAACCATTCTACCACTCTTCTCCCTAAAATGAGAGCATTACAGTAATCAAGACAAAACAAAATAATAGCTGTCACAAGCTTAGATGCAGCCTGAGTAGAAAGATATTTTCCAATGTAACCAATGCACCGATTCTGATAGTAGCACGGTTGGCAGGTCTGTGTTAGAAACTTCTGCATAGGAAGAGTGTTGTCCAACAGGTCACACCCAGGTTCTTCACAGAATCAGAGAGGGATGATGTTATCACCTAGCTGTATTGTATTCGGTGTAATAGAGGCAAGTTCTGAAGTCATGGTGATCAGTAAAAACATGAAATCCCCTCATGCAAAATAACAGCAAATAGCACAACCTTGACACAGGTTGATATATTTAAATACCTGGGAACGGTCATTTCATCAGACGGCAGATGCACATCGGAAATAGCTGGCAGAATCGGCCAAGCCAAAACACATTCAAGAAGATGACAAGCATTCTTACCAACAAATGCATATCAATTGACATAAGAAAGAGAGTCCTTGAATGTTATATAGAACCAATACTGTTGTACGGATGCGAGGCGTGGACAGTCAGCAAGCAAAGCCAGAGCAGGATCGAGGCAGCCGAGATGTGGTTTCTCAGAAGAATGTTGAGAGTTCCATGGACAGCAAAGAAAACAAACGAGACAGACTTGATGGAGGCAGACACAAGTAGATCACTCATAAGGAAGATTAGGAAAAGACAAGCAACATTTATATGCCATTTTATGAGGAAGAGGGATTTGGAGCACCTGGTCACAACGGGAAAGCTGGAGGGAAAGAGAGACACCAGGTAGACCCAAGGAGAGAATGCTGGACGGACTTGCAGAGTGACTGGGGATGAAGAGGGTGGGGGAGATGCTAGGGGCAACGAGAGATAGAGATGGTTGGAAGTCCATGGTCGCCAACGCCATGCGGCAGGGCACCTGATGATGATGATGAGAGGCAAGTTTGTTTTGTTGGTGTCTACGAGCATGGCTTCAAGTTTTATCACCATTTAACTGTAGTTTATTTTGTGTCATCCAGTTCTAGATGTCAACGTCGCAGCATCAAACTAACTGCAGTACTACACATCACGCACATTAAAACTAAACCAACATAAAACAAAATGAATAAACAAATAACAAAAAATAAGTAGATAAAACAGAAATAATGAATTTAGCAAATTTCGGTAAGATTAGCGGGGTGGGGGAGTGAATGACTGAGGGTGTGGGAAGCAGTCTAGCTTTTATTTTTGCACACATTCTTCGAACACTGTGGAAAGAAATAAAGGTTAACCTTTGACTCCCAAACCCTGTCCATTAGCATCCTGCATCGCCAACATTGCTAGCAAAGCAAAAATTTAACCCATTGACTCGCTACACCCTATCCACCAGTTTCCTGAACCAAAGGGTTAAGTGTTTGTTTGCAGTTGATGGATAGGTGCAGGAGTCAAAGGGTTAAACAAATAGAATTCAGCTTGATTTGATGTTTATGTGCAGGCTTAAGGCATGTGCCACGGTCACCATACACGTGGCACTGTGGCGATAGTGCATGTGGAATTCGTTCCGAGCGCGGAGATGTCATCTTGAGAACTGAAACTGAAGTTAAATGTGCGTAATTCAGGCCAGTTTTTATATGTATGTGTTATATATACATATATTATATATATATATATATATATATATATATATATATATATATATATATATATATATTATGTTTACACATATGTATTCAATTTGGTGGGTTTTTTTTTTAAAGCCCTGGTGATATATTGGACGTAATGATCGACGCCAGGCGCATATCCTTAAATTATGTGCGCATGTGCATTGATGTCTATCCTTAATTTTCTTTTTCCAGTTTTTTTTTTGTGGGGGTGGGGGGGGGGGGGGGTGAGGAAGATTCAAGAGTTATTGAGAAGGTTAAAGACCTGATATGGCTCTAGGCAGTCGGCTGGGCTTTAGATAATAACGACAATGATAAACAGTAATGATAGATTATCCTTGGGTCAACGATCTCAAACGCATATGAGATATAGATAACATCCTGAAATAGTGACAAGGGATTCCTGGATAACCGAACAATCTTGTTGGTGAGGGTGAACTATGTGTTTGCTATTTGTGTATCTTCCCATTCCCCTACACCACACACACGCACAACAACACACACACACACACACAACACACACACACACACACACACACACACACACACACACACATACACACACACACACACAACACACACACACAACACACACGCACACACAATACCACACAACAACATACACACACAACACACACAACAAACACACACAACAACCACACACACACACACACACACACACACACACAACACACACACACACACACACACACACACAACACACACACACACACACACACACACACACACAACCACACACACACACACACAACACACACACACACACACCACACACACCCCACACCACACACACACACACACACACCACCCTTCCTTCTTTATGGATTTTTAAAAAGTAATTTCTAAGGGAGATTATTTCATGTCGAGCCAAAGTGGTTGTGTGTGTGTGTGTGTGTGTGTGTGTGGTGTGTGTGTGTGTGTGTGTGTGTGTGTGTGTGTGTGTGTGTGTGTGTGTGTGTGTGTGTGTCGCGCGCGCGCACGCGTGTGCATGTATGTGTATCTATGCGTATGTGGCAAAAATGGATTAGCAAGATTTTCTCGGCCATTTCTGACTAGATCTTTACTAGATTTGGGTCAAAGGTGTTTGAGGGTTGAGGAAACACAAATGCATATAAGTTTTGGAAGTCATGGCGTCAAGATCAAGTTAAGGTCACATGACCCCCCAAAAAAAAACAAACAAACAAACAAACAAACAAACACACCAAACCCAACCCAAACAAAACAAAAACAACCAACCAATCAACCAAACGAATAAACAAGCAAGCAAACAAACAAAAAAGTGGCTAAAGTCAGCAGTTTTTGAGGAAGATACATATGTGGACAGCACTTTCTGAGCAGTTTCTGACAACAATTTATTCACATTCTGTATTCTCACTTTTATCGCACAATCAGTTTGATGAGTCATTTAACAAATATCCTGTTAAGAATAATCATGATGAGGACAAGGAATAGAATCAAGAGAGAAATAGCAGAAGAACAGTGTGGATTTGTGGAGGGGAAAGGAACTATTAATGCCATATACATCCTAAGAACTATCATAGAGAGGTCAATTGA
>JAPXFY010000018.1:48601736-48669236 GCA_030674185.1 Monoplex corrugatus | reverse complement strand
TATAAACAACAACAGACTGATCAATGAGGTGCTGATATAGTTGTGTGTTTTTTGTTTGTTTGTTTTTTTCTGTTTCGTGGGCCTTTTGATATGACCGTGGACTGGAGATCAAAATGTCTCCAGCTCAGTCTGCGAACCCGTTTAAAAAAAAAAAAAAAAGCCTGTTCGCTGCCCATCTTCGATGCTTCACTCATTCTGGTGGTGTCCGCTTAGTGTTTAACCCTTCGACTCCCGCACCCTATCCGACAACTGCAAACACTTAACCCTTTGACTCCCTCATCCTCTCCATCTGCTGCCTGCAGGAAAGCTGATGGACAGGGTGAGGGAATCAAAGGGTTGTTTTTGCTTTGCTAGCATGGTTGGCGATGCAGAACGCTGGTGGACAGAGTGCGGGAGTCAAAGAGTTAAAAAGATATCCATACCCCCCCACCCCAACATCCCCCCCCCCCCCCCCCCCATGGTATTTCAAGTCTTTGGCAGCACACAGAGTTTTGTGCAGGCTCAAGCGAAAATGATCTCGAGTGCAATGAATGCCTCTTGAACAGACTACGGCCGTTCTGTTCGCTTGATAGGTAATTTCCGATTGGTGTGGTCATTGTTGCAGCACCACAGTGTTACAGCACGGAAAACGAGTGACGGGAATTCCCAATTCTATCTATAAACGCAGGTGAAAAAGAATGGTAACAACTTGTGAGCAAGAACCAGTTGAAAGTTCAATTCGTCTAGTTGCAAGTTCATTTGTTCACGATTCCTTTTGGAACAGGTTGAAATATTCGTGATTTGTAATCACCATTTTTATATACATAAAAAAGGGGTAAATCCATTGTACGTGCGTGCGTGGGGGGTGGGTGGGTGTGTGTGTGTGGGGGGGGGGGGGGAGGGAGAGAGAGGAAGGGAGGTGTAAGTGCATGTATGCTCGAGTGTCTGTCTTTCTGTCTGACCGTCCGTTTGTCTGTCTGGCTGGCTCTCCCTCTCTTAAGAAAAAAGACGTATTAATATACGAAGCTGTGTTAAAACATGATAATCTGTACTGTTTGTATGACTGTGTGATTCTGTTGTTTTCAATATACCCCTTCTGAGAGGGGAAGGGGGAGTAAGGGGGCCCACGGCATTATGAATAAATCATGTCATCTGAATTTCTCTCAATCTGTCTTTGTCTCTGTTTCTCTTTTCAAAGAGAGGATTTACGATGGCATGAAATAAGCTTACAGAAGTTGAATGTTTGGAACGTAAGAGGACTGTGAATTAAGATACATTATTTGGCAAACAAGACATGACAGCAGCTTGCTCGTTTGAATAATGCGCCGTGGGAAAAGACTTAAACATCTCAAAGCATTTTGCTCTCAGCATTTGTTTGTAAATGTGCTTTTCATCCCTCATAGAAGTAAAGAAATAATTTTGTAATTGATGTCACTGAATCCATGTTCAGAATTATAGGCATAATATGTCGATCACGTGTGAGGAGAATAATATGTGTGGTGTATCAAGTTGTGGAAGTGATTCTGATGTCAGCATAATTCTTGTGGGTGACCTGGCGGCATAAATCTGACTTTGATTCAGGGCATGCCAGTACACACACACACACACACACACACACACACACACACACTCACACACACACATGCACACAACCACACAACCACACATACTACATTCACACACAACCACACACACACGTACACAACCACACACACACACACACACACACACACACACACACACACACACACACACACACACACACTCATACTGACACACATACACTGACACACATACACAAAGTGTAGACCTATCCCAGGATCAACTCGAAGCAGCTTTCTGGCACCAGCATAATTCTCATCTGGTATTGCAATTATCCATGAAGTGACTGTATTTAACCCTTTGACTCCCATGCCCTGTCCACCAGCACTCTGCATTACCAACCATCTGAACAAAGCAAAAATTTAACTCTTTGACTCCCTCACCCCGCAAGAAGCTTGTGGACAGGGTGAAGGAGTCAGGGAGTTAAATTTTCATGATGCGGGAGTGAAAGGGTTAATATAGTCTACTGCAGTGGGGTACTGCAAAAGCAAAAATTAAGACCCCCTCCTGTTCTGGAACCACAGTATGCATTTTGGCAGTTAGGGGTTCCTCTGACTTTCCTCTCATGCTCTGTTTTCCTCAGAAGGCCTTTCTTATTTCTGCTTTCAAGATTATTCACCTGTAGTAAGTCTATTTCTTCCAAATTCTCTTCTTAGCTCCCGAAGACAGCCTGGCCTGGAGCATGACTGCCTTTAATTTAACCCTTTGATTCCCACACCCTATCAACCAAGTGCAAAAACTTAACCCTTTGACTCCCTTACGCTTTCCACCAGCTTTCCTGCAAGAAGGTTGACAATGCAGGATGCCGTCGGACAGGGTGTGGAAGTTAAAGTGTTAAGGTGGGACAAAAAAAAAAAAATGTTCATACAACCCCAAAATTCTCTCCCTCTGCTAGGTAGGTAGATTTGTATGAATTCATATGCTTAGATAAAGAGTGCTTGTAGGAGCTCTAACCTGCTTAAGGAAAAGAAGAACTGTATATATATGGAAATCTGCGTGTTATTTTGGGTTGGTTGTTTCTTCGCCTACATGGTGGTTGTAATACTTCAAGGCATGGAGACCATTTTCCAACTCTGATGTTAAGTACAAATCATGGAGTTTGTTTTTCAACTCTGCCATGTAATTCAAGATTTAAAGATTGTTTCCCAACTTTGCCATTTGATACAAGGTTTAGAGGTTGTTTCCCAATTCTGCCATTTAAAATACAGACACAGAAGTTGTCTCTCAACTCTGCCATTTGATACAAGATATAGAAGTTATCACAAACTTTGCCATTTAAAACAAGATATAGAAGTTGTTTCCCAGCTCTGCCATATGATACAAGATATAGAAGTCGTTTCTCAACTCTGTCATTTAAAACAAGATATTAAAGTTGTTTCTCAACTTTAGTTTACCGTCATTTAAAACAAGATATTAAAGTTGTTTCTCAACTTTAGTTTACCATTGGTCATTTGCCAATTGATCAGAAATAGACTACACTGCCGTATAAAAACAGTGATTTTGTTTTATACTTTTTCTAGTTATCTTCTGGGCTAGGGCTTTGCTGGTCGATGATTTTCATAGGTTAAGATCATTGCATTATTGGTTTCAAGCGGTGAATACAGGAGTGGAATAAATTCTTATCTCCAGTGCAAATTATGTGCGTCATCGCCTCTTAACTGAAAATCAGTGTATGTGTGTGTGTGTGTGTGTGTGTGTCACTGTCTGACTGTGTGTGTGCTCAATATCATGCATGTGTGTGTGCAAGTGTGTGAGTGTGTATGTATGTCATGTGTTTATGTTTGTGTGTGTGTGTGAAATTAAATTGATCTTAGCAAGTCAATGTCTCCTTTTTAAAAAATTTTTTTTTTTTTTTTTTTTCAGTGTAGGCCCTGTTTTAGTGTAGGCTTTTCACCTTTTGCTTTCTAACAATTATTTAATTATTACGACGCACTTACCCACACACACACACGTGACACACACATACATAGGCCTACCCACACGTGGACAGTTACTCATTCACAGCAGAATGTACACTTAAACTGGACAATTGTAGGCCTACAATGGAAACTGAACAAGTCGGAAGTTGTGAAAATAACACAGCAAATTTTATTACCGTGGCGTTGTAATAGACGAAGGTAGGTAACGTTAAGAAAATGGTCGTCTTCCTGTGTAGTACTCTCCCTTCAAAAATGGCAGCGCAACGAAACGCTTGAACAAAAAAACCCAAGAACAAATGTGAATGTGATTCAAAGTTTATTTTCTTTTTCATGGATCTGTAGGTAAGTCGTTGCCATTAGACGAGTGCCACAGTATGTAAATCGTGAAATGTGATCGCATGGCTTGGGACGAGTCGGATAGGCTAGTCGCAGTCTGTCAGAAAAAAGTAGTCGCAGTCTCTGAGTCTGTCAGAAAAAAAAATCATATCGACATATGTCATTGTTAGATTATAAAATAAAGATTGTTTCAATGTTTGGACTAGTCTAGTCTCACTAGATCTACACCGTTACACGAATCAAAACGGCTTGTCAAATAAAAGCAAACCGCAGAGAATTAGAGTTCTATAAATCATACTAACCACAAAGGTAAAAGTTGTTTTATAATAATGCTAATCCCGATCGCTATGGGGACTGAGGTAGGCCTATTGCTTTAAAAGTATTAGGCTGTAGGCCTATAACATGCCACGGCACAGTACACTTGCTGACACGTGTCAGCATTTTGAATTTTTGAGGATGGGCCGCATGCCTAGAGCTCCGCTGTAACAATGTTGTTAATGTATTATAATTACTGTCTTTTCCTAAATCCTGAACAAGATTAGATTATCCATTCATAGCTGGAGGAATTGGAGGCTGCGCACTCAAAGTTTCATGTGCATGCATGCTTTCATGCACATGCTATGTTATGTATACTGTGTTATGCATGCATGATACATTGACGATGTGTGTGTGTGTGTGTGTGTGTGTGTGTCACTTAAGCATAAGTGTAACCTGACTGTATCATATGTATATGTCACAGTGTGTGTGTGTGTGTGTGTGTGTGTGTGTGTGTGTGTGTGTGTGTAGCAATATCTTGCTGATATGATTGAATTATTATTAGAGCTGTTATTATAGCATTAGGCCTGGTAATCAAATTCGAACATTTGGTCATGTGAAATATAGTCTTTCACTCAGTTTTTTAATTTAACGGTAAAATGCTAATCACCACATTGGCAGTGTCAACATTGGTTGCCCATTTCTCAGACAATTTATCACAAAATCAATACATTATACCACAAGTGTGTTAAATTAATGGCATTGGACCTATTTATCTTTGTGACCACCTCCGATTGTATACCCCTGTGTCTGATACTATTGAACTTGCAGATTTGTCAATACAGATGTTCCAGTCAGTTGATGTACATTTTCCGTATCTGGTCCACAACTGGAATGAGCTTCCCCTGTTTCTTTGACAGTTGTGTACTCAGTGGTTCATCAAGTTTAGCTTGAAGATATATAATATATATATACCTTTTTTCTCCAGCAGTGGAATAGATCTAAAAAGAATAAATACGAAGATGTAGATAGATGTTTGATAGAATACTGTCTTTATATTCACTAGTGGTACAATGCTGAACAGTAAAACACATCTTTTCCCTCCTATACTTTGGCTAAGTCATGAGATAGCCTAATGCTTGAAAATTAAACCGAAAAATCTTTGTATCACTATCAGTCTATGAATATCTTAACTGATAAATTGTGTGGTCCAGAGAAATTTATGAGGGGAAAAAAGGTGACAATGATACTGTCAGTGTCATTCATTAGCTTTATGATTTATCGAGAAAATGATTCTGATAATGATAGATTGTAGGTTATAATAATAATGATATTATTGAATATATATATGGCAAAATTGAGAAAAAGGGAAGATAAATTTTACTGTGACTAGTATGAGAAGTATTCACAAGAGTAATGAAGAAGAAGAAAAGAGCATTCACAACAGTAATAAAGATAAAAAAAAAAGTCTTTCCTTGTTATCTTTGGGATAGAAGTTGAAACTAGTTGTATTATTATAACATGTTGGTAAGGTTCCATCAGAACTGTTGTGTAAACTTGTGTTCAGCGTAGATTGAGAATAACTGTAGAATGTTTAAGTAGTTATTACTGATTGAAAGATGAAGGTGGTTTTATAACCCTGAGAGGTGGTAGAATCTAGAGACATCACGACGTGTGTTTTTTCTAAAACTGGAGGCTGCTTGCACAGATTTTTTTGTTTGTTTGTGTGTTGTTGTTTTTTTCCACCATTAGGGGTTGAATTTATGCTGTCAGATTGGAAAGCAGGAGCTCTTCGTCTCTGCCATTGATTAATTTAAGCTTTTTGTTTATGCTGGCGGTAAAATCAAAGAGATATCCGGGTAGGATATGAGTTGTGATGCTTGAACTGTCACACGCCCTCGTAAATCTTATGAACCTGATTATGACTAAGTTATGAAGAAAGAAAGACTGTGTTAAAGTATGAAACTGAATGAAAGATCATGCGTGATAAATTGTACTATATACAGATTTTGTCACTCGCCACCACTAGCAACAGTGAATTGACACGTATTAATCTGTCCACCCTAAGACTTGCCACACGCCATATTATATGCTGTCTTATATTATAAAAATAAATATAAAAATGATAGTTTTCCCATAACCCTGAGAGTAGGGGAGTGAGTTGGTAATGATTTCAACTGTTCTCAAGGCCAGCAGCATGACAGCGGTACCCATCTCCTCCTCTTCACTGCTTTACCTTCCTTAACCCTTTGACTCCCACACCCTGTCCATCAGCATCCTACATTGTCAACCATGCTAGCAAAGCAAAAACTTAACCCTTTCATTCTCTCACCCTATCCACCAGCTTCCTGCAGGAAGCTGGTGGATAAGGTGAGGGAGTGAAAGGTTTAAATTTTTGCAGTTGGTGGATAAGATGTGGGAGTCAAAGGGTTAACTTCGAAGAAAGTCAAGTACCCATTCAGAGTCATAGCTGGGTAGACTGGAGGATGTGTGCACATAAAGTCCCATGGACAAGATTCACCTCTGTGCAAACTCAAGCAGGCAGATTGGAAGGCAGTACTTAACATGTTCCTAAGCTAGTAACAGGCCTCTGTTATGATATGATTACACGAGTATCGCATACAATAAACACACACACACATACACACAAACACACACAACACACACACACACACACACACACACACACACACACACACACACACACACACACACACACACACACACACACACACACACACACACACACACACACACACACACAATGTATACAAAAGTAAACAATAAAGAAGATATAGTAAGTTGAATAACACTATATTATCTATATTGCACCACGACTCTACATCTTCAGATTCATGTATACATACATGAGTAAACAATAAAGAACAAACAGTAAGCTGAATAACAGTAATGATATAGTATTATAGTATACTCCACCATTATGTTACATCTTCAGATTCCACTTAAAATTTTTTTGCAACAGTTTTGGGAATGTTATTGCATCAAATAACAGTTTTGTTAATGTTATCACATTTGAGGATGTTAACACTTAATCATGCTTTGCTGGAAATCATACTAGAAATATATAATTAAAAATATCACTTGGTTAATATTCTTTTTGTTTTCAGATCTAGATGAAACAGCCTTCTGCACAGCCTGCTAAGTCCACGTTTGATGATAATCCCCTTTTGGAGGGTTGGCACTACATTTTCATCGTAGACCACGGGTGAAGCTGTCCACCCTGATTCTTCGCTGTGTATGCTTTGTCCACCCCAGACCCATCTTCTGGCAACCTTGGCTTAGCTTCAAAAATAGGAGGAGTCTGGCACCCATCATTTCAACTGTCACCTCACAGATTGATTCCCATGATGCTGACTGGAACTGGCTAGCTTGTAAAACTTGTACATTGAATACTTATAGTAAAATATTAAAGTGTAATTTGTGTAATAATGTACTGAACTGGGAGACAGATAGATACCTAATTTTTATTGTGTTTATTTGTAAGAGGAAGAAAACTTTTTTGAGTTGTCATCAGATACTATTTTCCTGGAATAAATGATAAACTAATAATAATAAAAAAAAAATTTTAAAAGCTGGTCAGTCAGAAACGACAGCAGTTGATGTCATTTATATCATAAAGACATTTTGCCAATATTGATATTGATGTTAAAAGTGGAGTGTGTTTTTTTTTTCATACAGTATAATTTTTTATAAGATAAAGTTTGAGGTGTCTGATTGTGATTTTTTTCGAATGTTGTCCACTTTTCCTTAAAATATTGGTCTTACAAGTTTAGCTTGACAGCTGATAATTATATTACTCGTGAGTTATCGGAGTGATTCAATGTGATTTTTCTTTTGTATTTTGAAGGTTTCTACGTGCAGTAGGCACAATATATTATCTTTGTGTCCTGTAGTGTATTGGCAATAGTTAATGTCAGTTATTTATTTATTTTTTTATTATACAATACTGCATTAACACACAAAGTGACACTTCATTCTAGTTTATTATATGCTGTTGGTTAAATAAGTGTTTGGGGACCAAGTGCTATCATTGGGAAGTGATATCCTTGTAGGTTGATATTTTGATTTTGTTCCTATTGTATAGTTGTTGCCAGCAGTTGTGACATCCATACTCTGATATTGGTTTTGTGAGTGATTGGAAATTTGTTTGAGTCATTAATTGTTGTGTACATGATTTTATTGTAGCACCTTGATTTTCAATATATATCTTCATTCTTATGATAATAATTGGCACCTGTCTGGACTCAGCTCTGTTTGCGCTATTTTGATTGTATTTATTTCGTTCCTTTTGATGTACATTATCTGTTCAGATTTTAACTCACATTTGCTTACTTGTGACATGATCATAGGTGGATGGTTACATTAATATAACTGGATATAAATCATTTCTGCATTTCATATGTAATGTGACCAAAAAGTTTAATTTGTTTTACAACGTAATATACTATTTCAGACGAAAGACTGTTTGTTATAATAAGTTTGATAGAAAGAGTGATTGATCAATAAATATTATATGTAGCTGTTAGTGTTGTACATTGACAGTTGTGTAAAAGATTATGTGCAGTTATGTTTCCTAAACATCCATAAGTCAGAAGAAAGAGTAGGCAGTCATCTTTGGAATTGTTTTTGACAATTTATTTTGCATTTCTTTATCTGCGGAAAGTGTTCAATATTTCGAAGTCTTTTGATTTGATGACAGTTGTTTGAAATTATTTGCACACTGTTTTGAACTGAGGATGTTAAGTGGTGAAGAACAGTGAACTCAGAGACAGACTTAATTACACATTTTCTTTGTGGTTTACCTGTGTGTGAAATTTAAGGGGAAAAACCCCTGTTTTTCTTGTTCTGTTATACTTGTGTGCATATGAAGGTAAACCTATGTTTGCAGTGGAGTTCTCTGTAACATTTATAGCTTTCCTGTTGATTTTTAACTCCGGGCCAGTGTGTAAGAGGAGCCGCATTTTGGTGCCTTCAAAAGCGTCAGCGTTCTTCAAACGACTTTTGGATTATCCTTCCAGGATCTCTTCAGCAGTCCATTCAGAGATTTTGCAGAGGGTTGGAAGTTTTCTCCTAAAACGGTGTCACAGGGACTCTCTCCTTTATGTCTGGATATCCAGTGCTAAAAGGAATACTGCAGTCGTCACAGAACTACACGTGGAACACTGCTGACAGTCTCGGCCGTGGTGCCACTGCTGTTGTCTACCTTGGCAGAGAAAAGGTGAGATGTTGTCAGGTAACTGACTCTGTGTGTGTGTGTGTGTGTGTGTGTGTGAAAGAGATAGAGAGAGAGAGAGAGAGAGAGAATGTGGTGTGTTGTGTGAGTGTGAGAGAGAGGAGAGAGAGAGGGAGAGAGAGAGACAGTGAATGTGTGAGAGGGTGTGTGTGAGTGTGTGTGTGTGTGTGTTTATTTACAGTTTAATTAGAGTGATGGAAGGTGGATGAAACTTATCTACATCAATTCTCGTGTTTTGTTTACCTGTTGCGTTCTTCAAAGACTCACTTGTTGAATGACCAGAACTATTCACAATGATTCCAATTTATAGCACAAGAAATTTAAAACACATACCTGAAGACAAATTTAAGCATAACCTAAGGAAACCAAAACATCTAAAAACAGGCATAAATTACCTAAAATTGCTTCCGCATATCTCACCTCCTTAGAGCCAAAAATGCACTTCATACATGTACCCAATTATCAATCCTAAGGAAAAGTACGTTATACTTTATCAAACACATACAGGTAAATGGACCAGGAAGGCAGAAAATGATAGGAAGAAATGATATGTACACTTAATTTTCTTTTCTTTTTTTTTTCCTGTTGAAGTTTTGTATGTTTTGAAGTGATTATGGCCCTGATGTGGTAATGCACAGTCGGCTGGGCTTTGAAGAAAAATAACAGTAACAGTGACAGATTATTCAGTGGCTTAGTTAGATGAAGCCGTCAGCATCCATTTTGACTGCACAGTTTTAAGCCATGTTTGGGAAACCTTGTGCATGCACGCATACTCCTGTCCATACAGCTGTACATGTATATATTGGTGGGTACCTGACCTTGTTCTGAGTCTCTCACCTGTCTCATCTTTCGGCATCACCAGGTTTGGTGTTAGCTGCACTGCAGAACTAGACACCACCATTTCCCTCCAGGCCGCTCTGTCTTGACTTTTGTGGACAATTTCAATGATATTTAGGCCACTTATGTTGGGTTGTTCTTGATACAGGTATGAGATTGGAAGTCTGCCTTGTTCAAAGTATGCGAGATAAAAGTGCAACAAGAAAGAGGAGTGGAACCCACTTCGGAAAACTGATCCTAGGGTCTACCCCTTGCTCCTCAATGACCTGCCTCACCTGTCTTCAAGTTTTTGGACCAGCTGTTTCTTTCGTGCTTCTTCTTTCTCACTTGAACTTTTCAAAACCCTTTCACTACTTCAGCTGCCCATCAGTGACCTGTGAGCAGAATGCAATCACCATCGTTTAGCAACCTGTAAGAAGAGTACTGTAGTTGTCAGCTGGTGCAAGCACACACATGCACACATGCGCACTCACATGCACATACATTCACACACACACACATACACATACACACACATGCGCGCACACACATGCGCGCAGCACACATGCGTGCGCACACACACATGCGTGCACACACACACACACACACACACACACACACACACACACACACACACACACACACCACACACACACACACACACACACACACACACACACACACACACACACACACAATGATGTCTGGCCATGCGGTGAGTAAAGTTGTGAGATCAATTCTGTGATCTGTGCAGTGCTTGCGAAGGTGTAGCAAAAGGATCTTATCAGCATTCATTCCTTTCTTATATTATTTATTAACAGTACCGTTACCAACTTTCTTAGAATACAGGCACTCCCAAATTCCCTTTTGTTCTTTTTCTGTCAGAACGGTATTTATCATCATGTGCCCTGCCGCATGGCGTTGGCAGTCATGGCCCTCCATATGCATCTATCCCTTGTCATTGCAAGCACATTTCTGCCCTCTCTGTCCTCAGCTACCCTGCAAGTTCTTCCAATATTTTCTCCCTGGGTCTACCTGGTGTTCTCTTTCCCTCCAGCTTTCCTGTTGTGACCAGGTGCTCTAATTCCCCTTTCCTCACAAAATGGCCTATATAATAATGTTGCTTGTCTTTTCCTAATCTTCCTTATCAATGATCTTGTGTCTGCCTCCATCAAGACTGTCTCGTTTGTTTTCTTTGCTATCCATGGAACTCTCAACATTCTTCTTAGAAACCACATTTCAGCTGCCTCAATCTTGTTCTGGCTTTGCATGTTGACTGTCTACGCCTCACAACCGTAAAACATTATCACTTCTATAATAACATTCAGTGTTATAGAATTGAATATATAATGATTGAATGTTATATTGAATGTAATATAGAACAGTTTTATACTGTCAATATTTAGATAACAAACAGACACTGCCTGAAATTTAGGGACGAGGATTTATCTTTTTTTCATTCCTCTTTTCAATCAAATATTGTGTCTGTGTGTTTAGAATACTTAAGTACTAGGTTACACAGAATGCGATTAGTGACTCAACTAATCTTTTTTCATTTTCTTTTCTTTTTCAAAATGAATGCCAAAAGGCCCCCAGTAGTATGGTCATGAGGTCGGAACTTGTTTTTATACATAATATATATATATATCCTGTTGTTACGTCAGCTTCAAAATAATCTAGTCTGATGTCTTATTTACTTAGTCATGCGTATCACCCTCACACCATGAAATGCACCCCCCACCCATCCATAAAAAAAAGGGGGAAAAAAAAAGAAAAACATAAAAATATTCTGTCTGCATTCTTATCTGGTCATGTGTAATGCCCTCACACTGAAATAATCTCCCTCCCACAGAAAACAAACAAGCAAACAAACAAAAAATACAAACAGGTTGCAAAGATGAACTAATAAATAACCTCTTGTTCTCATCATTTGAATTGAAATAGAACAAGGTATTTCTGCTATTGCTACTTAGTTAAAAGACACACAGTTGAATAAGTCAGTTGTAACATGCGGTTTAGACACAGCACATGTTTTAGGGGATTGGTTAGGGAGAAGGATTCTTTTTTTTTGTTTCCTCTTTTCGATCAAATATTGTGTTTGTTTATTTAGAGTACTTGATACTAAGGTGTGCAGAATGCAGTTAGTGACTCGACAAATTTTCATTCATTTTTAATCATGACAGACATTCTGGTTATTTCTGTGAATGACTTGCTAAAATATGCAGGTTCACTTGTCTGTATTCATATCATTCACATTGCACTGATTGGGTTTAGAGGGAAGTGGGAGTGGAGATACTCAGATAGTAGTATAACTTGATAATTGAGGTGGGGTCACTCGAGAGTTTTCCAAATAGCAAGAAATTGTGTAGACTTTAGGGTTTCATAATGTGAACTGTGAATTAGTAGAGATCTCTCTTTGATGTGTGTATGAGTAAATTCAGACAGTTTTTAATTGTACATTGACTTCAGGCCAAAGTGCAAACATGAGGATGAGGTGCGGAGGGGGTTTTGTTTCCATATGTCCATGTGTATGTTGCATCCAATTTACAGAAATCACAACGTGGAGAAAGCACTAATACTAATGACTATGCCATTATGTCACTCACCAATATTTATAGTCACATCATGTATTTAACCATATCGAACAAATACAGTCAATGATTTGATTACTTAACCATCAACCAAGTAAGTCAGTGAGTTAATGACACACAGTCAATTGTTCCATCCATCAGTTGATAAACCAGTCAGCTAATCGACTAAAAATCGCAAAAAAATGATCAACATGCATGAATTGATCAGTCAATCAATCAGTCAATTGACCAACAAAATTGTTGACCAAATAGCAAGTCATTCATCTGAACTAACCACATAAGCAATCGAATGATTGGTCAGATTGTTGATTAATCAGTGTATAATCTTTGAAGATTGTCGATTAATCAGTTTATAATCTTTCAATCAGTTGAGTAATAAACCATCTAAACATTTATTCAATCAGACAGTCAAGTAATTGATAACATATCAGTCGCTCAATGAGTCGGTATGTGTGTAATAAGGGAGTTGTATATGTATAACTGTCATATATACTACGTGTCGATGTGGGTGCTGTGTACATATGACATAGTGTTGTGTTTGGATGTGACTTGTCATGTGTGTTTCTGAAAGAGTGTGTGTTTGGGTGTGACTTGTCATGTGTGTGTGTCTGAAAGAGAGTATATAGTGTGTGTTTGGATGTGACTTGTCATGTGTGTTGTGTCTGAAAGAATGTATACATGTACTATGTAGTGTATGTTTGGATGTGACTTCGTCATGTGTGTGTCTGCAAGAGTTATATAGTGTGTGTTTGGATGTTACTTGTCATGTGTGTGTGTGTGTGTGTGTGTGTGTGTGTGTGTGTGTGTGTGGTGTGTGTGTGTGTGTGTGTGTGTGTGTGTGTGTGTGCCTGAAAGAATACATATACAGTGTGTTTGGATGTGACTTGTCATATATGTGTGTGTCTGAAAGAGTGTGTATATGGGTCATTCTCCTGAACTTGGCTGAAGACTGGTCAATATTGTGACATGACAAGTAAAAAATCAAAATGTTATTATTTTTTTAAATGTTAACTGAAAATAAAAGCTTGATATATGTAGTATACAGAACTGTAATACATAAATTGACACAATATTTGGAACTTGGTGAAATATAATAAATGTTGCATCATCCTGCAGTGTCTTATGTGTTACATGATACACCGAAAAGGCATCTATGTGTTTGTTAAGATGGTCAGTGAAGTGACAGTTTTCAAAATATACTGAATAAGGACATATATAATATGTATCCTTTGTGAAGTAGTGTAATATCCCGCCGCGAGGGAGGGAAAGTGAAATTCATACCCCGAGGTTGGTCAAAGTTCAGGGAAGTTGACAAAATAGATCCTCTGTTTGTCTTGAGCGTTTCATGGTTTTGAAGACACCATGCCCATAATTCTTAATTAGGTGATTATTTCTCAGTCTCCTCTTCTCTCTCATATCACTTATTGACGTGAATCATTATGAAAAATGTTCGTGTTTTTAATGAATCACATCGGAAATTTCCAATGCCTTCTATTTTAAAGGCACGACTTATTTAAGTTATTGCTACAGTAAAGACACCTTATCGGCTTATGAAACGTTATGGACACTGATTGATCTCCGAACACATTGATCATCCATGGATACTGTGCAGTAGAAATTGATGTCAGAGACACATTTACATTCTTTCTTCACTGTCGAAACAGGATGTATTGATTTCTGTCATGTATACATGTAGGAAATAATTGTGATCGATCTACCAGTCTGAACTCATGTCACAAATCTAGCTACAGAAATCGCTCATTTTTCCTACAAAAAGTATTGTAGAGTAAAAAATACGAAACACACACACTTTTTTTTTCATTTTCTTCAATTACTGGAACATTTTATGAACGAAAGTCGAAATGTAATAATATCGTAAGATTTTTTTTCAAAAACATTGTATATTGGTTCTTAAAAACAGTGGTCCCTACTGACCAGTCTTCAGGAGAATGACCCATATAGTGTGTGTTTGGATGTGACATGTCATTTGTGTGTTTCTGAAAGAGTGTATATAGCATGTATTTGGATGTGTCATGTCATTTGTGTGTTTCTGAAAGAGTGTATATAGATCAAACATGTATTTGGATGTGACATGTCATGTGTGTGTTTCTCAGGATGTATTTGAATGTGACATGTCATGTGTGTTTCTGAAAGAGTGTATGTAGTGTGTGTTTGGATGTGACATGTCATGTGTGTTTCTGAAAGAGTGTATGTAGTGTGTGTTTGGATGTGACATGTCATGTGTGTGTATTTGAAAGAGTGTATGTAGTGTGTGTTTAGATGTGACTTGTCATGTGTGTGTTTCTGAAAGAGTGTATATAGCATGTATTTGGATGTGACGTGTCGTTTGTGTGTTTCTGAAAGAGTGTATTATATAGATCTAGCATGTATTTGGATGTGACATGTCATATGTGTGTTTCTCAGGATGTATTTGGATGTGACATGTCATGTGTGTGTTTCTGAAAGAGTGTATAATATATATATATATATGTAGTGTGTGTTTAGATGTGATTTGTTATGTGTGTGTGTCTGAAAGAGTGTATATATGTAGTTTGTGTTTGGATGTGACATGTTATGTGTGTGTTTCTGAAAGAGTGAATGTAGTGTGTGTTTGGATGTGACTTGTCATGTGTGTATGTCTGAAAGAGATTATATAGTGTGTGTTTGGATGTGACTTGTCATGTGTATGTGTCTGAAAGAGTGTATATAGTGTGTGTTTGGATGTGACTTGTCATGTGTGTGTGTCTGAAAGAGAGTATATAGTGTGTGTTTGGATGTGACTTGTCATGTGTGTGTGTCTGAAAGAGAGTATATAGTGTGTGTTTGGATGTGACTTGTCTTGTGTGTGTTTGTTTCTGAAAGAGTGTATGTTTGGATGTGACATGTCATGTGTGTGTGTCTGAAAGAGAGTATATAGTGTGTGTTTGGATGTGACTTGTCATGTGTGTGTGTCTGAAACAGTGAAAGAGAGTATATAGTGTGTGTTTGGATGTGACTTGTCATGTGTGTGTGTCTGAAACAGTGAAAGAGAGTATATAGTGTGTGTTTGGATGTGACTTGTCATGTGTGTGTGTCTGAAACAGTGAAAGAGTGTATGTAGTGTGTGTTTGGATGTGACTTGTCATGTGTGTGTCTGAAAGAGAGTATGTAGTGTGTGTTTGGGTGTGACTTGTCATGTGTGTGTGTCTGAAAGAAAGTATATATTAGTGTGTGTTTGGATGTGACTTGTCATGTGTGTGTCTGAAAGAATGTATGTAGTGTGTGTTTGGATGTGACTTGTCATGTGTGTGTGTCTGAAAGAGTGTATGTAGTGTGTGTTTGGATGTGACTTGTCATGTGTATTTGTCTGAAAGAGTGTATGTAGTGTGTGTTTGGATGTGACTTGTCATGTGTATGTGTCTGAAAGAGTGTATGTAGTGTGTGTTTGGATGTGACTTGTCATGTGTGTGTATTTGAAAGAGTGTATATAATGTGTGTTTGGATATGACTTGTCATGTGTATGTGTCTGAAAGAGTATGTATAGTGTGTATTTGAATGTGACTTGTCATGTGTGTGTTTCTGAAAGAGAGTATATATAGTGTGTGTTTGGATGTGACTTCTCACATGTGTGTGTCTGAACGAGTATGTATAGTGTGTGTTTAGATGTGACTTGTCATGTATGTGTGTCTGAAAGAGTGTATATTTGTACATGTGGGATTGTAAGTCAGTCTATGTAAAAGTAGAAATATAGAATAGAATCAGTGCCATGTCTTAAAAACAGCATTGACATTGACGGATTGTCACGTTTGCCATGGTGTGGTAATCCACTCCTGTTCAGGGTGAGAGTGATACACTACAGCACTTTTTTTTGTTTTCTTTTAAAAGGAATTCCCCCTGTGCGCTCAAGTGACAGCCTCAGTGCCTGTGTGGTCATGAACCATTTAAAAACCTTGCAAGGTTTCGCACAGACTGCATTCACTGTAATTCATTGAATTGCGTCACTGCTGCCTTCTCCTTTATAATAGTTCCCAGGACTTTGCACTGAATTCTTTCATGGATTGGGGGAGATTGATTTGAAGGAGAAGGACAGAGGGGGTCGGCCTTTTTAAGTTTTACCCAAGACTTTGTGCTGAAGTCTTTGGAGGACGGGGGGGAGGGGGGATGGAAGGAGGAGGCAGAGGGGGGTTGGCCCTTTTTTACATTTTCCCCAAGACTTTGTGCTGAATTCTTTGGTGGACTGGGGGAAATGGAAAGAGGAGGCAGAGGGGGGGTCGGCCTTTTTAAGTTTCCCCAAGACTTTGTGCTGAATTCTTTTGTGGATTGGAAAAGATTGAAGGGGAGGTAGAGGGGGTTGGCCTTTGTAAGTTTTCCCCAAGACTTTGTGCTGAATTCTTTGGTGAGACTGGGGGAAATGGAAAGAGGAGGCAGAGGGGGGTTGGCCTTTTTAAATTTTCCCCAAAACTTTGTGCTGAATTCTTTGGTGAGACTGGGGGAAATGGAAAGAGGAGGCAGAGGGGGGGGGGGGGGGGGGTCGGCCTTTTTAAGTTTCCCCAAGACTTTGTGCTGAATTCTTTTGTGGATTGGGAGAGATCAAAGGTGGAGGTAGAGGGGGTTGGCCTTTGTAAGTTTTCCCCAAGACTTTGTGCTGAATTCTTTGGTGAGACTGGGGGAATGGAAAGAGGAGGCAGAGGGGGGTCGGCGTTTTTAAGTTTCCCCAAGACTTTGTGCTGAATTCTTTGGTGAGACTGGGGGAAATGGAAAGAGGAGGCAGAAGGGGATTGGCCTTTTTAAGTTTTCCCCAAGACTTTGTGCTGAATTCTTTGGTGAGACTGGGGGAGATCGAGGGTGGAGGGGGGTGGGGGTGGGGGCAGAATGGAATTAGTGGTACCAGTTGTTGTGGGGTTCGATTGTCCAACATGACATTTCAGTGTCAGGTCATGTCTTGTATACCTGAGTCAAAATTTCTCAAAGCTAAAAACAAGGTGTCGAAATCTGTTTCTTTCGAATAGAAATGGTTTTGACAGGGTTTTTTTAAAATATAAATCATCATCCCCACCCTTCTTTTGTTTGTTTTGTTTTTTGTTTTTTTTGTTTTTGTTTGTTTGTTTGTTTTGTTGTTGTTTTTTGTTTGTCGCTCGCTCTCTAGACCGAAGGCATCGAAAATTTTTTGTGCATATTTGTACATCTATGTGTGTAGAAGAGGGGGTGGGTGGGGAGGGAAGGGAATAGATATTAAAAAGTAAAGGTTTTCCACTTACTTTAGTGATAGTTTGGGAGTAACGTGTTTGAGAACTCGGCTTCTCTCAGGGCCAACGATAATAATAATAATAATAATGAACATTTATAAGCGCAAACCTCCAGTACGGGGCCGGAGCTCGTGACGCTGCACACTAATAACATCACACACACACAGACACGCAGGCACACACACACACACACACACACACACACACACACACACACACACACACACACACACACACACACACACACACACACAGACACGCACACACACACACACACACACGGACCCACACACACACACACACACACACACGCGTGCGTGCGCACGAGAACAAAGAGTGTCCACACAGTTACTACCTAGTCGGGAAAATAGGATTTAAATTGGAAAGTTTTGAGGGCAGTCTTGAAAGAAGTAATAGATTCAATGTAGCGAATTTCACGGGGCAGAGAATTCCAAAAAGTTGGTGCTGAATATGAAAAGGTGCAGTGACCGAAGGTTTTAGTTCTTACTCTGGGAATGCACAGTAGTCTTAAGTCAGAAGAGGAGCGAAGATTTCTGGAAGGTGAGTAGACGGATAGGAGATCAGAAATGTAACAAGGGGACGTTCCAGAGAAAAATGAATGACAGAGAATCGCAAGTTTGAATTCGATACGAGCTTGTACAGGAAGCCAGTGGAGGCGTTTTAGCAGAGGAGAGACATGATCTCGCTTACGGGATTTAAAAACAAGCCGAGCTGCAGAATTTTGCACTTTCTGTAGATAGGAGAGCTGTGATCATTTTCTTGCCTGGGCTTGAAGTCTGCCACTTTATGGTGCGTCCCTAAAGAAGAACTGGCATCAGTTTACACCTGGGTGGATTTGGGGCAGTGTGTTCAAGCCAGGGCATGAACCATTTCACTCATTTGCAACACCACTCGATTGTGGTTGATTGTGGAGTGTAGGAGAGGCTGAAACTGAATAGCAGAACAGATCTGACAGAGACACCTCTCTTGCTCATCACCTGAAATTCCAGAGAGTGGGCGGGTGATTTTTTGTCCCTTTTTGCTGTGGGAGGGTATGATGATAGAGG
Organism: Monoplex corrugatus; assembly: GCA_030674185.1. Taxonomy (NCBI): domain Eukaryota; kingdom Metazoa; phylum Mollusca; class Gastropoda; order Littorinimorpha; family Ranellidae; genus Monoplex; species Monoplex corrugatus. Next base: position 48,650,192 of record JAPXFY010000018.1, on the reverse strand, counting down.
GTTGGCAGATATAAGGCTGTAGCCAAAAATATGAACAACATCAGAGACATGCGTATCAGAGACATGCGTATCAGAGACATGCGTTCAGTGACATGCGTATCAGAGACATGCGTGTATATAATGTGGATTGTCTGGGAACTCATGAAAAACGAAGGGAAAATAAGTATTTGGCACCTGATGGGCTTTGTATCCTGATGATTCAAGATGGTGTTGATGAATAGCAACATGATGTTGATCAAGACTGTAAAAGTTTTTTGTTGTTTTCGTTATTGTTGCAACAATCTGTAATGATGAAGATTTATTTATTTGCTAGTGATTTTACTGAATATATAGGGGGTGTGTGTGTGTGTGTGTGTGTGTGTGTGTGTGTGTGTGTGTGTGTGTGTGTGTGTGTGTGTGTGTGTGTGTGTGTGTGTGATCATTCATATATATTCATAATGATCATTCATATATTCACAGTGTAATTGTATTGTCACTTGGTGAAACAAAACTTCCTGTGTCTCATCATTTTTTCTTCTTCTTCAGATCCATCATGCAGTCATGTTCAGTATCTAGTTGTTAAAACATCAATGATCAATTTTCTTTCTTTTTTTTTCTTATTTTTTGTTAAGTCTGCATCTGTCTTGTTTTCAGTGATAGCGTATCATATCATGTCCACTATGCCTGTGACTATGAATCTCAGGCTTTGAAATTGTGGAAGTTTCTGTCAGAGTTGATGAAAAAAAAATGCTGGTGGCAAAATGAAGAACATGAGCCTTAGCATCAAAACTACTACTACTAGTACTACTACACAAAATATAACTATTAAGGTTTGAATATTGATTTTTCTTCTGTTTTTTATCCAAAAAAAAGGGAAAAAAAAGGAAAAAAACAAACAAACAAACAAACAAACGAAAAATGAAAACAAAACAAACACAAAAAAAGAAAGAAAAGAAAAAGAAAGAAACAAAAAAGAAAGAAAAGTTGTGCCGAGCCAATCCTTAGGATACAGACAGAAATGAAATAAACCCTTAATATCTTGAATGTTGGAATTTGGAAGACATTTCTTTGCCATTGTGGAAAATTCCATAGTAATTCTAGCATATCATGTTTCAAAGTCACTGTGGATTGCTTCATTTCAGTTGTGTGTGTGTGTGTGTGTATGTGTGTGTGTGTGTGTGTGTGTGTGTGTGTGTGTGTGTGTGAAATTAAGCAGCAGACAGAGACAGCAGTCTGAGCAGATGTGTGGACTTCCTCCTGTTTCTGTCCATCTAGACCTAGTCATGCTTGGTGATAGGGGTTCTTCCATTTCATTCACCAGATTGGTTTTACTATGTACCGACACAGTACTTTGAACAGTCCAGCAAAGTGCATCAGTACCACAATACTCTTATAGTGCAATGTTTTGTAGTCAAAGAAAGGGTGTACTTGTACCCAGGAAAGCTGTTACCCTGACCTGTAGAGTTTTATTTAATGTTCTAGATTCATAAAGGAGTTCATCCGTATCCATGGAAATCCTTTGGCATGACTTGGTAATTTTTGTGGCTCCTGTTAAATTCGGAAACTTCAAAGGTGACTGAAATAATTGATTATATAATTGATGAATTTATGTAACTGAGTGAGTAGGCCCCCTGTAGTGCTCTTTTAAGTCTTTATAAGAAAAGTTCTCTTGTACCCAGTGAAGGCCTTCAGCATTGACTTTCTGACCTCGGGACGTAAGGACGTAATGATACACTTACACTTGTTACAGTGAGTAAAGTTTTGTCTGTGCCCTCAAAATGTCCTTACCATGACAGTTGAGTTACTGCTGTGAGTCATCAGGTGGAAAATCCAGAAAGGTCATGTGAAACTGTTGGAGATGATGAATAATTATAGTTGGCGTGGAAGGGCTTGTTTAAGCATGACCGCTGTGCTTTTAGTAAGGAGATGGGATAGCGTATCCTTACGATACTGTCCTCAAGGTAAATGACGATTGAGTGAGGTTGCCAAATTGACCAGTGACCACATTTACACCTTGGCTTGAACACCGCAGTCCAACCAGCTATAATTAGGTACCTGTCCCTTGCTAGGGACAGGGAAGGGATGACAGTGAGGGCCTCAAAAAAGTTGAGGTTTCTTATAACCTTGCTGCTGCCCAGTGACTGAGGTTATGGGACAGCCGTCATTATTATTATTTTTTTAAAACTTTTTTAGGCATGGTATTACTGTACATGTACATGATAGACTGTATTGAAATAGTGTATTACTGTATATGATAGACTGTGTTGAAATAGTATACTGCTGTTCTTTATCCAGACTGTATTGAAATAGTATACTTCTTTTGTTTGTCTTTAGTTACAGACACCTTTCATTGAAATACTCTACATATATACAAGATATCACTAGATATAAATTTATTTTTAAAATACACAAGTTCAACATACAAGAAGCCTTCCTTCCTTGTGGAAACCCCTACAATTGACAACATTGTTATCGCCATGACTTAATCCTTTGCCTCTCACACGCTATCCATAAACTTCAAAAACTTAACCCTTTGACTCCCTCACCCTATCCACCAGCTTCCTGCAGGAAGCTGGTGGATAGGATGAAGCAATCAAAGGGTTAAGTTTCTGCTTTGCTTACTAAAAGCACAGCGGTCATGCTTAAACAAGTTCTTTCACGCCAACTATAGATAGGGTCAGGGAGTCAAAGAGTTAATAAAAAGCTTGTAGTACTAGTGTGGAGTGAGTTACCGGTCATCGCTGTACTGTACCAGTGCTAAAGGACCATTCCACAGCAACAAACAATATTTTACCTAACATTTACATCAGCTGGTTACTGTGGACTTTCCCAAGTGGAAAATCCAATATCAGAATGATACACTGTTACTGTACAATAAATAAAAAGTGGACTTTAGTATCAGAATAATACACCATAAAAGAGTTAAAGGTGGGCATTGTACTGTCTTGTTTTAATATTTACATTCTCTTGAAGTTAGCTAAGTGCTAATACTGTAATAGTAATAAAATTAAACCCACGACTGTGTAAAGAGGTTCAGCATTTAACATTTATCACTCCCTAACCCCTGCCCAAAGCCATTGAATAGGATGAGGGAGTGAAAGATTAACCCTTTCAGTGCCAGACATTCTGAAATGCAGAAACTCTCAGTGCCAGGCATTTTCTGCAGCCACAGCAACGATGACAATCACTGCCTTTAAATGCTTATATTTCTCTATTTTTTAACCAGTTCTCTTGTTGAAAAGTTAGGGGAATCCGCATGCAGTGTGCAAAATATGACCTCTTTTCTCTCCCAAACGAAAGCGATTGCCAAAAGTAACGTCACATGTCATCATCATCATGTGCCCTGCCGCATGGTGTTGGCGATCATGGCCCTCGATATGCATCTATCCCTTGTCACCGCAAGCACATCTTCCACCCTGTCTGTCCTCAGCCACCCTTCAAGTCCATCCAGTATTTTCTCCCTGGGTCTACCTGGTGTTCTCTTTCCCTCCAGCTTTCCTGTTGTGACCAAGTGCTCTAATTCCCCTTTCCTCATAAAATGGCTTATAAATGTTGGGTTGTTGCTCAAATTCCCCTTTCCTCATAAAATGGCTTATACATGTTGCTTGTCTTTTCCTAATCTTCCTTATCAATGATCTTCTTGTGTCTGCCTCCATCAAGACTGTGTCATTTGTTTTCTTTGCTGAACGTCACATGTACTCATCGCAAAAATGCGACATTGGCAGTGAGCCAGGCGGTCGCAAAAATGCGACATTTGTGCTGTAAGGGTTAAAGACATGGTGGTTCCTCAGAGACATTAGGGCAGTATGAACGTTTCGCCTCAAAAACTTTGGTGCTCACATATGCATGTTCTATAATTATTTATACACTATGCACATGCAGCATGCTCTTATCGTGAACATGTTAATGACAGTTTGATGATGATGGTTTGTTGCAGTTATCAGGCCATGTAGTAGCTGTCAAAGTGTTCCACGAACACCTGCGGATCGGCCAGGGGGGTGAGGACTTGCGAGAACTGGAATTATTGCGAAGGCTCAGCCATGAAAACATCATCACTCTTCATGCCATTGAGCAGGAGGTGGGTAATTTGTTATTTGTTGTTGACGGTTTCCTTTTTTGGTTTTCCCTTTGACTCCCGCACCATGTCCACCAGCATCCTGTATTGTCAATCATGTTACTAAAGCAAAAACTGAATCCTTTGACCCCCTCACCCTATCCACCAGCTTCCTGCAGGAAGCTGGTGGATAGGGTGAGAGAGACAAAGGATTTAGTTTTTGCAGTTGGTGGATAGGGTGTGGGAGTCAAAGGGTTAAAGATAAAGCCATTATGATTATAGCAAAAACTGAGACTAGTTTTTATAGTGATTAGCAGTTGCTGCTTGAAGAGTGATGTTTGGATAATGCAAAGAGAGTAGTTTTTTTTACTCAGATCATGTACATCTATTTGTGTATGGATGCACACATGCCAGTACATTTTTGGTAGCTTACACACATAATGATAATGGGAAAAAAATGAATGAATCAAAACACTTACAGACTATGACCATACCTACACGTGCTAAGCACATATGCATGCACACGCTTGATTGCTTGTGGATCACAGCCAACCTCACAAGCCATAGCATCAACATCACCAAAAGGGAAGATGTTGCCAGCAACAGAGTAAGCTTGTGAAAGCAGTGCATGCAGGGCACGTTCACATTTGAACAGCACAGAATTGCTGCTATCAAACAGAAGAGGGACTGGCAGAAGCAGAATCCAAGACGGCAGGACCTCTTACCATGCAGCACCTTTGGAAGAGCATGTGCCTCTGGGTTTGATCATGTTTCCTATTTGAAGACCCATACCAGACTATGAAGACTGTTATTCCTACTCATCTGACGGATATGAAGACCCACAGCAGGCTATGAAGACTTTTATTCCTACTTATCCAACTGATATGAAGACCCCACCAGGCTATGAAGACTGTTATTCCTACTCATCCGACGGATATGAAGACCCACACCAGGCTTTAAAGACTGTTGTACCTACTCATTCCACGGATATGAAGACCCACATCAGGAGATGAAGACCCACAGCAGGCTATGAAGACTTTTATTCCTACTCATCCGACGGATATGAAGACCCACACCATGCTATGAAGACTGTTATTCCTACTCTTCCGACGGATATGAAGACCCACACCAGGCTATGAAGACTGTTATATCTACTCATCCGACGGATATGAAGACCCACACCAGGCTATGAAGACTGTTATATCTACTCATCCGATGGATAGGAAGACCCACACCAGGCTATGAAGACTGTTATATCTACTCATCCGACGGATATGAAGACCCACACCAGGCTATGAAGACTGTTATATCTACTCATCCGATGGATAGGAAGACCCACACCAGGCTATGAAGACCCACACCAGGCTATGAAAACTGTTATACCTACTCATCCAATGGATCAACGGGAGAGTCCATCATCATTTATAGCTGTATATTAAACCTTTGGTACTAGTCATGACACTTGGATGTCATCGAGGTGAAAGCGCACGCCTTTCAGTTTGCTTTCTAGTATTGGAGTTTGGCTGATGAAACTTTGTGTATGCATGCTCCAGCCCCAGTGTGGAGGTGAACTGACCCAGTTCAGTGTGGGGGAAGGTGATTCATCGCTTAGAGAGATGAGTGACTCCCACAACCCAAAAAAAGCTTGGAGTAGTGACAGCCCTACTACTTCATTAGCATACGGCTAATGGATTGCCTTTCAGTTTCATATCACCTTTTTTCCTTTTTTTTTTTTTTTTTTTTCTATTTTAAGTTGTCAGGGAATGTTGACATTGATGTATATGTTGGGGTTCAGGCTTGCTTTGCTACTGTCCCTTACACTCCCTCATCCTGTTCACCTTGTTCCTGAAGACCTTTTTTTTTTTTTTTCAAGGAAATACTGACAGTGATACATGTATGTACTGGACTGGAGATTTGTTCAGTTGATATGTAAATGGTTTGTGTACCAAAGTTCTTGATGAAGTGAGCATTGCTGAACAAGAAAAACGTATGTTACGAGTATGTGTTATAGTGGAGACTCATTATGCTGATGATAAGTGGATATAGATGGTGATATACTTATGTATTAGAATGGAGATTCATTATGCTGTTATTAGTGGAGACCCATTATGCTGATGATAATGAAATACTGGATGGTGATATGCGTATGTATTAGAGCGGAGATTCATTATGCCGATGATAAGTGAATATTGATGGTGATACACATATATATTAGAATGGAGATTCATTATGCTGTTATTAGTGGAGACTCATCATGCTGATGATAATGAAATACTGGATGGTGATATGCGTATGTATTAGAGCGGAGATTCATGATGCCGATGATAATGAAATACTGATGGTGATACGCATATGTGTTAGAGTGGAGATTATTATGCTGTTATTAGTGGAGGCTCATTATGCTAATGATAAGTGAATACTGATGGTGATAATGTATGTGTTAAGAGTGGAGATTCATTATGCTGTTATTAGTGGAGATTCATTATGCTGATGATAATGAAATACTGATGGTGATGTGCATATGTATTAGAATGGAGATTCATTATGCTGATGATAATGAAATACTGGATGGTGATATGTGTATGTATTAGAGTGGAAATTCATTATGCTGATGATAATGAAATACTGATGGTGATATGATATGTATTAGTGTGGAGATTCGTTATGCTGTTATAAGTGGAGACTCATTATGCTGATGATAATGAAATACTGTTTGTGACAGGCATATGTATTAGAATGGAGATTCATTATGCTGTTATTAGCAGAGACTCATTATGCTAATGATAACTGAATACTGATGGTGATACATTTATGTATTAGAGTGGAGATTTATTATGCTGTTATTAGTGGAGACTCATTATGCTGATGATAACTAAATACTAATAGTGATAATGTATGTAATAAAGTGAAGATTCATTATGTTGTTATTAGTAGAGACTCATGCCGATGATAATTAAGTATTGATGGTATATGTATTAGACTGGAGTTTCAAAAGTATGCTGTTATCAGTGGAGACTCAGTATGCTGATGATAATGAAATACTGATGATGATATGTGTATGTATCAGAGCGGAGATTCATCAATGATAATGAAATACTGATGATGATATGTGTATGTATCAGAGCGGAGATTCATCAATGATAATGAAATACTGATGATGATATGTGTATGTATCAGAGCGGAGATTCATCAATGATAATGAAATACTGATGATGATATGTGTATGTATCAGAGCGGAGATTCATCAATGACAATGAAATACTGATGATGATATGTGTATGTATCAGAGCGGAGATTCATCATGCTGATGATAATGAAATACTGATGGTGATAATGTATGTAATAGAGTGGAGATTCATTATGTTGTTATTAGTGGAGATTCATTATGCTGATGATAACTGAATACTGATGGTGATAATGTATGTAATAGAGTGGAGATTCAATATGCTGTTATTAGTCAAGTCATTATGCTGATGATAGCTGAATACTGATGGTGATAATGTATGTATTAGAGTGGAAATTCATTATGCTGTATTAGCAAAGTGACGTTGGTGCTGACAGATGCAGACCAAGCGAGTGGTACTGGTCATGGAGTACTGTGAGGGGGGATCACTCTACCACATGTTGGACCAGGCTCCCTACCAGTACGGCTTGCCCGAAAAACAGTTCCTGCTCGTTCTCTACCATGTCGGTGAGCACTAACGCATACATTTGAAACTAGTCTGAAGATGATGTCTGGTTGGTTGGTTTTGTTACTTGGTTTGCTCATTTGTTTGCCTGCTTCATTGTTAGCCCTTTGACTCTGGCACCCTAACCACCAACTGCAAAAACTTAACCTTTTGACTCCCTCACCTGCAGGAAGCTGGTGGATAGGGTGAGGGAGTCAAAGGGTTAAGTTTTTGCTTTGCTAGCATGGTTGACAAAAGCAGGATGTTGGTGGACTTGGTGCGGGAGTCAAAGGGTTAAAGTTGCTTTCTTGTTTATTCTACTCCACTTGTTGAGCCTCGGAGAATGTTTAAGCCAGGATGGTTGTCACTGTGTTGTGAATCTTAAGAATAGAAATAATGACAAACGAGTTATGATGGTCAGTTTTGGTGAGACACTACTTGACAAGACTGCTGTCCGCACCGTCAAAAATTATCCTTGCATCAGCAAGATCCATGGGGCCCCCTGTAGGACACCGACCATGCTGATCAGTCGGTATATGCAGCACATCCAGTGTAGGGGGCATATCACAGAAAGCAAATGGCTGAGTTATCTTAGCCTGCCTTTTGAGCTGTTAGCACATTTACTACTAACTTTGGGAAGGAACTGAATGGAGGTGAAAATACCATGATACATTAATTTTCATTGTCATGGTAGAGAAGTACTGCTGGCCTGTGGCTTGTGGTCCACCGTTCTGACCACTTCTTCATGGTGAATTGTGTTATGCATAACATGTTATGTTACTTTGAACTTTAAACCCTTGCCTACACATTCACTTTTAATCAGAAACTCTTTCCTACGCATTCACTTTAATCTAAAACCCTTGCCCACACATTCACTTTTAATCTAAAACCCTTTTTACTTTGAATTTAAAAAATGCATACATGGGACGGACTTGCGGAGTGGATGAAGACAGAGAGGGTGGGAGATGTACTTGCAGTGACAAAAGATAGATTCGTATGGAGGGCCATGATCGCCAATGCCATGCAGCAGGGCAAGTGGTGATGATGACATACGCAATCATTTTTACTTTAATTTCAAGTTTTGCAAATGCGCTTATATTTACCGCGAGTTTTGAAACTCTTGCATACACACTCATTTTTACTGAGAATTTTAAAACGCTTACCTAAATTGAGATTTTCGAACCAGAAGGATGTATCTGCTTTTCTTTATTCCTTTAGATAAACACATCTTGCAGATAACCGATGAATTATGCATTCATTTTGACAAAAAATCTCAGAATTGGTGGGGGGTGAAAACGGTAGCATGTCTGAAAGATAGTGTTTGTTCGTATGAATCATACTCCATATTTTGGGTTTATGAGTTTATGACTTTTCTGTGTGTGTGTGTTTTTGTGGTTTCAAAGCAAAGGGCATACAGTACTTGCGACGGTCTGGAGTGGTGCATCGTGACATCAAACCAGGAAACATCATGCGCAGCCTTACAGAGGATGGCAGGTAATGATCCTGTATAGTTTTTCTTGTGTGACCCGCGTGTGAAAAGCAGTAATGAAAGAAACGTCATTTCACAATACACTGTGTTGTTTCCTTTACATATGTATGTGTTGATGATCGTAGGTGTATTTATATGTATGGTTAGATGATGTTGTTGTTTTATATTGTAGTATTTTATTTAAATATGTGTTGACGATCATAGGTGTATGTCTGTCGATCGATCGATCTATCTAGCTATCTATCTATTTATCTGTTTTTGTCTGTCTGTCTATCTATCTATCTATCTATCTATCTATCTATCTATCTATCTATCTATCTATCTATCTGTCTATCTGTCTGTCTGTCTGTCTGTCTGTCTCTCTCTCTATATATAGATGTAGATATATGTGTGTGTGTGTGTGTGTTCGTTCGTTCCTTGATTTAACATCTTTTCACTATAAGTGATATTAGACAGGTAAAAATGGCATGGAGGATGATTTTTTTTGGGGTGGGGGGGGGGGGGAGGGAGGAGGGGAAAGAAGGGAACAGAGTAAGAGACGGAAAAATAATTAAAAGGAATCGGCAAGGTCTTTAGAAAAAGGATATGGATGAACAGAGAAATGAAACTAGAACAACGCTAACATCAAATGTAAAAGAAAAATCGTCATAAAAAGCAAAACAAAACAAAATAAGATAATGATAATTAAAATAATAACCTTAAAGTAACGCATTAACAGGACTGTGAACCAATGATTCTGAAATTTTAACTAACAGAACTTGATCTGATATTACTTCTTTAAAATGCTTTTCAAGATAGTTTCCTTGTGTAACATCTTGGTAAAAATAACGAAGCTTTCTGCAGTAAAACAAACAGTGATACAATGTGAATTGTTCACCACAAATACATAAAACGTTTTTACAATATTTTGTTTTCAAAGCGTTCAGTTGAATACGAAAATATGTGGTAACAATTAATCTCAAATGATATAACGAAGAATACTGCATTTTTTTTAGATATTTTGAACTGAAAGTTTGATTCTTTTTTGAGACACAAATTTTTCATTTAAATGTTCATGAAATCGAATCCATGATGCTAATTCTAGCGAGTTGTAAGCTTCTTTTACCGAGGTGTTAACATGTAATTCTATGTGTGTGTGTGTGTGTGTGTGTGTGTGTGTGTGTGTGTGTGTGTGTGTGTGTGATTAGATGTTGTATTTTACAATACATTGTATTGTTTTATTTACATAATTTATGTATGTTTTGATAATCATAGGTATATTTGTATGTATAGTTAGATGTTGTTAATTTGTATTCATGTGTGTATATGTGTGAATTTGTGTATTCTGATGTATGTGTGTGTATCATTGTGCTTCACTCTGGCTTGTAAAATGAAATGCACATTAAGTGCAAATGAGTTTGGAGAATAATATACGCAGAATTATTTATTGTTTTTTTTTTTTTTTTTTACTTTTTAATAGTAAAGAATAAAAGAAGAGGAAAGAATTCAGTGTTGCAAAAAGCCATGTACATGATCTTTTATTGTTTTGAAAGAAATGATGAAAGAACTTTCCAAGACGTTGACATAGTTCACTAATGATAATCTTTTTAGAGTGTCACAGTCTGTACCCATGAGTTTGTATGAGTGTGAGTGTGTGTGTGTGTGTGTGTGTGACTCTGTGTGTGTAACTCTGTGTGTGTGTGTGTGTGTGTGTGTGTGTGTGTGTGTGTGTGTGTGTGTGTGTGTGTGTGTGCACGCATGCGCGCATCTTTTTTGTGTTCGTACTGAAAAAAATACCATTTCTGAAAACAACAGTTTTGAGAATCTTCTTGTCCATGCCACAGTAATTTTCACAACTATTATATGGTGTTTAGAAAAATGTAGATTTATTTCATGGTATATTTTTGCAATTCCATGAACAAACAGATGAAAGATGTATATCATGAATGATGATTTCCTGGAAATTAGGGATCGGATTTCACACCCAAATTTTCAGGGGTCACCAGGATGTTTTGGCAGTCATATTTTATAACCGCTAGAAAATGAACTGAAATCATGACACTCACACACATACACGCAGGCAGGCAGGCAGGCAGGCAGGCACCGCAGGCACGCCATGCCCCGCACACGCCGCACACACACACACACACACACACACACACACACACACACACACACACACACACACACACACACACACACACACACTATCCGCCTCTTGTAATGCACTTGATAAATTGACATTACATGGAAATTGATATTTTTGGTAGAATTCTTTTTAGAACTTCTATGATGTGGCATACGTTATACATAATCTGTTTTCATCGTTACGTTATTTGACGTGTCTTCCTCCCTCCCTCCCCCCCTTCCCCTGTTTGTTCATAATGCTACCTTCACTTCCTTCTTTTCTTTTGATTCTCTCAATAATTGACTTTTTGTAGTAGAATATTAATACAACAACTAGCCATACTGCTGTATTGCTGGTATTGTTCTTTTTGTTGTTAAGGATTTACATGTATTTATTTTCATATATCCGCCTTTGCCTTTTGTGCTTTTATAAAGCACATGAGTCAGTGGCTTTTATTTATGTACATAAAAGTCAACATTACAATTCATTTTATAATTTGTTTCACATTTTCTGTGTTTTGGTTCATTTTTTATACTTATATTTTGTGTGTAGAGTAGGGAGGACTAGATGTAAGACAGATCCATTGGGACCTAATGCTACTTTCCTTGAGTAATGAAGTATTCTGAAGTCTGTCTTGCACATACAGGCACACAAGGAAGAGAGAGAGAGAGAGGAAAGGAGAGGATGAGAGAAAGAGAGAGAGAGAGGGAAAAAGGAGTAAATGACAAATATCATAAGACATTCCAGATATAAGCTTAACATTATTCATTCACTGACCAAATCTAGACTCCAGTATTACTGTTAGCATAGTGATTGCTGAGATGTTAATTTAGATGATTAAAAGCCGAATTTCATGAAGTTCGACATGCGTATTGCTCCGTGACAGTTTAGCTGAATCAGGTGATCTCATGGTCCAATCGTAGACTGGGTTGGCTGTTTTGAAGATTCTTGTTGGTTTTTCACTAAAAAAGAGTTCTCAAGTGGAAGTTGTTGATTGGTCAGAAACTTCGAAAAGAATAGCCTAGGCTTACTTTTTCTTTGAATTAGATCGTGGCGGACTGGACAAAAGTGTACACGCATTGCGCGCTGCTTGAAGTTAAAATGCGTAGAGTAAAAATCGATGCGTTAGGGTAAACTTTGGTACATTTTAGTGATGCACTGTCCTGAACTTTAGCGCATCAAATAGGAATTTCATGTGTGAGACCACTATTTGTACATAATAATCATCACTGTTTGTCAACCAGAAAAACACGAAAATAGAATCAGAATATGTATTTAATACAACCAGACAAGACCAGAAAATCATGAAAATAGAATCAGAATATGTATTTAATACAACCAGACAAGAGTGTCTTGTCCGGTTGTATTAATCTTAAATTTTCTCAAGACTGTCTCGTCTGGTTATATTAAATACATGTTCTGATTCTATTTTCGTGTTTTTCTGGTTCCTGTTTGCTTGACCGCGGGCAGTTGCATTTGTTTTGGATTTTGTATCACTGTTCATGTTTCATTTGCAGTTCCGTCTACAAACTCACGGACTTTGGAGCAGCCAGAGATCTTAACGATGATGAAAATTTCACATCCTTGTATGGCACAGAAGAATATTTGGTGAGTCAGAGATAGATAAGAGTTTGCATGTACAAAAGCTGTCTTAGACATACGATAGCATCTAGTTAAAATGTTATGTATTCAGGGGGTGAGAAAAGTTATGTTGGATGTTTTAGGCATGTTTGCTTGCAGCTGTGTTTTGTTAGTGCATGTTTTGTAATCCCTTTTTTGTGTATTTGTCAGGGTAGTGGATATTCAGACTTTGTGTTTGTTGGTGTGTTTGTTGATGTCGTTCTCCTGTCTGTGAATTTTCAGACTTTGTGTTTGTTGATGTCGTTCTCCTGTCTGTGAATTTTCAGACTTTGTGTTTGTTGATGTCGTTCTCCTGTCTGTGAATTTTCAGACTTTGTGTTTGTTGATGTCGTTCTCCTGTCTGTGAATTTTCAGACTTTGTGTTTGTTGGTGCCTTTCTCCTGTCTGTGGATATTCATATTTTATGTTTGTTGGTGCCTTTCTCCTGTCTGTGGATATTCATATTTTATGTTTGTTGGTGCCTTTTGCCTGTCTGTGGATATTCATATTTTATGTTTGTTGGTGCCTTTTGCCTGTCTGTGGATATTCATATTTTATGTTTGTTGGTGCCTTTTGCCTGTCTGTGGATATTCATATTTTATGTTTGTTGGTGCCTTTTGCCTGTCTGTGGATATTCATATTTTATGTTTGTTGGTGCCTTTCTCCTGTCTGTGGATATTCATATTTTATGTTTGTTGGTGCCTTTTGCCTGTCTGTGGATATTCATATTTTATGTTTGTTGGTGCCTTTCTCCTGTCTGTGGATATTCATATTTTATGTTTGTTGGTGCCTTTTGCCTGTCTGTGGATATTCATATTTTATGTTTGTTGGTGCCTTTCTCCTGTCTGTGGATATTCATATTTTATGTTTGTTGGTGCCTTTTGCCTGTCTGTGGATATTCATATTTTATGTTTGTTGGTGCCTTTTGCCTGTCTGTGGATATTCATATTTTATGTTTGTTGGTGCCTTTTGCCTGTCTGTGGATATTCATATTTTATGTTTGTTGGTGCCTTTCTCCTGTCTGTGGATATTCATATTTTATGTTTGTTGGTGCCTTTTGCCTGTCTGTGGATATTCATATTTTATGTTTGTTGGTGCCTTTCTCCTGTCTGTGGATATTCATATTTTATGTTTGTTGGTGCCTTTTGCCTGTCTGTGGATATTCATATTTTATGTTTGTTGGTGCCTTTTGCCTGTCTGTGGATATTCATATTTTATGTTTGTTGGTGCCTTTTGCCTGTCTGTGGATATTCATATTTTATGTTTGTTGGTGCCTTTCTCCTGTCTGTGGATATTCATATTTTATGTTTGTTGGTGCCTTTTGCCTGTCTGTGGATATTCATATTTTATGTTTGTTGGTGCCTTTCTCCTGTCTGTGGATATTCATATTTTATGTTTGTTGGTGCCTTTTGCCTGTCTGTGGATATTCATATTTTATGTTTGTTGGTGCCTTTCTCCTGTCTGTGGATATTCATATTTTATGTTTGTTGGTGCCTTTTGCCTGTCTGTGGATATTCATATTTTATGTTTGTTGGTGCCTTTCTCCTGTCTGTGGATATTCATATTTTATGTTTGTTGGTGCCTTTTTTGCCTGTCTGTGGATATTCATATTTTATGTTTGTTGGTGCCTTTTGCCTGTCTGTGGATATTCATATTTTATGTTTGTTGGTGCCTTTTGCCTGTCTGTGGATATTCAGACTTTATGTTTGTTGGTGCCTTTTGCCTGTCTGTGGATATTCATATTTTATGTTTGTTGGTGCCTTTTGCCTGTCTGTGGATATTCAGACTTTATGTTTGTTGGTACCTTGGATATTCAGACTTCATGTTTGTTGGTGCCTTTTTTGCCTGTCTGTGGATATTCATATTTTATGTTTGTTGGTGCCTTTTGCCTGTCTGTGGATATTCATATTTTATGTTTGTTGGTGCCTTTTGCCTGTCTGTGGATATTCAGACTTTATGTTTGTTGGTACCTTGGATATTCAGACTTTATGTTTGTTGGTGCCTTTTGCCTGTCTGTGGATATTCAGACTTCATGTTTGTTGGTGCCTTTTGCCTGTCTGTGGATATTCAGAATTCATGATTGTTGGTGCCTTTTGCCTGTCTGTGGATATTCAGACTTCATGTTTGTTGGTGCCTTTTGCCTGTCTGTGGATATTCAGACTTCATGTTTGTTGGTGCCTTTTGCCTGTCTGTGGATATTCAGACTTCATGTTTGTTGGTGCCTTTTGCCTGTCTGTGGATATTCAGACTTCATGTTTGTTGGTGCCTTTTGCCTGTCTGTGGATATTCAGACTCATGTTTGTTGGTGCCTTTTGCCTGTCTGTGGATATTCATATTTTATGTTTGTTGGTGCCTTTCTCCTGTCTGTGGATATTCATATTTTATGTTTGTTGGTGCCTTTTGCCTGTCTGTGGATATTCATATTTTATGTTTGTTGGTGCCTTTCTCCTGTCTGTGGATATTCATATTTTTATGTTTGTTGGTGCCTTTTGCCTGTCTGTGGATATTCATATTTTATGTTTGTTGGTGCCTTTCTCCTGTCTGTGGATATTCATATTTTATGTTTGTTGGTGCCTTTTGCCTGTCTGTGGATATTCATATTTTATGTTTGTTGGTGCCTTTTGCCTGTCTGTGGATATTCAATTTTATGTTTGTTGGTGCCTTTCTCCTGTCTGTGGATATTCATATTTTATGTTTGTTGGTGCCTTTTTTGCCTGTCTGTGGATATTCAAATTTTATGTTTGTTGGTGCCTTTTGCCTGTCTGTGGATATTCATATTTTATGTTTGTTGGTGCCTTTTGCCTGTCTGTGGATATTCAGACTTTATGTTTGTTGGTGCCTTTTGCCTGTCTGTGGATATTCATATTTTATGTTTGTTGGTGCCTTTTGCCTGTCTGTGGATATTCAGACTTTATGTTTGTTGGTACCTTGGATATTCAGACTTCATGTTTGTTGGTGCCTTTTTTGCCTGTCTGTGGATATTCATATTTTATGTTTGTTGGTGCCTTTTGCCTGTCTGTGGATATTCATATTTTATGTTTGTTGGTGCCTTTTGCCTGTCTGTGGATATTCAGACTTTATGTTTGTTGGTACCTTGGATATTCAGACTTCATGTTTGTTGGTGCCTTTTGCCTGTCTGTGGATATTCAGACTTCATGTTTGTTGGTGCCTTTTGCCTGTCTGTGGATATTCAGACTTCATGTTTGTTGGTGCCTTTTGCCTGTCTGTGGATATTCAGACTTCATGTTTGTTGGTGCCTTTTGCCTGTCTGTGGATATTCAGACTTCATGTTTGTTGGTGCCTTTTGCCTGTCTGTGGATATTCATATTTTATGTTTGTTGGTGCCTTTCTCCTGTCTGTGGATATTCATATTTTATGTTTGTTGGTGCCTTTTGCCTGTCTGTGGATATTCATATTTTATGTTTGTTGGTGCCTTTTCCTGTCTGTGGATATTCATATTTTATGTTTGTTGGTGCCTTTTTGCCTGTCTGTGGATATTCATATTTTATGTTTGTTGGTGCCTTTTGCCTGTCTGTGGATATTCATATTTTATGTTTGTTGGTGCCTTTTGCCTGTCTGTGGATATTCATATTTTATGTTTGTTGGTGCCTTTTGCCTGTCTGTGGATATTCATATTTTATGTTTGTTGGTGCCTTTCTCCTGTCTGTGGATATTCATATTTTATGTTTGTTGGTGCCTTTTGCCTGTCTGTGGATATTCATATTTTATGTTTGTTGGTGCCTTTCTCCTGTCTGTGGATATTCATATTTTATGTTTGTTGGTGCCTTTTTTGCCTGTCTGTGGATATTCATATTTTATGTTTGTTGGTGCCTTTTGCCTGTCTGTGGATATTCAGACTTTATGTTTGTGGTGCCTTTTGCCTGTCTGTGGATATTCATATTTTATGTTTGTTGGTGCCTTTTGCCTGTCTGTGGATATTCATATTTTATGTTTGTTGGTGCCTTTTGCCTGTCTGTGGATATTCAGACTTTATGTTTGTTGGTACCTTGGATATTCAGACTTCATGTTTGTTGGTGCCTTTTTGCCTGTCTGTGGATATTCATATTTTATGTTTGTTGGTGCCTTTTGCCTGTCTGTGGATATTCATATTTTATGTTTGTTGGTGCCTTTTGCCTGTCTGTGGATATTCAGACTTTATGTTTGTTGGTACCTTGGATATTCAGACTTTATGTTTGTTGGTGCCTTTTGCCTGTCTGTGGATATTCAGACTTCATGTTTGTTGGTGCCTTTTGCCTGTCTGTGGATATTCAGAATTCATGATTGTTGGTGCCTTTTGCCTGTCTGTGGATATTCAGACTTCATGTTTGTTGGTGCCTTTTGCCTGTCTGTGGATATTCAGAATTCATGTTTGTTGGTGCCTTTTGCTGTCTGTGGATATTCAGACTTCATGTTTGTTGGTGCTTTTGCCTGTCTGTGGATATTCATATTTTATGTTTGTTGGTGCCTTTTGCCTGTCTGTGGATATTCAGACTTTCATGTTTGTTGGTGCCTTTTGCCTGTCTGTGGATATTCAGACTTCATGTTTGTTGGTGCCTTTTGCCTGTCTGTGGATATTCAGACTTCATGTTTGTTGTGGTGCCTTTTGCCTGTCTGTGGATATTCAGACTTCATGTTTGTTGGTGTCTTTTGCCTGTCTGTGGATATTCATATTTTATGTTTGTTGGTGCCTTTTGCCTGTCTGTGGATATTCAGACTTCATGTTTGTTGGTGCCTTTTGCCTGTCTGTGGATATTCAGACTTCATGTTTGTTGGTGCCTTTTGCCTGTCTGTGGATATTCAGACTTCATGTTTGTTGGTGCCTTTTGCCTGTCTGTGGATATTCAGACTTCATGTTTGTTGGTGCCTTTTGCCTGTCTGTGGATATTCAACTTCTATGTTTGTTGGTGCCTTTTGCCTGTCTGTTGGAATCAGATTCATTTTGTCGGTCCATTCTGTCCTGTTCTGTGCATTATTCTGATTTATGTTTGTTTGCCTTTAGCCTTCTGTTCTTGAAGGGCCATCTTTGTCAGGCAGTAAATGATACCTGTTACTCATTGACAAATAATTATTCCTAGACTTTTCTTTGACATCTACTTTTCTCAGTCATGACTCATCATGATTTCCTCAGTCATGACCAACATGACTTTTCTCAGTCATGACCATCATGACTTTTCTCAGTCATGACCATCATGACTTTTCTCATCAGACCATCATACTTTTCTCATCATGACTCATGATTTTCTCAATCAACACCATCATGACTTTTCTCAGTCAACACTCTGACTTTTCAGTCATACACATGACTTTTCTCAGTCATGACCAACATGACTTTTCTCAGTCATGACCATCATGACTTTTCTGTCATGACCATCATGACTTTTCTCAATCAACACCATCATGACTTTTCTCAGTCAACACCATCATGACTTTTCTCAGTCATGACCAACATGACTTTTCTCAATCATGACCATCATGACTTTTCTCAATCATGACCATCATGACTTTTCTCAATCATGACTATCATGACTTTTCTCAATCATGACTATCATGATTGAGTTTCTTTGTACTTGATTGTGACCATCATATACTGACTCGTGCTGCATACTAAATGTGGAGCTTTCAGTCCATTTGAGTTAATAGACACTTGTATCAACAACCCAGTTATTGTACTATAATGCCTGACTGTCGTTTAGCCACTTGACTCTGTGCTTGTTTTCTTCTAGCTCTTTTTTTTTTTGCTTAAATATATTCATAATAAATGTTTCTTCTGGCTCTTCTTTTTTTGTTTTGTTTTTTTGCTTGAATATGTTCATACTGTTCACATCGAGCTAAGTAATTCTCTAAACAGTACATATGGGACTGGACAAAAAGCAAGTTATTTTAAACTGCTTATCTTGTTCTTTCTTGTTTGTTGTTTGTTTTGTGTGTGGGTATATGGGTGTGTACATATATGTTTAGTTTTGTTTTGATTTGGTCGGTCGGGTGGTTAGTCTTCTCGTTGTTTTGTTCATTTTTTTGAAAAAATTTATTTAACTTTTTCTTTACTTTTGGAGAAAACAAAAATCATGATCAGCTTTTGTTTGTCATAGTAACAACTGACACACTTTTCTGATTCTTCCCCCATCCCTACCCCCCCTGCTCCCCGCTACCTTTCTCTGTGACAGCACCCAGGGATGTACGAGCGTGCAGTGTTACGGTTATCCACGGGCCAACATTTCGACGCAAAGGTTGACTTATGGAGTCTTGGGGTCACCTTCTACCACGTGGCCACTGGCCAATTGCCTTTCCAGCCTTATGGAGGACGCAGTAATAAGGAGACCATGTGAGTGGAACGTGTTGTCAGTTCGTTTTGTTTGTATTTTGTTATGTGTCGTTGGTTTTTGTTTTTTGTGGGGTTTTTTTTTTTCGCCTTTTTCACTTCCCTGAAATTTGATGGAAAGATTTTGGAAATGATATTTAAACATTTTTTTCTATTTATGTTTGTTACATTTGTTGTCTCATGTGTGTTTGTTATGCTTCTGGATGCAGTGTGTATGTGGGGGGTACCTATTGTTTTGACCAAGATTGTATGTGTGTGTGTGTGTTTGTTATGCTTCTGGATGCAGTGTGTACATGGGTGGTGTCTATTGTTTTGACCAAGATTGTATGTGTGTGTGTGTGTGTGTTTGTATGCAGATGTGAACAGTAATATTTGTCTCTATATATGTGTGTGTGATTTTGTGATATTAAAAACAAAGACTAAAATGAAACATTGTGTTATTAGCTTAAAACTCTGGGAGCGTGTATGTGCATGCATATATGTGTGGGTGTGCGTATGTGTGTAAAATGAAACATTTTATTTTGTTATTTGCTTAAAACTCTGGGAATATATATTGCATGCATGTATGTGTGGGTGTGGATATGTGTACGTGTGTTTGCACACAGTGTGTGTAAATGTGAGCATGCTGTGTGAGTGCGTGTGTGTATGTCTGTCTATCTGTGCGTGTGTGTGTATGTATGTGTTTTTTTTTGCGTATGTGTGGCTCACTTTTGCTCATATATGCCACTGCAGGTATCGCATCATTTCCCAGAAGGAGAGTGGAGTCATCTCAGGTCAGCAGCACTTTGAAGGGGGGCCCATCCACTGGGGTCGCGAGTTACCTGCCACTTGCCTGCTCTCCAGGTACGCAAAATCACTCACACTGCACCTGTCCTCTAGAAGCCTGCTTGGCGTGGAAGTCGCATTCCCCACCTTCCAATCTGATTTCACGCATTCAAGAACAACTTTTTTTTAGAATGCACAGCCTCCAATCTGCTCAGCTGTGAATGGATTGAGCTGTGAAGCCAGAATAGTGACAGGAGAGGATTACCACCCTCATAATGCTGACCCCAAGAAAAGTTGGTCTTACAACCTTGCCCCCTTTATCTGTTCTCTGGATTTGCTCCATCACATGACACTTGTGACGTTAGTGCATATGGAATTCATTCTGAGTGCAGAGACGTCATCTTGAGAAATTGAAACTGACACAGTCCTGGTGTAGAGGTATACAAAATAGCCAAAGTTGTTTTATTGACAGATTGGTACAAAGATAGACGCAAAACCCACAGAACCCGCACATTATGTAGGGGCTCTAGACCTCGACAGCAGATAGGGCTTTTGGGCAGGTTTATGACTTTATGCCATGATCATTTTGGATATTTCCCTTCCATCACATAGCATCTGTGGCATCAATACAAATGATATTTATTCCAAGTGCGGAGGTGCTGTTTTGAGACACCGACACTGAAACTGTCCTGGTGCACAGTTTTAGGCGTACAGTATGTTCGCACTTCACCCAGTTGTTTTATCTCCACATGCGTGGAAAAGCAGTTATGCTAGACACCTGCAGTTGGCAATGTAAGTCACTTGGCAATGTAAGGTAAATGTTGTTCTATATCCTTGGCATTTTAGGGGAATGAAGTGTTGGAGACGTCAACCTTTATCAGAGCCAGCATTATGAGTGTGGTGCTCATCTTTTCTTCATCGTCGCCATGCCTTTCCCCTAACCTGAACATTGCATAGGTGTGTCCATAACCCTCAGCTCACAGGGAAGTGAGATGATAGAAATGTCAACTTTTTTCAAAGTCGGCATTGAGAGGGTGGTGCTTACCTCCTCTACTCTGTGCTTTACCTTCACCAACTCAAACTCTTCCACAGCTGGTTGAACTGAGGCCACATATGTAACGTTTTTCTCGAGCCAGCCATGATCCTTCGCCATTGGAGTTAAAAATAGGAGTTCTGCCTCTGCGTTATGTAGGTCTCCTATTTATACCTAACCTATGGATACATGTATATATTTTCTTATAGTGTTTTGATTTTTTCTGGTGCATGTATGCACGTTTGTTTTGACCATGCTGTACAGGCAGTGTGTTGCTATACAGTCTGCATACTCTAATCTTTTGGAGGTATACATCTGGGTATAGTCATGTTTTCATAGGCCACAGAACACTGACACGACTTACAGGATCTTTAACATGCATATTTGATGGTCTGTGTGTATATATACATGCAAACAGTTTAGACACTAGCATGTCTGTACACATGTTGACCAGTGAGATTGGAAAAATCTCCACCCTTTACCCTCCATGCACGACGTATTTGGGGAGGATTGAGCCTCAAACCTTTTGATTTGAAACCCAACATCTTACCCACTTGATTGCTGCACCCATCATACACATTTGATATGATATAATATACGTTATCGCATATCTACCTATGAATATACAAAACATAACAGCAGTGATGTCAGCCTCATTATGAAATAAATTTGTGTTGATTTTTACACTTGTAGAAAGGACTGTGATGTGAGGAAATTGAGGAAAGAGTATCTTTTAATTGGCATCATTCACAATTCATCTTGAGCAAAGAAGTGTTGGAAAAGGTAAGACAGATGACAACGTGCAGTGAGATACTTCTCATGTATCGGATGGATTTTGATAAAAACACAGCTGTATGTGAACTGCTGTAATAGCTTTCAACTGTTTTTAAGTTCAAACAGGCTTGCATGGCCTATATTCAAAAGTGGTACCCATGCAAAAAGTGTGAATGATGGTTTGTATTGAGTCTGTGTATGCTAAGTAGTACACGTAATCCAGTGTTGTTCTCTTTTGTGTATGTGTATGTTTATCTGTGTGTGTTTGTATATTTGTCTGTGTGCATTTGTGTGTGTCTGCGTGCATGCAATGTGTGTGTGTGAGTGTGCGTGTGATTTGTGTTTACATGTATGTTCATGCATCTGTGTGTATGTGTGTGTGTGTGTGTGTGTGTGTGTGTGTGTTCACTTTTTATGGGTATACTTTCAGTACAACTTTATGTCAATGTGACATTAAATGGTTTATTATGATGGTGTGTGTATGCATGCATGTGTGCGTGTGCGTGTGTGTGTGTGTGTGTGTGCGTGCGTGTGCATGCGCGTGTGCGTGTGCACGTGCGTGCGTGCGTGTGCGTGTGTCGTGGTGTGTGTGTGTGTGTGTGTGTGCGTGTGGTGTGTGTGTGTGTGTGTGTGTGTGTGTGTGTGTGTGTGTAGTGGTGTGCGTCAGGTGATAACACCTGTGCTGGCGGGTCTGATGGAGCCAGACCCCGGCCGCATGCTGACGTACGAAATGCTCTTTGCCAGCGTGCAGCGACTGCAGGCCCAGGAAAAACTGTCCATCTTTCACTATATCTTCGCTTCCTGCACACACTCTTCATCGATTCTTCAGCAACGTGAGTTCTCACAGAGAGTTTAGAGTTGAGAGTGTATTCTTTAGTTCTCACTTAGAGTTGAGAATGTATTCCTTTTTTTTTTTTTTTTAAATTTTTTTTCGGGATCATCACACTCAGGGAGGTTACCTCTGTGGTCACCTTTTGTTTTTTTTTCGTCCCATTATTTTCTACGCCACCTTAATGGCCACAGAAGCTGAAACAGATTTTATAGTGTAATGATGATGATGTCGATGAGGATGATAATCATGATGCTATGGAGTTCCATCTAGGATTGAGACTGCGTGACAGGGCTGCACTCTACGCTTACTATCATAACATATCCTGGCGTCGAACAGGCCCAAGAGATACAGATACCTGTGATGCTGGTCAGAAGATTTGAGCAACACCCTCAATGACGCATCCGTGAAGTGGATGAGATTCGACTGTGTGGTCCCAGTCTTCCCAGTGAGCCCATAGCATGCTCAACTCAGGGTAGGAGTCGGTCAGAGCAGAAAAATCCCACAATGATACAGTTTTGAAGGGACTGATCGGGATTTGATCCCAAAACCTTCCAGTCGGCAGTCCATTGCGTTGACCACTACACCACAGCGACTGGTCTGAGAATGTATTCAAGATAAGATTCATCACATTCAGACAAGATCCATATGTGCCCCACCCATATTGCCATCTGGCAGGCTAAATCAGTCCTGGAGCATGCAGAAAATCCCATTGGCAAGGTCTTGGAATGGAAGGGGAGAAGAGGAGAGAATGGAACCTATAAATCACTAAGCTGACACCACCAGATTGATTGGAGTATTAACGCTTTGACTCCTACACCCTGCCTACTGGCATCCTGCAGTGTCAACCATGCTAGCAAAGCAAAACCTTAACTCACTCGCTACGTACGGTTTTGCTCTTTCCTGTTCCCTGTTCCCCATTTGTATAGGTCATGAGAAAAATTCTCATGAAAATAAATGAAAACAGGGTTTTGAAATTTGGCGGGTCATATAATGAAAGATTGGTGTACAACATGCTGAAATTTCAACTGTCTAACCCTCATGGTTGCTGAGTAACTGTACAAGTAAAATTAGAGACATTTTCATGTGAAAAAAGCCTTACAAAATACAGTCAGGTCAATAAATCAGTTCTTACAGTCACATTTTCAATGAAATTTGATACAATCCAACACGCACGCGCACACACCACGTGCACTGAAAGAAGAGATTGTGTTGAACAGCCCCGAGTTGTTGAGTAATTGTTCAGCCAGTCGCTTTTCCGTTGTCAGCTTCGCTGCGGAGATAGTGGGTCGTGAACTTTGCACTGACCACTCACCAACTGCATAGTACAGTGACCTTGTGGCCTGAAATGCGGCTAGGAATGACTGGACAATCTATTTCTGGCTATTAGTTTTGGTTGGCGGAACTACTGAAAGCCCCGTGAATTTTCAAAACTCAAGTCTGATTTCTCCGATGCTCGTAGACAAGCATTGTTGAGACATGATTGGGAAATCCCGACGCTCATAGCGAGAGAGTTAACCCTTTGACTCTCTCCATGTGATTTTTATGATACCTTAATGTTTTCATCCAGATGATTTTTATGGTTCCCAAAACCTTTCATGCATGTGATTTTTATGGTCCCTATTCTTTTTTTTATCCATATGCTTCTTATAGTCCCTAAAACTTTTCATCCATGAATTTTTATGGTATTTTAAATTTTTCATCCATGTGATTTTTATCATCCCTTAAACTTTTCATCCACATGAATTTTACTGTACCTAAAACTTTTCATCTATGTGACTTTATAGTCTCAAAAACTTTTCATCCATGTAGTTTTTATGATCCCCAAAACTTTTCATCCATGTGGTTTTTATGATCCCCAAAACTTTTCATCCATGTGATTTTTATGGTCCCCAAAACTTTTCCTCCATATGATTTTTGTGGCACTTGAAATTTTCATCCTATGATTTTTGTGCACTGAAACTTTCATCCATGTGAACTTAATGGTCCCTAAAACTTTTCATGCATTTTTTTTAAATAGGACCTAAAACTTTTCATCTGTGTAATTTATATGATTCCTAAAACTTTTCATCCATGTGATTTTTATGGTCCCTTAAATTTTTCATCCATGTGATTTTTTATGGGACCTAAAACTTTTCATCCATGTAATTTATATGATTCCTAAAACTTTTCATCCATGTGATTTTTTATAGGACTGAAAACTTTTCATCCATGTGATTTTTATGGTCCCTTAAACTTTTCATCCAGGTAATTTTTTTATGGTTCCTAGAACTTTTCATCCATGTGATTTTTTATAGGACTGAAAACTTTTCATCCATGTGATTTTTATGGTCCCTTAAACTTTTCATCCAGGTAATTTTTTATGGTTCCTAGAACTTTTCATCCATGTGATTTTTATGGTACCTTAAACTTTTCATCCATATCATTATTGTCCTTAGCTTTTCATCTATGTGATTTTATGGTACCTTAAACTTTTCATCCATGTAATTTTTATCGTTCCTTAACTTTTCATCTATGTGATTTTGTGGTACCTAAAACTTTTCATCCATTTGAGTTTTTATGGTACCTTAAACTTTTCATCCATATGGTTTTTATGGTCCCAACAACTTTCCATGCATTTGATTTTTATGGTCCTTAAACCTTTTCATGCGTGTGATTTTTATGGTACCTTAAACTTTTCATCCATGTGATTTTTATTGCCCTTTTCATCTATGTGATTTTATGGTACCTTAAACTTTATCCATGTGATTTTATTGCCCTTTCATCTATGTGATTTTATGGTACCTTAAACTTTCCATCCATGTGATTTTATGGTTTCTGTAACTTTTCATCCATGTGATCTTTATGCTCTCCAGACTGTCAGGTCTGCAAGATGCCATTGCCTCAGCAACAGATTTGCCAGCCTCTCAGCAGTTGCTGCTGGTGGGGGGACACATGCTGGAGGACGTGGTGGATGCCCTCACCCCCATCTCCAAGTTCCCTGTCCACATCAAACAGTCCATCATCTACCTCTTCCCCCGCGAGTCGGCCATGTCTGATCCTCAGAAGCTGACCCACCCAGAGATTCGTGAGTGTCGGAACAGTTTGTTGGATGCTTTGTGTTAGTCTGGTGCTGTTAAACCTTGTTACTTTGTGTAGGTCTGGTGCTGTTACACCTTGTTACTTTGTGTTAGTCTGGTGCTGTTACACCTTGTTACTTTGTGTTAGTCTGGTGCTGTTACACCTTGTTAGTTTGTGTTAGTCTGGTGCTGTTACACCTTGTTACTTTGTGTTAGTCTGGTGCTGTTACACCTTGTTAGTTTGTGTTAGTCTGGTGCTGTTACACCTTGTTACTTTGTGTTAGTCTGGTGCTGTTACACCTTGTTGATATGTGGGTTTTCTCAGAAAGATCATGCTGTTTTTTGTGTATATTGAATCATGTGAGACTTCATTGTCAAAACAGGTAGTAGAGGTGGTGGAGACCTCACTGCTTTGGGGTCAGCTTTCCGACAGTAGGTTTTCCTCCACTTCCTTAATGCTTTATCATCCCTGATCCTGAACAAATAATAGGTTGTACTTAAGAAGAAATCAGCATGTTGTTCTCTTTATAAAGGAATTGATTTGGAATTTGGGTGTGTGTATGCGTTTTGTCAGATGATCTAAAGGTTAATTTTGTTTATTGCTGTATGTGCCAGCTGAAATAGATGTGATCCTCTTTTTTAGGATAATTTTGTTTATTGTTTCTGTAGAAAATGTGAAAGAGTTTGAATAGCGTGGTTCTGTAAAAACTGATGATGGAACTTGCTCTAAAAACATCAAAATAAGAATTGGAATGGCAAAGCAAAAAATAGTCCAAACTCAACAATATCTGGAATGACAGGCATACCAAATAGCCTGAAAATTAAACTTTTAAAATGTTTGATCTAGCCAATCATGATTTGTGGCTGCGAAGCCTTGACTCAGAAAAGCTGATTGCAGAAGAATTGAGGCAGGAGAGATGTGGTTTTATCAGAGACTACTGCATGTCAAATGGACAGATAGAAAAACTATTAAAAGTGTTCTGGAAGAACTTTTATACGACCAGAAAATTACTAGCAGACATCAAGAAGAGAAGACTAAAATACATTCACCATGTGTCATGTAGCAAGAACACAGACCTCATGGCGACCATTTTCCAAGGAAAAACAGAGGCAAAAAGGAAGAAAGGCAGACCTCTGATCTCATACATCAGTAGCCTAAATATTCAAGAAATTGTCCACAAAAGTCAAGACATAGCCATTTGAGGCTAGTGGTTGTGTCACAGAGTGCAGCCACTAACACTGAACCTGGTGACACGTAACAGATGATACTGCTGCTGTCACTGTGATCCAACATGTAGCATTTTAGCATGTTTATAGGTGTTAGCTTTTTTGTTTGTGTGTTTCTTGTTTTGTAACCACTGTCTTGGTAATAGTTGTGTCACGGAGTGGAGTCAAAAGTATGATAATTTTGATAATTATTATTATAAGTATAATAGTATCACATATGATAATCATTATTAGTGTTATTTGTTATTATTGTTGTTGTTGTTGTTAATGTCGTTGTTACTGTTTTCATCACCATTATTTATGTGCACATTCGTTTTATGCAGCTCCGTTTCCAGAGTTCCTGAACATCATTGACGTAGACAAAGACTCTCGACTGGCCTTGAACTGTCTGGCACGGGGTCACTTGATCAAGCACCACACAGAGGCTGTCGCTCGCCAACAGAAGTGTTTGGTAGAGGGCCAGCTGTTTCTCAGGTGGGTCCAGTGAGTGTGGACTGTGCATGGATATTCCTTAGTAACAGCTAGCTGAAGTTAACCATTTGATTCCCTCATGCTTTGCTAGCATGGTTGACAATGCAGGATGCTAGAGGACAGGGTGCAGGAGTCAAAGGGTTAAAAAGCAAGAAGATTGTTTCCTGGTGATTCCTTCTTTTACCTCCTTTTTCTTCTTCATTCACTATTTGCATGGTCAGTTCATGAATGATGAATGCAGTTTCTTTAACAGTTCCTTGGTGGCTGATGGGGTCATAGTTGGCCACAGTTCTTGTCGCTCCACTTGATAGTGGTGACATAGCTAGCAGTGATTTTGTGTTGTCTGATCCATGTTGAGTGCGTGGGGCAGGCTGGTGAAGGTGCCTCTTTATGTCCTTTGAGCCACTTGTGATTGGTCCAGAGACCATCAGAACCTTTTGCTACTCTCTGGACAGAAAATGTCAGTCCTTTTTTCTGTCCGTGTCTTCAGACTGATCATTGAAAAACAGCGAAGAATTCTTTTTACCCATGACGTACAGTTTAGTTTAGTTTTGTTTTGTTAGGTTTTGCGTCTTTACGTGATTTGGAATGAAATACTCAAAGTAAAAACCTTCCTTTTCATTTATTGATGTATTTAACCCTTTGATTCCCGCACTCTATCCACCAACTGCAAAAACTTAACCTTTTGATTCCCTTACCCTATCCACCAGCTTCCTGCAGGAAGCTGGTGGATAGGGTGAGGAAATCAAAAGAGTTAAGTTGTTGCTTTGCTTGCATGATTGACAATGCAGGATGCTGTTGGACAGGTTACGGGAGTCAAAGGGTTAAGATCACCCATGGTTTTTGTTCATGTCTGTTTATATATTTTGTTCGTGCGAGTTGAGAGGTGGTTATGTCCCCTGACGAGGATTTTGTAACAGAATTTAACAGTTAACAGGTCTTTTTGGTGCTGCCATGACTGTTTTTTAGACATTTTTTTAGCATGCACTGAATGTGTGCAGAAATCGCTATTTACATTCATTGTTTCTTGTGGAGATAAAATGCCAGATTACAACATGGGTCTATTGTACTGGCAGGAGGGGGGGGGGGGAGGCGTCCCAGTGTGGTCTGGGAAAATCCTGCCGTGCAAGTGTCAGTTTTATTATGTTGTAACAGGATACTACTACGACTGTAGGCATCATAAAACAGCAAAATCAGCACCAAAATTGTCTTTTGTAACATTAAAAAGCATTCTTACCAACAAATGCCTATCAGTGAACATCAGGAAGAGAGTTCTTGAATGTTATATAGAACCGATAATGTTACACGGTTTTGAGGCATGGACAGTCAACAAGCAAAGCCAGAACAAGATTGAGGCAGCCGAGATGTGGTTTCTAAGAAGAATGTTGAGAGTTCCACAGACAGCAAAGAAAATAAACGAGACAGTCTTGATGGAGGCAGACAGAAGATCATTCATAAGGAAGATTAGGGAAAGACAGAAACATTTATTGACCATTTTATGGGGAAAGGGGAATTAGAGCACTTGGTCTCGACAGGGAAGCTGGAAGGAAAGAGCACCAGGTAGACCCAGGGAAAAATATTATGGATGGACTTGCAGAGTGGCTGAGGACAGAGAGGGTGGAAGATGTGCTTGCGGCAACAAGGGATAGATGCATATGGAGGGCCATGATCACCAACACCATGTGGCAGGGCACTTGATGATGATGAACATTAAAATTTGTTTTTCAAAGCATGTGAATGAAAATGATAAATGGACATCTGTATGCCTCAGACTGCAAAAAATCTCAGTGGTCACCATCTGGACCACCTTTTTGGGCTTCTGGCACATCTCACTCTGTTCAACTTACAGGTCATTTTGTCAGAACAGGTCAATATCGGTCAAACCACTGATCACGAACTGTGTTGTGTGCAGGATGTACATCGAAGGGCGGCTGAGGCTGGCAGGAGAGGTGCTGCAGCAGATTCAGCAGCAGATCCTGGAGTCCAAGAAACGCTTTGACATGTTCTACACCTGTGTCAAGTCTATCCAGATCTTGCTGTCCTCCATGGGCCAGCTCCCTGATGCCTACTTTAGGGACCTGCTGAAGGACGAAACTTTGTTGAAGGTGAGTCCCTGACTGTGTTGTTCTGGCCAGTTCAGTTAACCTTTTCAGCTTCGTTCCGACCGCGCTGCCCGGTGCTTCGTTACGACCCCACCCGATTGTAAAAGTCAGCCATGCGCATAGGCTATTTTGATCACGTACTGACCGCTTGTTTCTGACACTGGCAACCTAGTTATCATCCAGCGAGATGATCTTGGTGAAATTAGAACCAACACACACCCCCACCCTCTAAAGACTGAGCGTGTAAAAGAGTGATGGGGGTATTTTCATTCATTCCACGTAGTGCGTGAAAAAACGGCATGCCTTTTGTAGCAGATGGTTTTCAGGATACAGATGATTCTCCAGATTATTCAGAGGAAGAACTTAATACTATTGTTTGTGAATTAGAAAAACACGAAGAAGATGTAGCTGAGTCAGATATTGAGGTTGGTGAGGGGGAAGATGAGGAAAACTGATTTAGGAGAGGAGAGCGACACAGAAGATAACGCGCCACTTTTAATTTTATACAGCCCATAAAAATGATAGTTATAGTTACTGATTTACCATTTTGTACATTCCTTAACCTTTGACTCCTGCACCCTATCCACCAACTGCAAAAACTTAACCCTTTTATTCCTTTACCCTGTCCACCGGCTTTCTCCAAGAAGCTGGTGGGTAGGGTGAGGGAGTCAAAGGGTTAAGTTTTTGCTTTGCTAGCATGGTTGACAGTGCAGGGCACAAGAGTCAAAGGGTTAAATGACAATTATAGCAGTGATTTACCAGTAAACCTGTGGTATAGTTTCCACATGGTATGACATATGAAAACATGGTGCTTGTACTGATAGACCTGATAATGTTTAGAAGCCTTTACAGCATTTGCCATGGTGTCAGGGGAGACTATCAAGATCTTGGCACACACTGCAGTCACATTTTTTCTGGCATGTTTTGCACAAGTTAATGTATGAGTGAGTGAATGTGTGTGAGGATGCATGCATGCATGCGTGTGTGTGTGTGTGCACATATGAATCATAGACAGAAAGATAGCAACAGTTGTAAGTCTCATGCCGAAGTCAGAATGCCCCAGACAAGATAACAACACCAATGTGTAATGTACAAAGCAGTTGTACTACCCAGTGTGGTTGTAGGACCTGTGACTGTTCTGGATAATTTGTGGCACTTATACATTGCCTTAATGCATGCCAAATATTGAAGTTTTTTCCATTGTGTTAGGGGAATACATTTTGCTGTGTGATCTTTCCCAGGTCCATAAAAAGGCTGAGGAGAGAGCAGATGAGATCCAGCGGTATCGACGTGGTCTGCAGGAAAAACTGGAAGAAGCCAGACCCCATGCATCCCAGTGGTCTGAACAGTGTGAAACAAGCTCATGGTCAGTGTTACATTCAACTGCTTTCTTTTAGTTTTGATTCTGTTGTAACAGATATTGTAAATTTTGTTTTTCTATAAGTTGATCTTTGATTTCCAAAACAAGTGCAACTGCCCGCATTCAAGTAAACATGAACTAGAAAAACACAAAAATAGAATCAGAACGCATATTTAATACAACCAGACAAGACAGGTGCAAATTTTGGCCAAGTGGCCTTTGTCAAGTGTGAATGTGAGATCACAAACAACAACAAACACCAAATACAAAATTCAGGAGAAAAAGAAGCAGCAGGGAAGTTTCAGTCTTTTTCTCCCAATTTTTGTATTTGGTGTTTGTTTGTTTGTGATCTTATTTTACGCTTAACAAAGGCCACTTGAAAGAAAATTTGCGCCTGTCTTGTCTGGTTGTATAAAATATGCGTTCTGATTCTATTTTCGTGTTTTTTCGGTTCCTGATCTTTGATTTGGTAATTTTTTTTAAAGTTTTCTTAGCATACTGGTCTTTGGTTTGGAAAATTTTCTTTGAAGTTTCTTCTTCCATTTCAGACTGCAACTGACAATTTGTTGTTTGTGCAAAAATTGTGCCTGTGGACAGCAACCAACAAATTGCTGGTCATGACTACCAGTTTCAGTTGTGGCTGTTGCTTGGGATGACAGAAAAATTTAGGACTTCGCCACACAAGAGTTTCAGGGGGAAACTATAGTCTGAACTTTCTGTAAAGTGGAACAGTCTTTTGTTCATTCGAAAATGTCACAAAATGATTTTTTTGTTCACTGCTCAGCGTATGCTTGAGGAAACATTCATGGACAGCTTAGTGCTGCAGATGATGAAGATGTGGGCAATGGTTCTGTCAGCGATTTGGGTGACATTTTAGTGAAAATATTTTTGAAAGTAGTGACCTTGATGTGTGGAATGGTGGTGATAGTAATGATCGTTCAGTGTTTGTCAACATCACAAGAAACAACAATGAAAACATTCGTGGTGCCAGTCAGGACTTATATACAGGTGTGGTTGAATGAGATTTCCAAACATCAGTTTGTTTTGCAATAAGCAATTTCGCAATTTTTCAAGCAATTACTTTTACCAATTTCACAAAGTTTTAGGCAGATCTGTTCAGAAATTAGCAGGGGTAGCAAGCTCAGCAGTGATTGTGTGTCAGAAATGTGTCAAGATATATAATAACCAAAACATGCATCACACATGCACTTATACCACATCAGTGAAGCAGTTATAGACAGGGTGTGTGAGTGCGCACAAATAGGCCGTATGAAGAGTGTCGTGATAGTCAAAGTGTGGTCCTGAGTAATCTGGTAGTGTAGAGTCGTTCTAGCTGTATAGGGCAGGGCTGAGATTTGTTTACATTCTTTGAGACCTGCATTTGATTATCATGTTTATGTGTCCTTTTTTCATGTACTGATCTTTCGCTTACTATGTATGCTACTTGATCGGGTTAATCTGTTGCTTGAATTAAAGCTGCCATCTTGCCAAGGAAAGCAACGTGCAGTAAATCGGGGGGGGGGGGGGGGGGGGGGGCACATACTGAACATTTCTTCATTGTATGCTATATCGGCATTTGACCATGGGCTACCATCAGTCTTAGGGAAATGAAATACGTGGAAGCAATTTTAGGTAATTTAAGGCCCATTTTTGATATATGTTTTCGTGTCCTTAGTTATGTTTCAGTTTGTATTTAGTTTTGTTGTTTTAAATCCTCTGTGTGATAAATTGGATGGAGTGGTCAGCGCCACTGGCATCTCCTCAGATTGTGTGTGCGAATGCATTGATATGTGTTTTTAATTTTCTTTTCTTTTTTGACTCTTGAAGTATTGTATGTTTTAAAACGGTTATAGCCCTGACAAGGTTTTTCGCAGTCGGCTGAGCTTTAAACAAAAATAACTAACTTCAGGGAGACAATATGCAATAACACTGAAACCCTTTGTGTTTTTTTTTTTCAATTTTTTTTTTCACTACACTGATTAATTTATCTGTTTTGTCTTTTTGTATGATTGAAAAAGAAAAAGCCACTATACTGAAATATTTTGTCTTGCTAATTTTGAGTATGTGTTTATAAATAAATTTGATCATGTTCCAAGTTCTTGCCTGTCATTATTGACAGTGTGTGTGCTGTGTGCAGTACCAGTAAGGTGGAACACCATCTGACGGTCATCACCAACATCCAGAACCGCTTCCGTCGTGACAAAACAGTCAAGAACCAGATGACCACTCATGACGAGAACATCCACCGCTTTGAGAGGTCAGTCTGAGGTCGTCAGCCTTGAGTTCATTGTGGAGTAGCATGTTGTTGATACAGTATAACTTGACTATATTGTGGTGTGCATAATAACACAGCTGAGCTGAATACCACTTATAGAATGATAGCTTTCTGTTACAGCGTAAGTTAATTATATTGTGGTGTGCATATAGCACAACTGAGCTGAATATTATGTATAAAATAATAGCCTTTGTTGGATATGCGCAACTTGACTGTGTTGTGTATGCATGGTAACACAGCTGAGCCGAATATCACACAAAGAATAATAGCCTTTGTTGGGTATATGTCTGTAATGTATTACAATGTGTGCATATTATGCTGTTGCTGTTGCTGTTGTTGCCATAAGTAATAAAAAGTGACCTGTGTTGTTACATACAGACAAAAACTACAAGAGCACTGCATGCGGATGTTGTCCATACTGACTGGTCACTGCGTCCCTGCCCGCGACAGACTGCACAAACAGGCCTTTAGTTACGCAGGGTGAGTGGATGTTCGGCCGTTCATTTACAAGCCATTCACCCTGGTTTGCTGCTGTGTATTTTGTGGAGGGGGGAATGTGGGAGAAGGGAATATTCCATTTTATCGGCTGTTCTGTCATGTTATACTGTGATGTTGGCCTGTACGTAATGAGAATTGATTTTGTTACATATGGGCAGCAAGCCGTAATAAGTGTAATATGTGTTAAGTTGCTTTGATGACTACATCTGGGCAGGAAGCTGTAATGAGCGTAAGTAAAAAAAAAATTTTTTTAAGGATCATTGCACTGAGGAAGGTTACCTTTGTGCTACCTTTCCTTTTTTTTTTCTATGCCACTTTATGGCCACAGAAGCTGGGGGAGTTTTTTTTTTTTCTCAATGATGATGATGTTAATGAGGATGATAATCATGATGCTGTTGAGTTCCATCTCGGATTAAGACTATGTGACAGGGCTGTACTCTGTGCTTACTATCATGATATATCCTGACGTCAACCAGGCCCGAGAGAGACAGACACCTGCGGTGCCGTCATAACATTTGAGCAACGTCTTCAATGACGCATCCATAAGTGGATGTGACTGTACTGTATGGTCCCAGTCTTCCCAATGAGCCCATAGCACGCACAACTCTGGGTAGGAGCCGGTTAGAGCTTAAAAATTCCACAATGATTTTTAAAGGGACTGATGGGGATTCGAACCCACAACCTTCCAGTCAATAGTCTGTTGCGCTAACCACTACACCATAGTGACTGGTCTGTAATGAGTATGATATGTGTTCATGTTATTTTGGTGACTTTCTGGTAAGCTTGTGCACAAGTTTTATGGTTTTGCCATGATTACGAGGGTACTTTCCAGTAGAATGAGACAATGTCTGTATAGCTTGAAAACGCAATTACAGCAAATGGAAAATTACCTCACAGAAAACATCAGTCTATGAGGTAATTCTGTGCCAAATTTCGTTATTCATCTTTGATCCATCTTACGGTTCTGGCAGTGTATGTCAAGGCCTGTCAGACACTGATTTGAAAAATGGCAAAGAAAATGGCCTTTCAACAGCAGGATTATCGCAGCTACATCAAGGTACGTGTCGCCCTCGGAAAGAATGCATCTGAAATACTTGCGGACATGAGAGCTTTGGGACAACCTTCTGCTCCTTAGAAAGCAACTGCATTCAGATGGGTAAAACATTTTGCAAGTGGCCAGGCCAGCACTGAAGACAACTGGAGGAAAATGCGAAAAAGCAAATTTTGCGATGAAAAGTTAGTGGCTAGTGTGAAGGCAATGGTTGATGCTGATTCAAGAGTCAGCCTTGAAGAGTTCGCTGATTGTCTCGACAATCATTCTTCACCTGCATCGAGAATCCTAAGAAATCAGCTTGGCTACAGGAAGGTTACATCAAGATGGATCCCTCATATTTTGACGCCAGAAAATAAGGGAGGTAGGTTATGTTTCTACCAAGATATGCTGAAAATTTACAAGAACTGCGACCCTAAGCGGCTGGATGAAATTGTGACAGGTAACGAAACCTGGGTGTACATGTATGAACCTCGGAGAAAGTCATAGAACAAGAAGGCCTTGATTCCTAAAGGTGGGACTTCTCCTCAAATTGCTCGTCGTCAACGTTTGCAAAAGAAAATGTTATACACCATCTTTTTCAACACAGAAACCATGCTACAGAAACCATGCAAACAAGGAGAGACCATCACTGGAAAGTTCTGCAGAGCCTCTGTACTGTCTGACATCAAGAAGTTTTATGCAACTTCCCGACCAACCGCAGGCGTGAGAGGAATCAAGATTCTTCATGATAACGCCCTTGCTCATAAGTTAAGGCTTGTACGAGAAAACCTTGCAACTGAGAACATCCATACTTTGCCACACCCTGCTTACTCCCCAGATCTTGCACCTTGTGACTTTTACCTGTTTCCACATGTGAAGAAATCACTGGCAGGAAGAAGTTTCAAGAGCCGAACAGCCTTGGGAACGGCAGTTTTCCAGTGTCTGTCACATATACTAAAAAAAGCCTACAGAGCGGCATTTCTACAGTGGATTGAGCGAATACAGAAGTGTGTGGCAGCAGGAGGTAAATACTTCGAACAGATGAAATGAATAATTTTTTTTGCCGGTGAGTCTTTGACATATAAGTTCGTTAGTCTCATTCTACTGGAAAGTACCCTCGTATTACAAGTCCGTCCAGCATTGGTATTTGTGGTGTTAGTGCATGAGGAAACGATGATTACTGTAATGCCCTCTTGAACCAACTGAAACTGAAACTGTTGGGACAGTGGTCTCATTTCATGTCAGAGAAAACAAATCACAAAGTCTTCCCTTCCTCATCTTACATGGGAAAACACTTTATTGTCATCTGTCTCCCAGGACATCCAAACAAAAATTACTTTTTCTTTCCTTTGATTTTGGAGAGAATGAAAAAATATCACATTTTATGAGTTTGTTAATCCATTTATTTGACTTGGATTTTGTAATAAAAAAAAAAGACTAAAGTCCATTCATAAATTACATGCATCTCTTGACATGTTTGATAAGCAGACATGCATGCAAAAAACACGCATTAAACATGGACAAACAGTGCACACATGCACATACATCTGTATGCACACAAGCGTGCACACAGGCGTGCACACTCTCACACACAACACACACACATACATACAGCACATGTACTCACACTCACACACACACACACACAGCACACACAACCAACACACAACACACACACACACCAACACACACACACACACACACACACACACACACACACACACACACACACACACACACCACACACACACACACACAACACACACACACACAACACACACACAACAACATACACACACACACACACATTTAAACATATATTTCATCCTTATGTTGATGGAAAATGAAGGCAGAAAGCCTAAGCACTATCTCCTCATTTTGTACAATCTGTATGCAATGACATTTGGGTAATAATGTTCCACAGGTTGTTGGTGAAGGCACTGGCACGTATCATCAAAGTAGAGAAGAATAATGAGAGTGTCATCAATTGTCAGCAGCTTCTGAGCTCTCGTCTTGATAAGGTTGGTTTTCAGCATCTCTCCCTTTTCTGTATTTTTATACTTTAATTTCTAGATTCTCTCTGTGCAAAAAGATCAGGAACAAAGGACGAAAATGTTTGAAGTGGGAATTTAATTTGCTTATGTGTTGATGTGCAAATGGTTAAAACTTTATGGGTATCATGTATAAAGAACAAATGCATTTCGTTCTAATGAAAGTTTCTGGAACAACCGACAATATACCAAGGGAAAGAACCATGGCTGATTCTGGGAAATGTATTTTGTTTACCATGAATAATGTTTAACCCTTTCAGCCCTAAGTACTTCTAGACCTCTGATACCCTCAACCCTGAGTATTTTTAGAGAAATTCTAGCGAAAACCGGTGTCTCAGAATAAATCCTTCTAATGCTTAAAAATTTGCCAGGAAGAAAGTATAGGATGTCTGGAATTCGGTAATATGAACAGGATGTGGCAGAGGAGAGTAGGTGCCGGTAGGTCGCATACCGCACGCCAGCACCATACCAGGCCAGGTCAACCGGGTCCAGAGGTATTAATCGCACTGGCCGCCGCATCGGCCAGCCGGGTTCAAAGGGTTAATTGTGAATTTACAAAATCCAAACAAGCAATCATTTCTAGAGTGTTGAAAATGTGATGTTTATATTGCTGTAAATACTCAAGTATGGTCCCCTGTGGGGATGTCAGGGGCTCTTTCAGTATAAGTAGTATCCCCACCTTCTGGAAATTCTGTTTTAGAAATTTCTGTTTTTTCTTTCACTCTCTTTGTTTCTGCTGTGCTCCTTTTGCTTTATATCGTCTCTTCCTATGCCTTGCTGGCCCATTCACATGAAAATGTTTTGTAAAGTCTTTTATGCTTTCCATTAGGATTGACAGTTGGGTACATGTATTGACTGCATTTTGGCTGTAAAAAAATTTGAAGTGCTGAAGCAATTTTAGGTAGTTTAGGCCAGTTTTTATGTTTTAGTATCCTTATTCATGTTTTCAATTCTATTCAGAGTTGTTTGGTGATAAATTGAGCAGAATGGTCAATGCCAAGGGCATATTTTTAGATTATGTGCATGAATACATTGGCATGTATACTGCATTTTTTTCCAGGCCTTTTTTTTTTTTGGTAAGGTTCATCAAGGCGTTGTGTACAGTTTGTGATAGCAATAGCTTTGATCGGCTGGTGCTCTGTGCAATCAGATGGTTTTAAACAAATAATGAATACTACTAACAATAATGCAAGTGTGGATGTCTCCTTTCTCAGATTGAAATCAAATGTCAGGAAAAGAATTCTTTGTGCAATCGGATGGTTTTTAAACAATGATTAATACTACTAACAATAACGCAAGTGTGGACATGTCCTTTTTCAGATAGAAATGAAATGTCAGGAGGAGATCAGGCACTTGCATCAGCAACATGAACAGCTGCAGCAGCAGCAACAAGAACGACTGCAGCAACAGCAGCAGCAGCAGCATCAGCCGCAGCAGCCACAGTCCAGTGTGGATGAGGGACTGGGAACATCTGTGTCCACCTCCACCACCACCACCATGACCACAGCCACAGCGATGGCGGGCTCCACTGTGCATCTTGGTGAACTGTCCAGCAGGGCTTCGGTGGGGAGAGTTTGGAGTCCAAGTCTGTCAGAGAAGAGTGAGTGTCTTTGTCTTTGTCTTTGTCGGTATTATTTTTATCATAGTACAAAGGCTGGAACCATAAAATACAGAAATAGAATATATTTATCGAGAAACCAAACGAGGCAGGTGCAAATTTTCAGCTTGTCAAACATACAAAAACAAAAAAACAAAAAGAAAAAAAACAAAGAACAAACGTACGAATCAGAGAAAAACGGCAACTTGCGGCTACCATGTGATCAGCACGTTTATGGAGCTAAAAGAGGAGGGGGTGGGGGTTAAAGGGAAATAACTTTTGTGCAACTGAAAAGCTTTCTCAATAGCCAGCTTTTGGTTCGTAGAAAAACTAAAACGTTAAAGGGAAAAACTGTTGTGCAACTAAAAAGCTCTAGCAGTATTCAGCAAATGTTACTTTCAATGCTTTTGGTTTGTGGAAAAATTTCTGTTTCACACAAAAGTTTTTACGTAGATTTGTAGATATGATTCATGTATAATAATTTTCGAATCTGTCCTTGTTATAACAATGATGCTTTTGCATTTCTGTTGTGTATTTTTCTGTAATGTTTGTCAAAAAATGAATTGAAAATAGTCCAACTGAAAAAAAAAGAATCCAGAGTCTTTTAAGTTCAGTCTCAGCCTGCAACATAAAAAATGGCCTGTTCACTACACATCTTAACCCTTTGACTCACACACCCTGTCCACCAACATCCTGCATTGTCAAGAATGCTTGCAAAGCAAAAACTTAACCCTTTAACTACTTCACCTTGTCCACCGGCTTCCTGAAGGAAGCTGGTGGATAGGGTGAGGGAGTCAAAGGGTGAAGTTTTTGCAGTTGGTGGATAAGGTGCTGGAGTCACAGGGTTAAGTTTTGCAGTCGGTGGATATGGTGCGGAAGTCGAAGGGTTAATGCTACAGTCATTCTGGTGATGTCAGCCTGGTGTTTCATAATCCTGTTCTCCACCCTCTGTAGCGATACCTTCTATACCCTGTCTTTCCGTTTTCAAGACCTTGCTGGCACACAGGGTTTTCTGCAGGCTTATGAAATCTGCAAGATTAAGTGCTGGCAGATTTAGGTGGAGACTGCATGATTGTCCAAGTACAAGGAATCCGTCTTGAACAAACTCTTAGAGTTCCAGACTTGATGACTTGACATCTTGTGATAATGTTTGTGTTGCAGTCTGCAATCCCTGAGGCAGGAAGGTGAAGACCTGTTGGCGCTTTTCTCAGAGAACTTGAACATCATGAAAAGGTAATGGAGAGTACAGTCAATTTGTGTGTGTGTGTGGGGGGGGGGGTTGTGTGTGTACGTGTTTGTGTGTGTGTGTGTGTGGGGGGGGGGGGTTGGAGGAGTATGTGTGTGTATGTGGTGTGGTGTGGTATGGTGTATGTGTATGTATCAGTGTGTGTGTGTGTGCATGTGTGTGTGTAGAGGGATGTGTGTGTGTAGAGGGATGTGTGTGTGCGTGCGTGGAGGGATGTGTGTGTGTATGTGTGTTTGTGTAGAAGAGAGAGTGTGTATGTGTATGTTTGTATGATATGTGTGTGGTGTGTGTGTCTGTGTGGTGTGATGTGGTGTGTGTGTGGGTGTGTTTGTGTATGTGTATGTAAGTGTGTGTGTGTGTGGTGTGTGTGTGTGTGGTGTGTGTGTGTGTGTGTGTGTGTGTGTGTGTGTGTGTATTAAAATATAGGGAGGGTGTGTCTGGGGGATGGAAGTGTCATAAATGAAAGGGGGATGAATTTTCTTAAAATTTGTTCTCTTGAAGGTTGTGAAAGTTGCTAGTTGAAATGTTGCATGCATGAAATGTGGGGTTTTGACACAAGTCTCTTGTTTTCACAAATTGTCCTGTACTTTTTTTTTTCCATCATGATCAATTGTTGTGTGAATGAGTTATCCTTCATTTATTTAGAATACAACATTTAATGGGTGATATTTATGAAAATAAGAAGTTCTAAGAAGTTGATGCTTTAACTGTTTTCCTCCAACAGGTATTGAACAAGGTTACCAGTTTGATATTTATGGTAGTGTTTATTATAGCATACTTCCATTTTGAAATGCAGTAATTTTTAATTATTAAACAGATTTAAAATGTGCTGTTTTTCTTCATATTGATATCATATCACCCTTTTTTTCCCATTTCATTTACAATACAATTTGTGTTCCATTTTGTATGTGAATATGTGTGTGTGTGTGTGTGTGTGTGCGTGTGCGTGTGTGTGTGTGTGTGTGTGTGTGTTTGTGTGTGTGTGTGTGTGTGTGTGTGTGTGTGTGTGTACAATTTTGTCTTTATTCAACAATCAAGATTTAGTTGTTGTTTAACAATTATTTACCCCCATGGAGATGCTGGGGGCTCTTTCAGTATAGATAGTATCTCCACCTTCTGGAAATTCTGTGCTAGACATTTCCTCTTTTCTGTCATTCTCCTTGTCTCTGCCTTGTTCCTTTGCTTTCTGTCATTTCCTCCTACCATTTTCTGTCTCGCTGGCCCATTCACCTGTATGTGTTCGATTACGTGTTACGTAGTTTTTCTTAGGATTGATAATTGGGCGCATGTATTAAGTGTATTTTTGGCTCAGGGGAAATGAGTGTCCTTAGTTATCTTTGAATTTAAAATCAGGTATGTTTTTTAAATCCCCTGTGTGATAAATTGGATGGAGTGGGCAATGCCAGGGGCATCTCCTTAGATTATGTGCACGATCTATACATTATTTCTGAATACAGATTGATACTCGGCTCTGCCATACTATATTCTCTAACTGGGCTAAATCTGATAAAGAATTGCTTGTATTAATTAATGAATTGTTTACATAGTGATAAGACTCTTTGCATGTATTTTGTTAATTTTTGATGTTTTTCCATCTCTTACTTCAGCTGTCTTCAGTAGTTTACATTTCTTATAGGGCTTTTCTTTCCCCAAGATCACCGCCACAAAAGCAGCTACCACCAGCAGAACAAAGTATCGCAGGTAGACCATCACTATCACTGTGCTTTTCTGTGTATGTAATTATTTATGTGTGTATGGATGGTTCTTTGACTGCAGCAGCATCCCTCAATTATAGGAATGAAGTTACAAACGTTGAATGAATTGGATGATCTCTTTGATTTCAGATTAGAGGAAGAATCGAACCAGATGCTGAGCTGTGGTTCCCTGTCCAGGCTTTTACAGGAGAAATTGACATGAGGCAGATGAGGGGCACCTACATATGATTCCAGCAACGACGTGATGTTTACAAGTCCTTGCCACAATCACAGTCTTGCCTTTGTGGGCCTGGCCATAATGATTATTGTTGCTGCAAGAGATGTTAAGGACCTGTTGGTCAGTGACTGTACTTTCAACCAACTACCTCTCCACAGGCCCAGCCATGCTAGAACTTGGTGAAAACGACCGATGTGTCTTCTTGATTCAGTCAGTTGGGTTGAGTAACAGCAGTGGCGATGTGGAGAAAAGAGAACTTTAGCATTTGGGCACGGTTCTTTGTGAGTAAGATTTTTGCTTCCATCAGTAGCAAGGGAGACAGTAGGTGGGCAGAAGCAAGTCCAGTAAAATGAGGTCCTTATACCTGCAGACAAGTCTCTTTTCAAATCAAGGTCCACTTTTGATCCCCAAGTATTGCCTGCTTCAGCGTAGGAGCTGGTTGTAGTGTTGTACCAACACAGCGTTACCAACACGACTTTTCACCGAACTGACCGTGGCATGCAGCTAGTAGTAAGAAACTCTGGGGAGAGTCAGACAGCAGAAGGTCCTCAGAGGAGAAACCCCCATCAAGCAAGTGTTTCAGCCCTTTACTCCTTTACACTCTGAGGGGGCTTTGTTGGATCCAGGTCATGACTCCTGGATGCCCCTCTGCTGTTCTCTTTTTTGTTGTTGTTGTTGTTGTACAAGTAAAAGAGATGGTTAGGGTTTTGGGAAGTGTTCTACTTGTTTTAGGACGGGGATGAGTGATCTGAACGAACGCTGGACATCCAAAAGAAGTGTGACTGCCCGCGTTCAAGCAAACAGGAACCAGAAAAAACAGGAAAAAAAGAATAAGAATGCATATTTAATACAACAAGACAAGACAGGTGCAAATTTTCAGCCAACTGGCCTTTGTCATGCGTAAGGTCATAAACAAACAAACAAACACCAGATACAAAAATTAGGAGAAAAAGACTGAAACTTCCTTGCTGCTCCTTCCAGTGAGAGAGACAGACAGAGACAGAGACACAGACAGACAGACAGACAGACAGACAGAAGAGAACACTGGAAGGAGCAGCAGGGAAGTTTCAGTCTTTTTCTCCTTATTTTTGTATCTGGCGTTTGTTTGTTTGTGATCTTACGTTTGACAAAGGCCAGTTGGCCGAAAATT
This sequence comes from Monoplex corrugatus, assembly GCA_030674185.1. Classification (NCBI taxonomy): domain Eukaryota; kingdom Metazoa; phylum Mollusca; class Gastropoda; order Littorinimorpha; family Ranellidae; genus Monoplex; species Monoplex corrugatus. Next base: position 48,607,554 of record JAPXFY010000018.1, on the reverse strand, counting down.
TGTGCCTGTCTTTTCTTGTTGTATTAAATATGCGTTCTTATTCTTTTTTCATGCATTTTTCTAGTTCCAACACTGGACAGATCAACCCCACAGCTGTTTGAGGACGGTGTCAACCAAGAGTGAAGCTGGCTTCCATCTCTTGAACCTCCAGCAGAGAATCGTTAGTGTTTTAGTAAGTAATGATAATAATTCCATTTGTCTATGCCACAGCATGCTTGTTGCATGTCACGTAAAAAAGAACTGAAAAGAAGGAGGGGTGAGGTTAGGATAATTAGCTGTGTCCATACATTAATGCAGTATAACCTTTTGAGGCGGGTAAAAACAGCTAGTGCCTGTAGGATCTCCTCTGGTGGGTAGCCCTATAGTGGCTCTGGCTTCTGACTCTGGGACTTCAGCTCAGTGACTTTGGTCTTGGTGTGTTTTGTGGAGCTGCAATGAATGGCGTGGAACCAAGGCCACTGAGGCAGCGCAGGAATTTGGGGGAAAAACATGATAAAATATGTATGTGCAGTGTGCAGCGGGTTTCTCTTACTAAGTTATAGTTCTTTGCCACACCAGTTGTGAACACGTAAATAAACAAAGAGCTACATGCACTCAACTGTACGAGTGGGTGTCTCCATTTATCTTTGGCACCTTTGTTGTATTTTGGCGTTGTATACGGTACCATGTCCAACGTTGTTTTGTAGCTAACTTTTGGTGTACCACTACCAGTGACCTACTATCAGCCTTGAAAATGTATACAGATATGTGGTGTGTGTGTGTGTGTGTGCATGTATTTGTGTGTAGGTATGACTGTGTTTGTGTGTGTGTGTGTGTGTGACTTACTGACTGACTGTGTGTGTTTGTGACTGTTTTGTGTGTGTGTGTGTGCATGTATGGGTGTGTGTGTGCCATGTGCGTATGTGTGATTGTATGTGTGATTGTGACAATGTATTTGTGATTGTGAGTCACTGTTTCAAGAAGATGACAAGCATTCTTACCAACAAATGCCTATCAATTAGCATCAGAAAGAGAGTCCTTGAATGTTATATAGAACCAATACTGTTGTACGGATGCGAGGCGTGGACAGTCAGCAAGCAAAGCCAGAGCAGGATCGAGGCAGCCGAGATGTGGTTTCTAAGAAGAATGTTGAGAGTTCCATGGACAGCAAAGAAAACAAACGAGACAGTCTTGATGGAGGCAGACACAAATAGATCACTCATAAGGAAGATTAGGAAAAGACAAGCAACATTTATAGGCCATTTTATGAGGAAGGGGGATTTGGAGCACCTGGTCACAACAGGAAAGCTGGAGGGAAAGAGAGCACCAGGTAGACCCAGGGAGAGAATGCTGGATGGACTTGCAGAGTGGCTGGGGATGAAGAGGGTGGGGGAGATGCAGGGGGCAATGAGAGATAGAGATGGTTGGAAGTCCATGGTCGCCAATGCCTTGTGGCAGGGCACCTGATGATGATGATGATGAGTCACTGTGTTTGTGACTGTATATTTGTGACAGTGTGTGTGTGTGTGTGTGTGTGTGTGTGTGTGTGTGAGGGAAGGAGGAGAGAGACAGAGTCACATTTTATTTTGTCTGAGACAGATAGAATGATTCTTGTTTTCTATTTATTGTTTTTGTGTTCCTTATGACTTTTTGAAAAAAAAAAATGGTCAAGGCATTCTGCCTTCATTTGCTGGCACCAATAGTCACTTGATATAATTTGATTCAGTAACATTAACCCATTTGAGGCCAATTGTAAGACCGAGGTCCGGTCAAATTCAACAAAATAATCAAAAACTGATCAATGTTTTCAGTAGTTCTCGTAAAAAAAAATAAAAAAAAGAGGGGAGGGGGGATGAGGGGAGGGGGGGGGGAGAAAAAAGACAGTGGTCCGTCATGCTTTGCCGTCATGTCATTTCAGTTTCAATGAGTTTAGAGGTGTGTTGGAGAGCTGAAATGAGCGGTATGTGGGTAATGACACATGAGCAGAGCAAAAGATGAAACATCCAAAAATTTTAAAAAGTGGGACAAGAAAATCTTTTCTTGATAACCAGTTGCCATGGTGTAGTGGTTAACTCAGACTACCGACTGGAAGGTTGTGGGTTCAAATCCCCATCGGTCCTTCAAAAATCAGTGTGGGATTTTTGGGCTCTAACCGGCTCCTACCCACAGTTGGGCGTGCTATGGGCTCATTGGGAAGACTGGGACCACACAGTCGAGTCTCATCCACTTCATGGATGCGTCATTGAGGGTGTTGCTCAAATCTTCTGACCAGCACCGCAGGTGTCTGTATCTCTCAGGCCTGGTTGATGTCAGGATATGTTATGATAGTAAGCATAGAATACAGCCCTGTCACGCAGTCTTAATTCTAGATGGAACTCCATAGCATCATGATTGTCATCCTCATCGACATCATTATTATCGCATTGTGAAAAAGTGTGCCAGCTTCTGTGGCCATTAAGGTGGCGTAGAAAATGGGACCAAAAAAAAAAACTAATAATAAAAAATCTTTGCTTGGTTTTTAAGCTGGCTTATTTTTGAAACCCAGTAACTTGTCAGTTGTCACCAGAATTTGATATTCCTTTCCAAGCGACAGAGGTGCCCTTGCTGAGAGTTGAGATGACAGTTTATTCAAAAATGATTCATTGCACTCAGACAGTTCCATAGGTGCTTTGCCCAATCTATAGAATGGTTCAGATGTTCTCCTGCCAATAATTAAACTCGAGGTTCCAGTGTTCGCTTCCCGTAGAGGCTTCAACTTTTCTCCTCAGTTTAACTGGAAAATCAAACTGATTGTCAAGTCCTTCAGAAGGGAATGAAAAACGAGTCGGACTCTTGTGCCTTCTGGCTGCGCATGCTAAAGGTCCCACGGCAATTGAAAATTGTGAAGAACAGGGCATTGCCTGGCTGCCTTGGTATAAAACATTGGAGAGATAGGTTGATTTCCCAGGTCCCACCCCTTGAAGACCAATCAGCCTTCTTGTTTTTCTGTAGTCTTGGTAAAAGAAAAAAGTGAATATGAATTTGAATTGAGAGAGAGGGGACAGGCGCTGCCCTCATGGTGCTGGCCCCGGGAAAAGTTGAGGTCTCTGCCACTTCACTCCCCTATGACCCTAGTATTATGGAACTATCTAGGTAGGACATCAGGACTTGGCCAGATCGTGGGTTTATGTGCAGGCTGAAGGCTTGTGCCGTGATCATTCTGGATCTTTTCCATCACACGGCACCGGTGGCGTTAGTGCATATGGAATTCATTCCGAGCGCAGAGATGTCATCTTGAGAAATTGAAACCCAAACTGAAAGCGGCAGATTCTTTGAGCTTGCACAAGATGCTATATGCTGACAACGTTTTGAAGTAGAGGAGGAAGTGACATTATTTCATACTGACTGGAGAGGGAGATGTATGTGTTCATGTGTGTGTGTGCATGTGTGTGTTGCATGTGTGTGTGTCCGTGTGTGTGTGTGCATGTGTGTGTGTTATATTGTATGTGTGTTATGTGTGTGTGTATGTGTCTGTGTGTGTGTATATGTGTGTGTGTATGTGTCTCTGTGTGTGTGTGTGCGTGTGTGTCTGTGAGAAAACCAGAACACATGTTTAATACAATCAGACAAGACAGGCGCAAATTTTCGGCCAACTGGCCTTTGTCAAGCGTAGACGTAAGATCACAAATGAACAAACACCAAACACAAAAATTAGGAGAAAAAGACTGAAACTTCCCTGCTGCTTCATCCAATAGGAGAAAAAGACTGAAACTTCCCTGCTGCTTCATCCAGTAGGAGAAAAAGACTGAAACTTCCCTACTGCTTCATCCAATAGGAGAAAAAGACTAAAATGACGTCATAATGTGTTTGCACTTGGTGTTTGTTCAGTTTATTTGTGATCTTACGTCTAAGCTTGACAAAGGCCATTTGGTCGAAAATTTACGCCTGTCTTGTCTGGTTTTATTAAACACACGTTCTGATTTTTCTCACACACACACACACATACACACACACAAACACACACACACCACACACACACACACACACACACACACACACACACACACACACACACACACACCACACACACACACACACTCACACACACACGCACAAACACACATGCACATGCACATGCACACACCATAGAGGAAGTTGAAAACCTCGTTCAGTTCCGTCTGCCATATCGGATATGTGACAAACAAACAAACAAAACACACACACACATACACACACACACACACACACACACACACACACACACACACACACACACACACACACACACACACACACACACACACACACACACACACGCACAAACACACACACATGCACATGCACATGCACATGCATACACCATAGAGGAAGTTGAAAACCTCGTTGAGTTCCGTCTGCCATATCGGATATGTGACAAACAAACAAACAAAACACACACACACATACACACACACACACACACACACACACACACACACACACACACACACACACACACACACACGTCTCCCTCTCCAGTCAGTATGAAATAATGTCACTTTTTTTTCTTCTTTTTCCAATGAAAGGTAGATGAAATATTCATTAAAAAAAAAAAAAAGGTGATGGTGCCTGTAGAACAGAGTCAGAACGGTTTGATCATTCTTTATGTGGGATGTCTGCGATTTTTGATATTGTAAGCAACTCTTTTTGTTTGTTTGTTTTTATTCACAATAATTACAAGAAAATTAAAAGAACAAAAAACTGAGATTGTTGATTCTTTCAGGTATATGTTGGAGTGTGTCCATGCGTGTGTGTGTGTGATTTTAACCCTTGTCTATTTCTTATTTTTGTGGTAATCATCCTTGATTGGGGGAGAACAAATTTCCTGGGAATGTTGCGATAATAATTAAGCGCTTCAACTAGACATGAGAGACAAAGGTTGACTACTACTACTACTATTACTACTACTACTACTGCTGCTGCTGCTTCTACTACGTACTACTTCTACTACTACTACTACTACTGCTTCTACTACTACCACTACTACTACTACTGCTTCTTCTACTACTACTACTACTACTAGTAATGATGATGATGATGATGACAGTAATGATAGTAATCTTGATAATAATTATACTACTACTACTACTACTACTCTTAAGAAGAAGAAGAAGAACATTAACAACAATAATGATAATAATAACGAAAACATTTATTAAACACTAACAACAGCAACAACAACAACAACAGTAATAATAGTAATAATGATAATAATAATAGTCATGGTGATGATGATGATGATTACTTTCACATTGTCTCATCTCACAAGAGCCCTTGTCAAGCTCTTCACCAAGGCATGAAAGACAAAGATTGTCAAGCGCACGGCAAATACATGTCGACCCCTGCCGCTATCCAAAACAACAAGTGTGACTGCCCGGTTTCAAGCAAACAGGAACCAGAAAAAAACATGAAAAAAGACCAGGAACGCGTACTTAATACAACAAGACAAAACAGTATGTTAGCCAGTAGAGCTTATATGTAGGCTAAAGGCTTATGCTGTGATCATTTTATTCCTTTTCTCACACTGGAAGGAGCAGCAGGGAAGTTTCAGTCTTTTTTTCTCCTAATTTTTGTACCTGGTGTTTGTTTGTTTGTGATCTTACGCTTGACAAAGACCAGTTGGCCGAAAATTTGCGCCTGTCTTGTCTTGTTGTATTAAAGACGCGTTCTTGTTCTTTTTTTGTGTGTTTTTTTTTTCTGGTTCCTTACCGCTATGTTAAAAACTGATAAACAATGATAATACAATGTTAATGAAGCAATTAAAAAAAAATCCTGTTAGCCCATAGAGCTTGTATGCGGGCTTAAGGCTTATGCTGTGATG
>JAPXFY010000018.1:48581736-48594236 GCA_030674185.1 Monoplex corrugatus | reverse complement strand
GGGGGGGGGGCCGAGGGGGGATGCGTTTCTGATATGAAATACGTATAGTAAGTCGGTTTTTTTTTTTTACATTAACTCTTTCACTCTCTCATCCTTTCTTCTACCGCCACCACCACATGGGATGGGAGACTGATGGAACGGGTGAGGGAGTGAAACAGTTAAGGCAGAGAGAGTGACTGTGGGGCGTGTGTCAGTCACTGACATAAATATCGCCAGTTTCTGGACAAAATCAGCGGTTCATGTCCACCATTTGAAGCCGCCAAATAACCACGACGCTCTCTAAAAAAAATGCCTGGACAGAACAAGTGATTATGCGACTACTTGCATTTAATCTCAAATGCTGCTGAGGTGGGGCATGGTATTGATATTAAGTAGGGTATAGAATACAGATCTACTCCTTGGACGTACAGATAACACAGATTAAAAAGAAAGACAGTTCTGTATATTTCGTGTCTTCGTCTGACGAGTTCAGGGATAAAAACTATACTGGTTCATGCGTATGTGTAACATTCTCTGTGAAAGCATACTTAAGATGTGGAGATAAAAGAGAATTACACCATATGTATACACCATATGTATATATATATATATATATATGTGTGTGTGTGTGTGTATGTATGTATGTATATACATGCATATAGATATATGTGCACACATATGTATGTACATGTATGTATGTATATGTACACTTGCATCTAAGCAGAATTCTGCATGAGATCCTAAATCAGGTCAAGGCCGGGTTTTAACCAATTGAATAAAAACCTAGAATGGTATTCTTTATTGCACAATTTAATTAGCTGAATCATGCCATGTTGTACAACCAGATCAGCTGAACTTCTCCATGAGATCTGCCAAAGATCAACCAATCAAGCAGGAAAATGTTCATGAGCCTTGCTTCTACATATCATGTCTGTACAATCTAATTAGCTCTTTGTCTGTACAGTCTAATCAGCTCTTTGTCTGTACAATCTAATCAGCTCTTTGTCTGTACAGTCTAATCAGCTCTTTGTCTGTACAATCTAATCAGCTCTTTGTCTGTACAATCTAATCAGCTCTTTGTCTGTACAGTCTAATCAGCTCTTTGTCTGTACAATCTAATCAGCTCTTTGTCTGTACAATCTAATCAGCTCTTTGTCTGTACAATCTAATCAGCTCTTTGTCTGTACAGTCTAATCAGCTCTTTGTCTGTACAATCTAATCAGCTCTTTGTCTGTACAATCTAATCAGCTCTTTGTCTGTACAATCTAATCAGCTCTTTGTCTGTACAATCTAATCAGCTCTTTGTCTGTCCCAAAATCTTAATCAAGCTCTTTGTCTGTACAATCTAATCAGCTCTTTGTCTGTACAATCTAATAAAACTAGCTGAACGTCTGCATGAGATCCAAGGTAAGGGTCAAAAAGTCACATACAAAAAAAAAAAAAAAAAAAAAAAACACCCTCAAATGAAGGTAACAGAAGGGAGAGAACCAGGTCACATCATAGCCTCCCTTTCCAAGATGTAGTCGATGCCGTCTTGGACGTCTGGGACGTACTTGTGGGGCTGGGTGAGGTGTGGCTCGTGGGCAACGTCCCTGTGGCCGTGGTAGACCACCTGTCCGTCCGGCCCCACCTTGTTCACCTCCGTCCCGTGCTTGTAGACCCCGGTGCCCACCAGAAGGCTGAGGCAATGCTCCACCGTCTGGTCATGCAGCTCCGCGTTGTCTGGAATCAACCTGGAAGAGGGGAGAAAGGTGACCTCTCGGGAGGCCGAGGAGCCGGCTTCATCCCCGTTGCTGTTGACGGCGTCCAGATCGTCGTCGTTGTTGTTGTTGTGGCTGCTGCTGCTGCTGCTGCTGTGCTGGTTGCTTGTGGTGTTGGTGGTGTTAGCGGTGGTGGTGGTGGTGGGGATGTTGGAGGCGCTGGAGATGGAGTTTCGCTTGATGTAGCGGTCGTAGAGGTTGGCGCCCATGATGTCTACGTGAGGGTTGTCTCTGTCAAACGAAGACAGCATTCCGTTAGTAAAGCCACCGAGTTCATGGTTTGTAATACAATTAGATTATTGGAATGTACTGTTTTTAAACGGGTCATGTACAGGCCTACTATGTGGCTAGTTGTCTCTGTTGGAAAGTGAAATCGTTTAGCAGTTTATACATATTATGTGGCTAGTGATCTCCATTGGAAAGTGAAATCGTTAGCGGTTTATACATACTATGTGGCTAGTGGTCTTCATTGGAATATTGGTATCTTTTAACAGTTTATACATACTACTATGGCTAGTGGTCTCCATTGGAATATTGGTATCTTTTAACAGTTTATACATAGTCCGTGGCTCGTGGTCTCCATTGGAATATTGGTATCTTTTAGCAGTTTATATATACTATGTGGCTAGTGGTCTTCATTGGAATATTGGTATCTTTTAGCAGTTTATATATACTATGTGGTTAGTGGTCTTCATTGGAATATTGGTATCTTTTAGCAGTTTATACATACTACTATGGCTAGTGGTCTTCATTGGACTATTGGTATCTTTTAACAGTTTATTACATACTACTATGGCTAGTGGTCTTCATTGGAATATTGGTATTTTTTAACAGTTTATACATACTGTGTGGTTAGTGGTCTTCATTGGACTATTGGTATCTTTTAACAGTTTATACATACTATGTGGTTAGTGGTCTTCATTGGACTATTGGTATCTTTTAACAGTTTATACATACTACTATGGCTAGTGGTCTCCATTGGACTATTGGTATCTTTTAACAGTTTATACATACTACTATGGCTAATGGTCTTCATTGGACTATTGGTATCTTTTAACAGTTTATACATACTATGTGGTTAGTGGTCTTCATTGGACTATTGGTATCTTTTAACAGTTTATACATACTACTATGGCTAGTGGTCTTCATTGGACTATTGGTATCTTTTAACAGTTTATACATACTACTATGGCTAGTGGTCTTCATTGGACTATTGGTATCTTTTAACAGTTTATACATACTATGTGGCTAGTGGTCTTCATTGGACTATTGGTATCTTTTAACAGTTTATACATACTACTATGGCTAGTGGTCTTCATTGGACTATTGGTATCTTTTAACAGTTTATACATACTACTATGGCTAGTGGTCTTCATTGGACTATTGGTATCTTTTAACAGTTTATACATACTACTATGGCTAGTGGTCTTCATTGGACTATTGGTATCTTTTAACAGTTTATACATACTACTATGGCTAGTGGTCTTCATTGGACTATTGGTATCTTTTAACAGTTTATACATACTATGTGGCTAGTGGTCTTCATTGGAATATTGGTATCTTTTAACAGTTTATACATACTACTATGGCTAGTGGTCTTCATTGGACTATTGGTATCTTTTAACAGTTTATACATACTACTATGGCTAGTGGTCTTCATTGGACTATTGGTATCTTTTAACAGTTTATACATACTACTATGGCTAGTGGTCTTCATTGGACTATTGGTATCTTTTAACAGTTTATACATACTACTATGGCTAGTGGTCTTCATTGGACTATTGGTATCTTTTAACAGTTTATACATACTACTATGGCTAGTGGTCTTCATTGGAATATTGGTATCTTTTAACAGTTTATACATACTATGTGGCTAGTGGTCTTCATTGGACTATTGGTATCTTTTAACAGTTTATACATACTATGTGGCTAGTGGTCTCCATTGGAATATTGGTATCTTTTAACAGTTTATACATACTATGTGGCTAGTGGTCTCCATTGGAATATTGGTATCTTTTAACAGTTTATACATACTATGTGGCTAGTGGTCTCCATTGGACTATTGGTATCTTTTAACAGTTTATACATACTATGTGGCTAGTGGTCTCCATTGGACTATTGGTATCTTTTAACAGTTTATACATACTACTATGGCTAGTGGTCTTCATTGGACTATTGGTATCTTTTAACAGTTTATACATACTACTATGGCTAGTGGTCTTCATTGGACTATTGGTATCTTTTAACAGTTTATACATACTACTATGGCTAATGGTCTTCATTGGACTATTGGTATCTTTTAACAGTTTATACATACTACTATGGCTAGTGGTCTCCATTGGACTATTGGTATCTTTAAATAGTTTATACATACTATGTGGCCGCGTACTGTGTGGCTAGTGGTCTCCAATGGAATATGATATCGTTTAGCAGTTTATGCATACTATGTGGCTGCCTACTTTGTGGCTGATGGTCTCCACTGGAATGTGACATTTTAGCAGTGTATACATACTATGTGGTTAGTGGTCTCCACTGGAATGTGACATTTTAGCAGTGTATACATACTATGTGGTTAGTGGTCTCCACTGGAATGTGACATTTTAGCAGTGTATACATACTATGTGGTTAGTGGTCTCCACTGGAATGTGACATTTTAGCAGTGTATACATACTATGTGGTTAGTGGTCTCCGCTGGAAAATGATATCTTTTAACGGTTTATACATACTATGTGGCCGACCTTCATCTTCTCCCGTTCCATATCTTCATGAAGGGCATAATTATTATCACTAATTTGCTAAAACGAAAAGTAGTGACGTGATAAGCCTAATGATCTTCGTTATCATCATTATCATCATCGTCATCTAATCATCATGATCATCATCATCTAATGATCTTCGTCATCATCATCATATAATAATATATATCATCATCATCATAATCACCACTGCCACAGACTCAAGATCTGATATCTCCGAGTTCAATCCCAGCTCGCAATATTAAAAAACTGGCCTCTTCGCTGCCCATCTCATTAACATTTCCATCGTTCTGGTAGTATCAGCTTGGTGTTTCATAGGTTTTTCTCCCACGCCACCCACCCCCATCCCCATTTCAAAACCTTGCCAGCACATAGGGTTTTAACCCTTTGACTCCACTACCTTATCCACCAGCTACAAAAACTTAACCCTCGACATCCTCACCCTATCTATCAGCTCCCTGCAGAAAGCCGGTGGATAGGATGATGAAGTCCAAGGCTTAAATTTGGGCTTTGCCACATGATATTGACAGTGCAGGATTCTGGTGGACGGGTTGCGGGAGTCAAAGGATTAAGCAGGCTCAGGTACTCTGCCAGATAAATGCCGGCAGGTGTGGGTGGAGCGCATAGGGAAATTGCCGAGTGACATGAATCCCTTTTGAACCAGCTCTGAGCAAACTCCACCGCTTCTATGACTATCCCCATCATCACCATTGCAGTATCTAAGATGCAAATTCAAAGTAATCAATACTTTCTCCCAAGAAACAGCACGATGTGACAAATGGAACGATCAGGATGACACCATGAACGAGGATGAAGATAACAACAACAATGACAGTGGTGGTTAGCTGTGATGCTGCTGCTGATGATGATGAAGATGATGACTGACGCAAAAGGCAGAAATGTCTGACGGGACTTTTTGGTGACAATGTATATGTGTGGTAGAGAAGATCAGGAAAAGACAAGCAACATTTACGGACATTTTATGAGGCAAGAGAAATTAGAGCACCCAGCACAACAGGAAAGCTGGAGGGGGAAAAGAGCACAAGTAGACCCAGGGAGATAATATTGGACGGACTTGTGAAGTGGCTGAGGACAGAGAGGGTGGGGGATGTAGGCCTACTTGCAGCGACAAGGGATAGGTTCGTTTGGGAGGGCCATGATCGCAAACGCCATGCGGGAAGGCACATGATGATGATGATGGTGATGATGAGAGTCTTCAAATTTGCATTTATAAATGTACATTTTTTCTGAAAGCGATTCATCTAAAATGATAGAGGCTCGTAATGGGCTTGCTGACTGCACACACGTTCAATGGATGTTGTATAATGATGATGATGATGATAATGATGATGGTGGTGGTGGTGGTGGTGATGATGATAATGATGGTGATGACGATGATGGTGAAGAAAAAGAAGAAGAAGATGATAATGATGGTGGCGGTGGTGATGACGATGGTGGTGGTTGGTGGTGGTGTGGTGGCGATGATGATAATGATGCTGCTGATGATGATGACGACGACGACGATGATATTGACGTTAATGACAATGACGACGACGATGACGACGACAATGATGATGTTGACACTAACAGTAACGATGATAATGACAACAACGTGAAATAAAACGACGACGACGATAATGATATTGACGTTAATGACAATGACGACGACGATGACGACAATGACAATGATGATGACAATACCAACGGTAACGACGATAACGGCAACAACGTGAAAGAAGGCGACGGACGATGATGACCCTGACTCTGTGACCCTCTCCCAACCACGCTCGATTACTCACCCAAAGAAGTAGAGCCGTTTGATGGTCTTCCTGATGCCCATGCGTTTGGCGATGTTGCAGATGGTGTGTTCGGCAAAGCGGTAGGTGATCTCGCAGGGTTTGCCCACCAGGGACGTGTAGTGCAGGTCATACCCCGTGATCTTTCTGTACAGGGCCTCCATACACAGCAGGAAGGCTCCGTGACCAAACCTGAAAAAAAAAGAAGTGGATTTATCTAGTGCGTGTATTGGAACGAATTCCACTTCCCTACTGCATGTGTTAATATCAGGAAGAGAGTTCTTGAATGTCATGTAAAACCGATAATGTTATACGGTTGTGACGCGTGGACAGTCAACACGCAAAGCCAGAACAAGATTGAGGCATCCGTGGTTTGTAAGACGAATGTTGATGAGAGTTCCATGGACAGCAAAGAAAACAAACGAGACAGTCTTGATGGAGGAAGACACAAGAATATCATTGATAAGGAAGATTAGGAAAAGACAAGCAACATTTATAGGCCATTTTATGAGGAAAGGGGAGTTAGAGCACCTGATCACAACAGGAAAGCTGGAGGGAAAGAGAACACCAGGTGGACCCAGGGAGAAAATATTGGACGGACTTTCAGGGTGGCTGAGTTAAGAGAGGGTGGAAGATGTGCTTGCGGCAATAAGGGATAGATACATATGGAGGGCCATGATCGCCAACGCCATGTGGCAGGGCATATGATGATGATGACTGCATGTATTGGAACGAATTCTACTTCTCTACTGCATGTAGTGGAACGAATTCTACTTCTCTACTGTATGTAGCGGAACGAATTCTACTTCTCTACTGCATGTAGTGGCACGAATTCTACTTCTCTACTGCATGTAGTGGCACGAATTCTACTTCTCTACTGTATGTATTGGAACGAATTTTACTTCTCTATTGCATGTGTTAGAACGAATTCTACTTCTCCATTGCATGCAGTCGAACGAAATCTACTTCTCCACTGCATGTGTTAATATCAATTAATATCAGGAAGAGAGTTCTTGAATGTTACATAGAAGCGATAATGTTATACGCTTGTGAGGCGTGGACAGTCAACACGCAAAGCCAGAACAAGATTGAAGCAGCCCAGACGTGGTTTCTAAGAAGACTGTTGAGAATTCCATGGACAACAAAGAAAACAAACGAGACAGTCTTGATGGAGGCAGACACAAGAAGATCACTGATAAGGAAGATTAGGAAAAGACAAGCAACATTTATAGGCCATTTTATGAGGAAAGGGGAGTTAGAGCACCTGGTAACGACAGGAAAGCTGGAGGGAAAGAGAGCACCAGGTGGACACAGGGAGAAAATATTGGACGCACTTGCAGAGTGGCTGAGGACAGAGAGGGTGAAAGATGTGCTTGCGGCAATAAGGGATAAATACATATGGAGGGCCATGATCGCCAACGCCATGTGGTGATGATGATGACTACATGCATTGGAACGAATTCTACTTCTCTACTGCATGTAGTGGAACGAATTCTACTTCTCTACTGCATGTAGTGGAACAAATTTTACTTCTCTACTGGATGTAGTGGAACGAATTCTACTTCTCTACTGCATGTAGTGGAACAAATTCTACTTCTCTACTGCATGTAGTGGAAATGAATTTTACTTCTCTACTGCATGTAGTGGAACGAATTCTGCTTCTCTACTGCATGTATTGGAACGATTTCTACTTCTCCATTGCATGTATTGGAACGAATTCTACTTCTCTACTGCATGTAGAAGAACGAATTCTACTTCTCTACTGCATGTAGTGGAAAGGAATTTTACTTCTCTACTGCATGTAGTGGAAAGGAATTTTACTTCTCTACTGCATGTAATGGAACGAATCGTACTTCACTGCATGTATAAGAATGGAATTTTGTTTGTGTATTCACCAACACATCATCCACCAAATCACACCTCATACTATCATGTGTGTGCATTTATAACACACACACACACACACACACACACACACACACACACACACACACACACACACACACACACACGCATGCACACACACACACACACACACACACACACACACACACACACACACACACACACACACACACACACACACACTTGTACGCCTCACACTGACCTGGGCATGCAGGCTTCAGCCATGAAGATCAGGTCCATGTTGCAGGCGATGACAGGGATCTGAGGGACGTTGTGCACGTCTGCCGGGGCCTCTGTGGGCTTGCCCTCCGTCAGCAGCAGGTCCAGCAGCAGTTGCAGGTTCGATTCCCAGTGGGTGGGCTCCCCGATCAGCAGCACCGCCTCAACCCTGGGGAAGTTGGGGTTGTCCTGGTACTTGCCCCCTCTTCCCTGGGGACACAGACATTTGCGCATGACAGTGAAGGAAGGAAGGAAGGAAGGAAGGAACGAAGGAAAGAAGGAAGGAAGGAAGGAAGGAATGTTTTATCTAACCCTCTGACTCCCGTACCCTGTCCATCAACTGCAAAAACATTACCTTTAAGCTGGTGGATAGGGTGAGGGAGTCAAAGGGTTAAGTTTTTGCTTTACCAGCATAGTTAACAAATGCAGGATGCTGGTGGACAGGATACGGGAGTGAAAGGATTAATGTCTGCTCACAATAGTGACTTTACACACACACACACACACACACACACACACACACACACACACACACACACAACACACAAACACAATGAAAAGGAAAAAAGGGGGAGTGGGGGAGTGGGTGCTTGAATGTAAGAAGGGGAACAATTGCTACTAATAGTTTACAGCAATGAATTAACAGTGTAAAAAAATAAACATACAACAATTAATCAACTTTTCATAAGAATATGCCAACAGGGGATCTGAGAATCAGCTGGACTACCGAAATAATATCATTTTTGTTGTAAAGGATATCTCTAGTGTCAGTATATGAAAAATCGACATATGTTATTTCTGTATGTCGTAAGTAAGATAGGACATTCAAAGAGCAGGTGGTGGACTGATGATGCTTTTGAACAAATACATACATTTTGTGTATAGTTTGTTTTCCAAAAGTTATACCTCAGTTTGTATACCAAGGACGCTGGCTGTCTGGAGCAGTA
The DNA here is from genome assembly GCA_030674185.1 of Monoplex corrugatus. Lineage (NCBI taxonomy): Eukaryota > Metazoa > Mollusca > Gastropoda > Littorinimorpha > Ranellidae > Monoplex > Monoplex corrugatus. The sequence goes on along the minus strand of JAPXFY010000018.1, from coordinate 48,584,874 downwards.
AGGTATCAGGCTTTGGGCATTCGAGAAATTAGCATAAACTGAACGTTCTAACCCAGAACCAAGTTCATGAACTGATAGTCTCATATCATTCAACGTTACGGTAACTGCATTATTTGATGCACCGTCTTCGCCTAATTTGTCTGAAACTTCGTTCCAATGAAGTCCACAATGGGACAGAATCCAGCAAAAATTTATACCAACACTGCTGGATGAAATACAATATATGACAGTGATGTTACCAACACATCTCCCCACTCACACAGTTGTTGTTGTTATTGTTGTTAAATAGACGTACAATCGACAATATTGGTGAAGTATAAAAGATATTCATTAGAATCAACATCAGCCTGCTTCTTCAAGATCAGGATAGATCTCCATGCAATGTGTCGTCCGCAAAAGAGCTACACTTTGGGCACAACTGTAGCCTGTAGCAAAACCGACACTAGACACTGTAAAAACAACAAGGGATGAAGAACTTACCACTCTAAAACACAATATAAAGCCTATAGCAAAACCAACACCAGACACTGTAAAAACAAAGGACTGAAGTACTGACCACTCTAAACACAATAAAGCCTATAGAAAACCAACACTAGACACTAAAAACAACAAAGAATAAAGCACTGACCACTCTAAACACAAATAAGCCTATAGCAAAACCAACACTAGACACTAAAAACAACAAGGATAAAGCACTGACCACTCTAAATCACAAATAAAGCCTATAGCAAAACCAACACTAGACACTAAAAACAACAAAGGATAAAGTACTGACCACTCTAAACACAAATAAAGCCTATAGCAAAACCAACATAGACACTAAAAACAACAAGGGATAAAGCACTGACCACTCTAAATCACAAATAAAGCCTATAGCAAAACCAACACTAGACACTAAAAACAACAAGGGATAAAGCACTGACCACTCTAAATCACAAATAAAGCCTATAGCAAAACCAACACTAGACACTAAAAACAACAAAGGATAAAGCACTGACCACTCTAAATCACAAATAAAGCCTATAGCAAAACCAACACTAGACACTAAAAACAACAAGGATAAAGACTGACCACTCTAAATCACAAATAAAGCCTATAGCAAAACCAACACTAGACACTAAAAACAACAAGGATGAAAGCACTGACCACTCTAAAACACAAATAAAGCCTATAGCAAAACCAACACTAGACACTAAAAACAACAAAGGATAAAGTACTGACCACTCTAAATCACAAATAAAGCCTATAGCAAAACCAACACTAGACACTAAAAACAACAAGGGATAAAGCACTGACCACTCTAAATCACAAATAAAGCCTATAGCAAAACCAACACTAGACACTAAAAACAACAAGGGATAAAGCACTGACCACTCTAAATCACAAATAAAGCCTACAGCAAAACCAACACCAGACACTGTAAAAACAACAAGGGATAAAGCACTGACCACTCTAAATCACAACTAAAGCCTGTAGCAAAACCAGCACTAGACACTGTAAAAACAACAAGGGATAAAGCACTGACCACTCTAAATCACAACTAAAGCCTATAGCAAAACCAGCACTAGACACTGTAAAAACAACAAGGGATAAAGCACTGACCACTCTAAATCACAACTAAAGCCTATAGCAAAACCAACACTAGACACTAAAAACAACAAGGGATAAAGCACTGACCACTCTAAATCACAACTAAAGCCTATAGCAAAACCAGCACCAGACACTGTAAAAACAACAAGGGATAAAGCACTGACCACTCTAAATCACAACTAAAGCCTATAGCAAAACCAACACTAGACACTGTAAAAACAACAAGGGATAAAGCACTGACCACTCTAAATCACAAATAAAGCCTATAGCAAAACCAACACTAGACACTGTAAAAACAAAGGATGAAGTACTGACCACTCTAAATCACAACTGTAGCCTGTAGCAAAACCAACACTAGACACTAAAAACAACAAGGGATAAAGCACTGACCACTCTAAATCACAAATAAAGCCTATAGCAAAACCAACACTAGACACTAAAAACAACAAGGGATAAAGCACTGACCACTCTAAATCACAAATAAAGCCTATAGCAAAACCAACACTAGACACTAAAAACAACAAAGGATGAAGTACTGACCACTCTAAATCACAAATAAAGCCTATAGCAAAACCAACAATAGACACTAAAAATAACAAGGGATAAAGCACTGACCACTCTAAATCACATAAAGCCTATAGCAAAACCAACACCAGACACTGTAAAAACAAAGGATGAAGTACTGACCAGTCTTAATCTGTTCTCATGGTCCACCATGTCCAGCAAGGGATAGGCCGCGCTGACGTCTTCAATTGTGCACAGGTTGTGGAAACCCAGACTTGACAAGGTTAAGGTCAGTACACCAAGTCATCATGCAATGATTACCGAGTTAGGCCAAAACCAACATCATGACGTAATAATTAGCCAATCATATCAATACCAACATCATGATGTAATAACTAGCCAATCATATCAAATCCAACATCATGATGTAATAATTAGCCAATCATATCAATACCAACATCATGATGTAATAATTAGCCAATCATATCAATACCAACATCATGATGTAATAATTAGCCAATCATATCAATACCAACATCATGATGTAATAATTAGCCAATCATATCAATACCAACATCATGATGTAATAATTAGCCAATCATATCAATACCAACATCATGATGTAATAATTAGCCAATCATATCAAATCCAACATCATGATGTAATAATTAGCCAATCATATCAATACCAACATCATGATGTAATAATTAGCCAATCATATCAAATCCAACATCATGATGTAATAATTAGCCAATCATATCAATACCAACATCATGATGCAATAATTAGCCAATCATATCAAATCCAACATCATGATTTAATGATTAGCCAATCATATCAAATCCAACATCATGATGTAATAATTAGCCAATCATATCAAATCCAACATCATGATGTAATAATTAGCCAATCATATCAAATCCAACATCATGATGTAATAATTAGCCAATCATATCAAATCCAACATCATGATGTAATAATTAGCCAATCATATCAAATCCAACATCATGATGCAATAATTAGCTAATCATACCAATACCAACA
>JAPXFY010000018.1:48556736-48571736 GCA_030674185.1 Monoplex corrugatus | reverse complement strand
ACAGACAAACTCACAATGGTAATGTGACACACACAGAGACAGGTAGACAGACAGATAGAAAGACTCAACAGACAAACTCACAATGGTAATGTGACACACACAGAGACAGGTAAACAGACAGATAGAAAGACTCACAGACAAACTCACAATGGTAATGTGACACACAGAGACAGGTAGACAGACAGATAGAAAGACTCAACAGACAAACTCACAATATTGTAATGTGACACACACACACAGAGGTAGACAGACAGACAGAAAGACTCACAGACAAACTCACAATGGTAATGTGACACACACACACACAGAGAGGTAGACAGACAGATAGAAAGACACACAGACAAACTCACAATGGTAATGTGACACACACACACAGAGGTAGACAGACAGATAGAAAGACTCACAGACAAACTCACAATGGTAATGTGACACACACACAGAGAGGTAGACAGACAGATAGAAGGACTCACAGACAAACTCACAATGGTAATGTGACACACACACACAGAGGTAAACAGACAGATAGAAGGACTCACAGACAAACTCACAATGGTAATGTGACACACACACACACAGAGGTAAACAGACAGATAGAAAGACACACAGACAAACTCACAATGGTAATGTGACACACACACACAGGGAGGTAGACAGACAGATAGAAAGACACACAGACAAACTCACAATGGTAATGTGACACAGAGAGGTAGACAGACAGATAGAAAGACTCACAGACAAACTCACAATGGTAATGTGACACACACAGAGAGGTAGACAGACAGATAGAAAGACTCACAGACAAACTCACAATGGTAATGTGACACACAGAGAGGTAGACAGACAGATAGAAAGACTCACAGACAAACTCACAATGGTAATGTGACACACAGGAGGTAGACAGACAGATAGAAAGACTCACAGACAAACTCACAATGGTAATATGACACACAGAGAGGTAGACAGACGAAGATAGATTCACAGACAAACTCACAATGGTAATGTGACACACAACACAGGTAGACAGACAGATAGAAAGACCACAGACAAACTCACAATGGTAATGTGACACAGAGAGGTAGACAGAAATAGACTACACAAACTCACATGGTAATGTGACACCAGAGGGTAGACAGATAGAGCACACAGACAAACTCACAATGGTAATGTGACACACAGAGACAGGTAGACAGACAGATAAAGACTCACAGACAAACTCACAATGGTAATGTGACACACACAGAGAGGTAGACAGACAGACAGAAAGACTCAACAGACAAACTCACAATCAGAGAAAGCTTGAAATGATAGTAAATGATAACTAGAGAGAACGACAGATGACAGATATGACATAGTAACATAGGAAGGGGGAGGGGGGGGGGAGGAGGGAGATGGAGAGAGAACAAGACAGAAACAGAGATAGTTAGCAGAGACGGAATAAGCAGAGACAGACAGAAAGAATAGAGAGAAATGAAATAGTAACATAAGGACAGAGAGGGGGAAGAGAGAGAGAGAGGAGAGAGGAGGGGGGGGGAGGGAGAAAAGAGAGAGAGAGAGAGAGACAGACAGACAGAACAGACAGAGAGAAACAGACAGACAGAGAGAACAGACAGACATAGATATAAGATAGAATAGAATAGATAGATAGAGAGAGAGAGAGATACAGACAGATAGATAGATAGGAAGATAGGCAGATAGATAGATAGGCAGATAGATATAGATAGATTAGATAGATAGAAGTAGATGGGCAGATAGATAGATATGAGATAGAGAGATAGAGGATAGATAGAGGGAGGGAGAAAGGGAGGAAGGGAAAGAGAGGCAGACAAAGACAGATACAGACGTAAAGAAATGAGAGAATTGAAATGGTAACACCAGGAGACAGACAGAGTAGGAGAGAGACAATGAGATGAAATGATAGCATGAGGGTGGAGAGAGAGAGAGAGAGAGAGAGGAGAGAGAGAGAGAGAGAGAGAGAGAGAGAGAGAAAGAGAGAGAGAGAGAGAGAGAGATGAGAAAGAAGAGAGAAGAGAAAGACAAGAGAGAGACAGACAGACAGACATACAGAGAGAGAGAGAGAGAGAGAGAGAGAATGAGTGAGACAGAGAGAGACAAAGAGAGAGAGAAACAGAGAAAGAAATGAGAGAGAGAGAGAGAGAGTCAGCGAGAGAAAGAGAGAAAAAGAGAGATAAAATGAGAGACAGAGAGCGAGAAAGAAAGAGAAAGAGAGTGAGAGAGACAGAGAGAGAAAGAGAGAGGAGAGACGCACAGACAGACAGACAGACAGAGACAGAGAGAGAGTGTGTGTAACAGAGAATATGACAACTTGGGTTTGTTGTTGCTGTGTGTATATTTGTGAGAAAGAGAGAGAGCTGTGCAACAGCCATCTGTTGCAGATACAGTGTTCATATAGGACAACGTAATTGGTACACAGTGAAAGAGAAAAAAAATACAACACACTTTTTTTTCTCTCTCATGAATAATTCGACTAGGATATAAATAGTCTATCTAGTTGTTGGTTGTTGTTTTTTTTCATGTACTAGTGGAAAGTCCACCACGGTGACACAGATATAGATGTATGCTATGTTGTGTGTTATGTTATGTTATGTTATGTTATGTTATGTTTTGTTATGTTAATACTTTTTTCTCTCATAAATAATTAAACTAGGATATACATAGTCTATTTAGTTGTTTTTCATGTACTAGTGAAAAATCCACGATGACACAGATGCAGGTGTTGTTATGCTATGCCATGTGATGTGACGTGATGTGATGTGATGTGATGTGATATGATGTGATGTGATGTGATGCGGTGTAGTGTTATGTTATGTGATGTGATGTGATGCGATGTTGTGTTATGTGTTATGCTATGCTATGTTACGTTGTGCTATGCTATGTTATGTTACATTACGTTATGATATGCTATGTTATGTTGTTATGCGTGCTATGTTATGTTGTGCTATGCTATGTTATGTCACATTACGTTATGATATGCTATGTTATGTATACTATCGACAGCGGTGTCCCAATTTTTCAGGTGTTGTTTATGAGGAAAGCGAAGTAGCGCGCGTTGAGTGTCTTGGGTCACTACAAGAAATGAAATGAAATTACAGTTGGCTACTTAAATGAAACCTATATCTCGTCTTCGCTTTTGTTTTTCTCTAACTCAACACGTCAGCAAGCCAGCCTACCTTAATTTTATTCCAAGTACTAATTTAACCGTCGTTCTACTTTCAAAAAATTTTTTTTTATAGCGAGCATTAACCGACTTTCTTTTTTATTACCTTTTGTTTAAAAAAAAAACTCTGCCGCTGTCAGCTGATATTTATAATCGTTGTTAAAAATAAAAGTTGGTCTCTGCCTTTACCTTTAACCCTTTGACTCCCGCGCCCTGTCCTTCAGAATCATGCATTGTCAACCATGTTACCAAAAGCACAAAACTTAACCCTTTTGACTCCCTTCGACTTCCTGCAGGAAGCTGGTAGGAATCAAATATTTTTTTGCAGTTTGCAGATAGGATGCCGGAGTCAAAGGGTTAAATTTCGGAATACGGCGAGACAAAAAAAAAAAAAAAAAAAAAAAGCTGGTCGTTATTCCATGCGGTTTTCACGCTCAAAACTCGTGGGTGTGTGGGACGCGGCTGCCCGAGTGGTTGATGTTTCAACCAATCACAGGCTTTCTAACATCACAAGGACACGCAAAAAGACTTGTGATTGACGGGTTTTTACAACCCCAAGGACAGATCTCGAAACCTGTTTACTCCTTTTCCGAGGTCTACGTCGGCCTTACCGGCCTTTGTTATTTGGCTCAAAAACAACTACTTTTCTCTTTTTGTGTGTGTGTGTGGGGTTTTTTTTTCCCTGTAAGATTGACCCCTCCTCCCTCTCCCCCTCTCTCTTTCTCTTTTACTCCGACCTCGCTAAACCGTCCCTGGTTGCTAATATAAAGTTGAAGTTCAAAGGTTACTGACTCGCACTGACATTCTTCCAAAGTAGTAATTGAAACAACACGACCCCAAACTACAGAAATATGTTCCATATGGTCTGCATGCAGCTGAACTCAATCAAAAAAAAAATCAACACTAACTAACCAAAACTTAACAAACCCACCCAAAATATCCAAAACGAAAATAAATAAGCACGCGAATAAACAAAGAAAGAAGTGAAATGAAGCAAAGAAACAAATAAACTCTATTGCCACTGAAAATAAACGAATAAATAGATAAAAAGCTAAATAAATAAATATCACAATAAAAAAAAAAAAAAAAGCTTGATGAACGCACAGCTGTCTAGGCTACGCAAGAAGGGCTTAATCATACACATAATTAATTATGAGCCTTTAATTACTGTACACCAGTCGTGTAATTAAAAGGTTGCACATAGCCTATGCAATCTACATTTCTTCCTAAAACTGTGAAAAGAAACACAAACAACAAAAGTTGATATTAAATTACAAATTTTATTTACATGAGAGAGAGAGAGAGAGAGAGAGAGAGAGAGAGAGAGAGAGAAATAGAGAAAGAGAGAGAAATAGAGAGAAAGAGGGAAAGGAGAGAGACGGATAGACAGACAGACAGATACTCATAGAGACAGAGAGACAGAGATAGGGAAGGAGGGAGACAAAGAGAAAGAGCGAGAGCGAGAGACAAGGAGAAAGAGAGGAGAGAGAGAGAGAGAGAGAGAAGAGAAGATAGAAGAAGACAGAGACAGACAGACAGACAGACAGATGCTTCGAACAATGAAATTTATGCCGAAACTAAAACTGTATTTTCCAAATTTGTTCCGTGTGTGTGTGTGTGTGTGTGCGTGTGTGTGGTGCTGTGTGTGTGTGTGTGTGTGTGTGTGTGTGTGTTGGGTGTGCTCACACACACACACACTCACATGCGTGCGCGTGTGTGACACGGTTCGACCATTACTGTTTTAAGGCAAAACAAAGCGCCTCAATCGAACACGCTTCTGACACGTGCCGCTCGCGTTCTATAAACGAAACTTGTTATTATGAACCTTGTTAATAACATGACATCAGCGACCGACCTACTTACTATTGCAGGGAAAAAATCGAAAACAAAACAAAAAACAAACAAACAAAGACGAAGCTGACAGAAGAGAGAGAAGGGACCGTCAGAGCGAGCGCTTTGTGTGACTGTGGTAATCTAAACATAGAAGGCTTCCCCCCCCCCTGAACACGTGCTACTCTCGTGGTGGTTCCTTTACCCCCCCACCCCGACCCCCAAACACACAGGCAGAATAAGGCGCAGGCCTCACAGTCATGTGTTGTCAATAGTTAGATGGATGGGTGGGTATCTCTTTGAGCACAGCTGTTGCCGTGCCGCTAGGAATAACAATGACATAACCCCACTCAGCTGATTTATAGTGGGTTTTTTTGTGTGTGTGTGTTGTGTTTTTACCTCCCTTGTGATGGATCTCGGTTACATTTTGTACGTATATGGAGCACCTCGTCTTTTCCCTCTCTGTGTCTGTCTTGTCTCTCTCTTGTCTCTTTCTCTGTCTGTCTGTCTCTCTCAATCTCTTTTTCTCTGTCTTGGGCCCCTCTCTCTCTCTCTTTTTCTCTCTCTTGTCAACCTTTCTCTCTGTCTGTCTGTCTCTCTCTCTCTTCCCCCCTCTCTCTCTGTCAGTCTCTTCCCCTCTGTCTGTCTGTCTGTCTCCCCCCCCTCTCTCTCTCTCTTTTATATCGCTTTCCATTTCGATTCATCCCACCGACCAAGAATCCCCATTCGTGGACTGGATGGTGTCTCATTAAATAGAGCCCTGGATTCAAGATCTCATGTCTTGAGTTCAATTCTATCACCGCAACACAAAAGCTGGCTTGTTCGCTTGCCTATCTGCATGTTCCTTTCATTCTGGTAATGGCAGTGTTTCATAGGTCCCGTTCTGCCCTCCCACCCCACCCACCCCACCCCCTTTCCCCCTTCCTCACCTTTTAAGTCTTTATTAAGAAAAACTGATGTTGAACAAAATACAAAAGTGAGAAACAATTCATCTTCATGCTTTCTGAGATATGTACCAATTCATACGCAGGATAGTCAAAAACTCAATTAGGTGAAATCCGCTATTAAGATTGGCAGTGTTCTCTGTACCCTTTCCCATGAGACAAAAAAAAAAAAAAAAAAAAAAAAAAGGCCAAGTAAAATAACTCTTTTACCACAGATTTAAATTTTACTTACGAATTTACAGTATAGAATTCGTGCATGGACAGTTTTCAAGATCGCCATTTTTAGAGGCATGTGGGCTTTCCACCTCAGCTCAAAATTCGGATCACTCAATTATCTATAAAACACACATGCAGTTTCATGAAGTAAATAAACGAAAAAGTTTTTATATTTCTTGCGAAGAAGTAGGCTCAAAATGATTATCCAGCGATACAAACAAGGTGGTTTCGTACTCTGAGCAGAAGCGGCACACTACAATGCTTATAACGCAAGGGATACTGGTGAAAAAGAAAATCGCTTTTCTAAAAGAACAAAACATATTGGTGAAAAAAAAATCGCTTTTCTAAAAGAACAAAACATATTGGTGAAAGAAAAAATCGCTTTTCTAAAAGAACAAAACATATTGGTGAAAGAAAAAAAAAAAATATCGCTTTTCTAAAAAAACAAAACATATTGGTGAAAGAAAAAATCGCTTTTCTAAAAGAACAAAACATATTGGTGAAAGAAAAAAATCGCTTTTCTAAAAAAACAAAACATATTGGTGAAAGAAAAAAATCGCTTTTCTAAAAGAACAAAACATATTGGTGAAAGAAAAAATCGCTTTTCTAAAAGAAACAAAACATATTGGTGAAAGAAAGAAATCGCTTTTACTAAAGAAACCAAAAAATATAGGAAAGAAAAATGCTTTTCATTAAAGAACAAACATATGGTGAAAGAAAAAATCGCTTTTCTAAAAAAACAAAATTGGTGAAAGAAAAAATCCTTTTTAAAGACAAAACATGGTGAAGAAAATCGTTTCTAAAGAACAAAACAATTGGTGAAAGAAAAAATCGCTTGTCTAAAAAAAAAAACATATTGGTGAAAGAAAAAATCGCTTTTCTAAAAGAACAAAACATATTGGTGAAAGAAAAAATCGCTTTTCTAAAAGAACAAAACATATTGGTGAAAAAGAATATCGCTTTTCTAAAAGAACAAAACATTGGTGAAAGAAAAAAATCGCTTTTCTAAAAAAACAAAACATATTGGTGAAAGAAAAAATCGCTTTTCTAAAAGAACAAAAACATATTGGTGAAAGAAAAAAATCGCTTTTCTAAAAGAACAAAAACATATTGGTGAAAGAAAAAAATCGCTTTTCTAAAAGAACAAAAACATATTGGTGAAAGAAAAAAATAGCTTTTCTAAAAGAACAAAACATATTGGTGAAAAAGAAAATCGCTTTTCTAAAAGAACAAAACATATTGGTGAAAGAAAAAATCGCTTTTCTAAAAGAACAAAACATATTGGTGAAAGAAAAAATCGCTTTTCTAAAAGAACAAACCCTTAAACAGATGCTGGTATGTGCTAGGCAACCTGCTGGTTACTAATGATATATTCTCTGCATTTAAAAGTAATTTACACTAGACATATTCTGTGGTGTCTATGCTTTTGATTTTTCGTAATGTACGTAAACATCGTGAGGCCATGCAGAGAGATATTAATAAAATTGCCAGATACCATTACCCTATCCTCCGGGCCCCAGTAGCTCAGTTGGTTTGAGCGTCGGGTTCACATGCTAATGGCTGTGGGTTCGAATCCCGGGGTGCGCTATATTAAAACTGGCCTTTTTACTGTCCCATCTTAACATCAGTGTTGTTCTGGTGGTGTCAGTACAGGATTAGATAAGCCCCCCTTCCCCCACTTCCCTAGGATGGTTATCCCCGTCGGCCATATCACGTCAGGTGGGTGTCGACGTAAAAACGGAATCAAATCAATCAATCAACCCTATCCTCCTGCCATGAAGTTCACAATCAAGTTACTGCTCTACCTATAGTTAGGGACACACACCTATTCTGTTAACAAAGCAATTAAGCCATGTGTGATGTCATGCAAGCAACAATACATAAAACGAAATAAACCGGACGGGCGCTGTAATCAAGTGGGTAAGACGTCGTACTTCCAATCAGAAAATCTGAGGTTCAATCCTGTCTGGGTACCTTCAGGGAGAAGAGTGGCAGAATGGTTCAGACGTTCGCCTTCCAATAATTAAACACGAGGTTTCAGGGTTCGCTCCTGTAGAGGCTTCGATTTTTCTCCTCAGATTGACCAGAAAATCGAACTGAACATCTAATAGTCTTTCGGAAGGGGACGAAAAGCGAGTCGGATCCGTGCGCCTTCTGGCTACGCATAATGAAAAATTCCATAGCAGTTGAAAATCGTGAAGAGCAGGACATTGCCCGGCTGCCTTGGTATAAAACATTGGACAGAAAGTTGATTTCCCAGGTCCCACCCCGTGAAGACCAATTCGCCTTCTTGCCTTTTTTGTTACTAGAAATTTTAACATGAATATGAATTTGAAGCGAGTGACAGGGGATGGACGCCGCTCTCGTGGTGCTGGCCCCGGGAAAAGTTCAGGTCTCTTGCCACTTCACTCCTCTACGCCCCCTGGGTTATGGCGCTATGTAAGTAGGACCTCAGGACCTGGCCAGCCTTAGGGTTTATGTGCAGGCTTAAGGCTTGTGCCGTGGATATTCTCCATCACATGGCACCTGTGAGACGTTAGTACATATGGAGTTCATTCCGAGAGCGCCGAGACGTCATCTTGAGAAATTGAAACTGAAACTGAAACTGGGCACCTTCCACCTGCTGGTAAATGGTGGAGAATTTTCCAATCTCCCAGGTCACCATGTGTACAGACCTGCCAGTGCCTCAACCCCCTTAGTGTTATGCATGTTAAAGATGCTGTAAATCATGTTCGGTAGGTTACAGAAACTTGAAAACACACAACTTGTCCGCCCCAGCAAAGACGGAGTACGCAGACAATGCAGCAACACATCGCCTGCGTAGTGTGTGCAAAACAACGTTTATACACGCACCCGTCAAGATCGGAGCGCCAATCCCTCCCCCACTTCTTCTCATCCCACCCCTCCCCACCCCCACCTCCCGAAAAAAAAAAAAACTTTCAGGGAACGTAACAGAGCCAAACCATTTTGTAAGTTTTAAGAGAAGGGCAGACACCCTGTTGAGATATGTTCCAAACTAGCTAATAATTTATGTCCATTTAATAAACCTGTTACCATCAGGGTTTTTTTTTTTATTCTGCGTTAGGGTTTCACGATGCAATGGAAGTCTTACATATTTTTTTTCTGACTATCATGTTTCCTCGGATTTCTCACATCCAGCAAAGCTCAAAGTTTTCGACAGAACCTAGAACCACACATCAAATTTCAAAGCAAGACATGGTCCATGCTAACACGCCGCAGGCGGACTTTTATTTGTTTACGCATGTTTGGTTTGTCTGTTGGCTGCCAGTTTTCCAGCCTTCTCCGTACTACAGTAAGATTGTTATTCCATGCAAGTGCATCGTTTTTCACAATGATTTTTTTTTTTACTAATGGCAGTACAAAGAAAACATAGAAACATTGTAATTTAAAGAATTTTATTTGTCTGTCTGTCTGTTTGTTAGTTTGATTTCAAAATGCTTTAACACTCAACATACTAACATTGTGATTTAATGAATTTTGTTTGTTTGTCTGTCTGTTTGTAAGGAACCATCGAAACCACGAAAAAAGAAAGAATCAGATCACGTATTTAATACAACCAAACAAGACAGGCGCAAACTGGCCTTTGTTAAGCGTAAGATCATGAACGAACAAACACCAAATACAAAAATTAGGAAAAAAGACTAAAACTTCCCTACTGCTTCGTCCAGTCAGTTAGTTTTTTACTCACATTGGACGAAGCAGCAGGGAAGTTTCAGTCTTTTTCTCCTAATTAAATACGCGTTCTGATTCTTTTTTCGTGTTTTTCTCTGGTTCCCGTTTGCTTGATCATGGGAAGTCACACTTATTTTGGATTATCTTTTGTTAGCTCGACTTCAAAATGCTTATTAAAGTCAACATAGAAACATTGTGATTTAAAGAATTTTGTTTGTCTGTCTGTTTGTTCGACTTCAAAATGCTTATGACAATCAACATAAAAAAAAAACCCTGATTAAAAGACTTTTGTTTGTTTGCCTGTTTGTTTGTTGGTTCGACTTCAAAATGTTTACAAAAGTCAACATACCCATCGACTCCTCGTCAAAAAAGCGACTGGTCACACGTCGTATGTCGACATTGATGATGCGTCCATTGCTCGTGGAGTCCATCTTTGTTTTCGAAAGATAGCAGTTGTGTTGAAGTTGACCAAATCTTTGTCAAAAAAGACAGGGAAACAGTTCAACGACTTCAAGTTTCAGACCAACAACTACAAACAAAAAGTGAATAATTGCCGCAGAATCGTCGTCTCCTATCTTCTATAAAGACAAGAAATGATCAAAACTAACAAAATTCACCGTCATTTATAACATGTTGAAAACAGGACGATAGGGGATGGGAAAGATGGGGGGGGGGTGGGGGTGGGGAGGTGCTGGTGACTCGCGCTTGGCCACGTGATATGAAACCCACACCGCCAGCTGAAAAATCTTCAACATGTGCACGTGATCTGCGAGTGCTTCGAAATGGGTTTCCCCTCCCTCTTTTCAGAATAAGAAAGAACGAAAGAACATTCCGGACAAGTTTACCACCACCAATCGTCCTTGAAAGCCTTGCGGACATTGTGTCTGTAAGAGTAATCAGGTGGGGAGACATAATTAACCTATCTTCACAGAGAAGGCGACGGGAAATCGGTCAGGTCAACCTTTTGCCTGGCTATCTATGACACAAGCCCGTAGGTAGGATTTAAAGTAAGTAGAGGCCTACTCAGTTCAGTGTCTGTGACCCTATTTCTGTTGTACTTGTGGGTCCACGTCATACCAGCTCTTCCTGTCCTTACTACCTCTCGTCATGCTCCCATCGCGTGCACACGCTTTGAAACAGCTGAAAGCCCGGCGTGCCGATTTTGAGTTGATGAGGGGAACATGGTTAGGCCATATTGATAGGTTGTTTTTTTTGTTCTTTTAAACAGAGGTTGTTTCATATTATCTTAGAATGTGTGTGGTGTGTGTGTGTGTTTGTTGTGTGTGTTGTGTGTGTGTGTTGTGTGTTGATTGTGTGTGTTGTGTGTGTTGTTGTGTGTGTGTGTGTGTTGTGTGTGTGTGTGTGTGTGTGTTGTGTGTTGTGTGTTGATTGTGTGTGTGTGTGTGTGTGTGTGTGTTGTGTGTGTGTGTGTGTGTGTGTGTGTGTGTGTGTGTGTGTGTGTGTGTGTGTTGTGTGTGTGTGTGTTCGTTCGTTATTTCTTTTAACGTCTACTCACGTATGTGCTTTTAGATTCTCTCTCTCTCTCTCTCTCTCTTCTGATGTGCGAATTTGTGTATCTGTGGCTGTGTGTGTCTGCGTGAGTATGTGCGTGTGTATGTTACGTCTGTTTGTGTTGTGTGTGTTAGCACAACTTTTATGTCGACAATAGATAGTCTATGAAAATAATGGTGAGTGTGTTTGCATGTATCGGTCAAAAGAATGTATTAAGAAGATTTTCTCGGCTATTTCTACATGGATCTGCACCAAATTGTAATCAAAGGCGCGGACTATTGAAGAATCGCGAATGCACGTTTAGACGACAAGGTATAAAGAAGGAAAGTGCCTTGTAGATGTTCTTCCTTGATCACATCGGATCTTATATACCACATGGCAGCTGTGGTGTTAGTTCATATGGAATTTATTCCGAGAGGAGACGTCACCTTGAGGAACTGAAACTGAAACAGAAACAGAAAATACCTAAAAATCAACATTTTGGGGGGGATAGTGTGTGAACCGCTCTTTCTCAGGAATTTCTCACAATATTTTAAAATCTGTTTTAGTATTGTGAAAAGCTACTATTGCCCTCGCTTTAGGGCCAAGCTTTAATTTCATTTAGTGCTCCTTCAAGGTCACAGTGACCTTTTGAGAAGCACAAAGTCTGAATTTTCTGTCATAACTTTTTTTTTATAAAAAAGAGACATTGTTAGAATGGATTGACCATCCTGTTCTTTTTTCCTTACTTTTTTTTTTTTTTTGAAAGACGCACTTAACGATAACGTTTACCTCGAAAATGAATTAACCAGTCACTGTCAAACAATGACAGCGGCGATTTTCTTTTGAGTGAAATCATGAAGCATCGGTGGTTTAGTGGTAAAATACTCGCCTCTATCAACGGGTGACCTGCGATCGATTCCGGTCGATGTTGGGTTTTTCCCATGGCTCCAACAGCTCAGCTGTAAGAGCGTCGCACGTATAACGCAAGGATTATGGTGTCCATCGCATGGGTGGGCCTCGGGGTTTTTTGGTGTTGTTTTTTTTTATCAATACGTCAGCGTAGATTCATTTTGAGCAAATCTTGTTGAACACTCACTTTTGGTTAAAAAATCAATAACGTCACAGCGCAATATGGAAAGGCAACCTCGGCAGTAGCCGAAAAGCACAGTCAATCTCATCCAGAAAACTGCAGTAATGAACCGAACTGAAACGAACGAAAGTTGATAATATGAATCTTAAATCAACACAACAAATTTCCAGTTATACAATCGGCCATAAATGTTGACACACAAGGACAACAACACAATACGACAACAACACACGTCAACCAAATCTACTCATCTTCTGAGTGAAAGTTATTTTCACGTTTGCATTAATCACCAGGACACTGACATGACAAAGGTCTTTAACGTACATATCTAATATTTCAGCTAATCACAATAAAGGATGCAGCACTGGCGGGTCTGCTCAAATTTTCACCTTAGGTGGGGGGGGGGGGAAAGAAGAAAAAAAAGAGAAATCTCCATCTTTAACACCATGTGCGAGGTCCAGAGAATCAAACCAGAACTTACGAATGAATGTCGGACGTTAACCCTCTCACTCTGTAGCGTCTGTTGTCGTTCCATGTTGTTCTGAAATCACGTAAGCAATGCAACTTGCATTCGATACGATTGTCACAGACACACAACATCACAGGCATAAATGGATTTGCATAACCATGAAGCGACAAGAACAGAAAAAACACACAAAAAAACAATAAGAAACACGTATTTAATACAAGACAAGACAGGTGAAAAGTTTGGGCAACTGACCTTGTTCAGAAGCATAATATCACAAACAAACAAACACCTGATACAAAAATGAGGAGAGAAAGACTGAAACTTCCCTGCTACTCTGTCCAGACTGAGAAAAGGAATGATTCAGCAGGTAAGTTTCAGTCTTTCTCTCCTAATTTTTGTATCTGGTGTTTGTTTGCTTGTGATCTTACACTTGAGAAAGGTCAGTTGGCCGAAAATTTGCGCCTGTCTGGTCTGATTGTATTAAATACGCGTTCTTATTCTTTGTGTGTATGTGTGTGTGTGTGTGTGTGTGTGTGTGTGTGTGTGTGTGTGTGTGTGTGTGTGTGTGTGTGTGTGTGTGTGTGTGTGTGTGTGTGTGTGTGTGTGTGTGTTGTTGTTGTTTTTTTTCCCCTGGTTCCTGCTTACTTGAACTCACACTTGTTTTGGACAGTTACACTTGTTTTGGATTTCGTAAAGCGACAAGGCTAATATATACGTGTGGGTAGAAATTCTCCACAAAAGACGTGTGAATCTCGTTGCTTACAAAAACGCTATATCATTGAACTCCAACAAAGTGACCCAGAAGCGGTGCAGAGTGTCTTTTGGTGGGTGGCCTTTCGGTGGTTTACCCATCACTGGCTCCCATGGGCTTTCTGGCACTGTCACTTCCACTGAATGAACTTGGGCTGGCGGTGTGCTATAGAGCCAGAATGAGCAGTTTGTGGTCAACGTCAATGAAGCGGAGCATAAGAACGAGCGAGCGAGCGAACGAGCGAGCGAGCAAGAAAGAGAGGGCGAGAGACAGACAAACTGACAGACAGACAGACAGACAGACAAAGAAGAGAGACAGACAGAAGAGACCCAGAAAGAGAGAGGCAGAAAGACAAAGCGGAGAGACAGAGACAGATTGACAGTGAGACAGAGAGAGGGAGACAGACACAGAGAAAGAGAGAGGGGGCAGACAGACAGAGACTGACAGAGAGACAGAGACAGGGAGACAGACACACACAGAGAAACAGACAGACAGACATACAGAGAAAGAGAAGGAGAGAGAGAGAGAGAGGAGAGAAGAGAAGAAGGAGAGAGAGAAGAGAAACAGAACACAGAGACACAGAGACAGGACAAAGACTGAGTCAGAGACAGAGACAGAAAGAAAGAAAGAGAGAGAGGGGTAGAGGGTGGAAAGAGGGGGGGGAGAGAGAGACAGACAGAGAGACAGAGAGAGAGACAGAAAAAGAGAAACGGACAGAGAGAGGCACAGAGAGAGAGAGAGAAACAGACCCACAGACAGAGACAGAAAGACAGAAAGACAGAGAGAATGAAAGAGAGGCAGACAGAGAAAGAGACAGGCAGACAGAGACAGACAGACAAAATGGGAAAGTGAGAGAGACAGAGAGGCAGACAGACAGGCAGAGACAAAAAGAAAGAAAGAAAGAGAGAGAGAGAGAGTGAGTGAGAGTGACAGACAGAGACAAATAAGAGACTGAGAGAGAAAAAAGACAGACAGACAACACAGAGTGAGAGACAGAGAGACAGACAAACAGACTGACAGACAGAGACAGAGAGACAGACAGACTGACAGAGAGAGACACAGACGGGGAGAAGACACACAAGAGAGGAACAGACAGACAGACATACTGACACAGAGAAAGAGAGAGAGGAGAGAGAGAGACAGAAGAGAGAGAGAGACAGAGAGAGAGAGAGAGAAGGAGAGAGAGTGTGACAGACAGAGAGAGACTGACAGACAGAGACTGACAGACAGAGAGACAGACTGACAGAGAGAGACAGAGACGAGACTGACAGACAGAGAGAGAAAACAGACATACAGACACAGAGAAAGAGAGAGAGAGACAGACAGACAGACAGAGAG
>JAPXFY010000018.1:48521736-48546736 GCA_030674185.1 Monoplex corrugatus | reverse complement strand
GGCTGCCATGGAACCCAAAACAAGTGTGACTGCCCGCGTTCAAGCAAACAGAAACCGGGAAAAAAGACAAAACGAAAATAGAATCAGAACGCATATTCAATACAACCAGACAAGACAGGTGCAAGTTTTCGGCCAACTGGCCCTTGTCAAGCGTAAACGTACAAACACAAACGAATAAACACCGAACAAAAATTAGGAGAGAAACAACCAGACAAGACAGGCGCAAATTTTCGGCTTACTGGCCCTTGTCAAGCGTAAACGTAAGATTAAAAACGACTAAACACCGAATACAAAAATTAGGAGAGAAAAACTTGTTTTTATTACCCATACATTCAAGCAAATACACACGCACACACATATACACCAAGGAAAAAGTGCCTGCACAAAGAGCCATGTCCGATAACAAAAATTTAAAAAGTACATGAAGTGACAGTATACTAAATTCTGTCGAAGAATTCTTTACGATTTGTCATTGAGACCATGCGGTTTGCGAGTTTCAAGTTCATCTATGAGATGGGATTCTCTGTCTTTCCTGTCTATGGCGCTGTTACTGTAGAGAAGCCACAGACCTTTCACCTGGATGTCGTTGATTGAGAGGTCTGATTGGTTGAAATGATTTGAGTGGTCTGATTGGTTGAAATGTTTTGAGATAGGTTTTTAAAAAAAAAAATTTAATTTTTTTTTTTATTGCAATGGAGATTGGAAACAGGAGCTGGCAGGTTGTGCGTGCTGGCGGATGGGTGGGTTGTTCAATAGAAAGACGAAGGCCCGGAGAGAGGAAAAGGAGGGTTCTTTTATTCTCTCTTGGTTCGGTGTCTGAACCGGATATGGCTGGTGTGCATTGTGTGGGTTTGTCATCTCCCGATCTTTCTATTCGGCTTGTAGACGAGGCAACTGATCACTGGGTCCGAACGAGTCAAGCAGGGTATGGACAAAAGACACTGAAAACAATCATGACATCTTAATTAACAAAATTCCTTTTGAAAATGTTAAGGATTTCAAACGATATTTTGGCTCTGTAAAAACTGATAATGGAACCTGCTCCAAATACATCAAAATAAGAACTGGAATAGCAATGCGAAAAAAAAAATAAAAAAAGAAAAAAGGTTCAACTCAACAACATCTATAAAGACAGAGGCATACCAAATAGCCTGAAATTTAGACTTTAAAAGTGTTTAATTGCCAGTCATGAATATGAATTTGAAGCGAGGGAGAGGGGATGGGCGCCGCCCTCGTGGTGCTGGCCCTGGGAAAAGTTGAGGTCTCTGCCACCTCTCTTCCCTACGACCACAGGGTTGTGGAACTATCTAGGTAGGATGCCAGGAACTGACCAGCTCGTGGGGTTTATGTGCAGGCTTAATTAAGAGTTGTGCCGTGATCATTCTGGATCTTCTCCATCACATGGCACCTGTGACGTTAGTGCATATGGAATTCGTTCCGAGCGCGGAGACGTCATCTTGATAAACTGAAACTGAAACTGTTGTTTTTCTCCCTGTAACCTGGCTCCTCTTTCTGCCAGCTTGTCTATCCTCTCGTTTTCTGGTATCCCACAGCTGGTAGGGATCAACTTGAAGACCAATCTTCTTGACTGTGTATATGTGGGTATGTTTTTTTCTAACTTGTTGGAGGGCCTTGGTCAGGTGCAGGAGCTTATTAATCTTCAGGACCTGGAGTACAAAGCACATCTAAGAGAAATACTGTTAGCTTCATCATCATCATCATCAGGTGCCCTGCCGCATGGAGTTGGCGACCATGGACTTCCATCTGTCTCTATCTCTTGTTGCCCCAAGCATCTCCTCCACCCTCCTCGTCTTCAGCCACTCCGCAAGTCCGTCTAGCATTTTCTCCCTGGTTATACCTGGTGCGCTCTTTCTCTCCAGCTTTCCCGTTGTGACCAGGTGTTCCAAATCCCCCTTCCTCATAAAATGGCCTATAAATGTTGCCTGTCTTTTCCTAATCTTCCTTATGAGTGATGTACTTGTGTCTTCCTCCATCAAGACTGTCTCGTTTGTTTTCTTTGCTGTCTATGGAACTCTCAACATTTTTCTTAGAAACCACATCTCGGCTGCCTCAATCTTGTTCTGGCTTTGCTTGTTGACTGTCCACGCCTCACATCCGTACAACAGTATTGGTTCTACATGTATATAACATTCAAGAACTCTCTTCCTGATGTTAATTGATAGGCATTTGTTGGTAAGAATGCTTTTCATCTTCTTGAATGCTGTTTTGGCTTGGCCGATTCTGCCGGCTATTTCCGATGTGCATCTGCCGTCTGATGAAATGACGTTCCCAGGTATTAGAACATATTAACCTGTGTCGAGGTTGTGCCATTTGCTGTTATTTTGCATGAGGGAATTTCATGTTTTTTACTGATCACCATGACTTCAGTCTTCCTGCTCTTTAGTTCCAACCCCTTATCTTTGCTTTCTATTTCTAGTATATTCACAAGGTTTTGTAGGTCCTTTTCATTTTCTACAATTACGTTAGCACGGTGTCATCTGCGTATCGAATGTTGTTTATCATTTTCCCTCCAACCTTTAATCCAGGGTCTTCTTCTAGGTTTCTCATGATGTTTTCGCTGTAAAGTGTTAGATTAGCAGGCTCAATTCATAGAACCATGAACATTTGGAGTTCATTCCTAGTTCACAATACAAACAAGTGGCCCGCTTATTGTCCTTTTCAGTTAAAACTATAATCATGTGTGTGCAGACAATTTTCGTTGTGATTGAACAAAGAAACTAACAACAACAAAAAATCCTGTAGTGCAATAGTGAGAGCAACAGACTACTACTGAATGAAAGCATATCTACCCTCTTCTCAAATTATTGCACTGGCTTCCTATAATCAATGAGGAGGGTGTTGGTCAAATATCAATAGTAATAAATGATAATGCCATTTCTGTCGCGTAAACAGTTCCTGTCAAAGCTTGCATGTCGCACTTTGTATAGCGACAAAAAGCACAGATATTGGGTGGTGGTGGTGGGTACAATGTCAGTACACACACACACACACACACACACACACACACACACACACACACACACACACACACACACACACACACACACACACACACACACCACATACTCTCTCTCTCTCTCACACACACACACACACACACACACACACACGTAAGTAGTACAAGAAGAAGAAGAAGAAGAAGAACAAGAAGACGAGGAGCAGGAGAAGGAGGAGGAGTAAGAAGAAGAAGAAAAAGAAGAAAAAGAAGAGGAAGAAGAAGAAGAAGAACAAAAAGAACAAAAAGAACAAGAAGAACAAGAACAAGAAGAACAAAAAGAAAAAGAAGAACAAGAACAAGAAGAACAAGAACAAAACGAAGAAGAACAAGAACAAATAGAAGAAGAACAAAAAGAAGTAGAAGAACAAGAAGAAGAACAACAAGAACAAGAATAAGAAGACAGAAGACTACCAATCTGAAAATCTGAATTGGAATGAATACAGTAGTGCAAGGTCAAGTCATATCTGTATGGAGATTGTCTTGGTTTGCCTGACAAAAATTCGGTAGACCTACTTGAACGAAACAGCTGATAGCAGGGAACTTGGAGTACAATATTCTGTACTGTGATCACGTTACAGTCAGAGACATATCTAGAAAGACCGGCGCCTGCACGATTTCGATGACGATTTTGGTGCTGGTTGGTCAACGCCAACGACCTTTCCGCTCTTGCCCAATACGTCTCAGCTACAAAAACATATACAATGCAATAAATACAACACAATACAGTGCAGTAAAACACAATACAAATTTTCTTTATTAATTCCAGTCTGGAAATTTCAAACCAATGTGTAGGGTTTTTGTTTGTTTGTTTGTTTGTTTGTTTGTTTCTATCTATCTATTTATCTATTCATCTATCTATCTATCTATCTATCTATCTATCTATCTATCTATCTATCTATCTATCTGTCTATCTATCTATCTGTCTATTTATCTGTCTATCTATCTATCTATCTATCATCTATTTGTCTATCTATCTATCTATCTATCTATCTGTCTATCTATCTATCTATCTATCTATCTATCTATCTATCTGTCTGTCTGTCTGTCCGTCTGTCTATCTATCATGTCTATTTTTCTTTCTTTCTTTCTTTCTTTTTTTAAGGCTGTCCTTTCTATCAAGCAGCCAGAAAGTCTGTGATAGGTTTTTTTGTTTTGTTTCGTTTTGTTCATAACGTTGTGATAGTATATAAGAATGAGGATGATAATGATGAGACAGCGTGACAGGGGGCATAGTCTGCACGTCCTTTTACCAAGGACCAAGTTACCCCCCCCCCCCTCTCTCTCTTTCTGTACAGACACCCTACAACCTGCTACAGTCTAGGTTTCCTTCCTCTCTCTCTCTCTCTCTCTTTCTGTACAGACACCCTACAACCTGCTACAGTCTAGGGTTTCCTTCCTCTCTCTCTCTCTCTCTCTCTCTCTCTCTCTCTCTCTCTCTCTCTTTCTGTATAAACATCCTGCAGCGTACCACAGTCTGTTCCCCCTCTCTGTCTGTCTGTCTGTCTGTCTCTCTCTCTCTCTATTTCTGTACAAACGCCCTGCAGCGTACCACAGTCTGTTCCCCCCCCCTCTCTCTCTGTGTCTGTCTGTCTGTCTGTCTCTCTCTATTTCTGTACAAACACCCTGCAGCGTACCACAGTCTGTTTCCTCTCTCTCTCTCTCTCTCTCTCTCTCTCTCTTTCTCAATAGACACTTTACAGCGTACCACAGTCTAAATTACCCGACTCTCTCTCTCTTTCTGTATAGACACCCTACAGCGTGCCACAGTCTAAGTAACCTGTCTCTCTTTTTCTGTGTAGACACCTTACAGCGTGCCACAGTCTGAGTTATCTCTCTCTCTCTTTCTCAATAGGCACCTTACAGCGTACCACAGTCTAAGTTATCTGTCTCTTTCTCTTTCTCTATACCCAACAGCGTACCACAGTCTAAGATACCCTCTCTCTCTCTCTCTCTCTCTCTCTCTCTCTCTCTCTCTCTCTCTCTCTCTCTCTCAATAGACACCTTACAGCGTATCAGTCTAAGTTACCTCTCTCTCTTTCTCAATAGACATCTTACAGCGTACCACAGTCTAAGTTATCTCTCTCTCTCTCACTCTCTCTCTCTCTCTTTCTCTCTCTCTCTCTCTCTCTCTCTTTAGACACCTTACAGCGTACCACAGTCTAATTTACCTGTCTCTTTTTCTATAGACACCCAACAGCGTACCACAATCTAAGATACCTGTCTCTCTCTTTCTCTATAGACACCCTACAACGTACTACAATCTAAGTTACCTGTCTGTCTTTCGGTTTTCTCTATAGACACCCTACAGCGTACCACTGTCTAAGTTACCTGTCTCTCTCTGTGTAGACACCCTACAGCGTACCACTGTCTAAGTTACCTGTCTCTCTCTGTATAGACACCCTACAGCGTACCACTGTCTAAGTTACCTGTCTCTCTCTGTGTAGACACCCTACAGCGTACCACAGTCTAAGTTACCTGTCTCTCTCGCTCTCTCTCTCTCTCTGTGTATAGACACCCTACAGCGTACCACAGTCTAAGTTACCTGTCTCTCTCTCGCTCTCTCTCTCTCTCTCTCTCTCTCTCTCTCTCTCTGTATAGACACCCTACAGCGTACCACAGTCTAATTTGCCTGTCTCTCTCTTTTTCTGTATAGACACCCTACAGCGTACCACAGTTTAAGTTACCTGTCTCTGTCTCTTTCTCTATAGACACCCTACAGCGTACCACAGTCTAAGTTACCTGTCTCTCTCTGTATAGACACCCTACAGCGTACCACAGTCTAAGTTACCTGTCTCTCTCTGTATAGACACCCTACAGCGTACCACAGTCTAAGTTACCTGTCTTTCTCTGTATAGACACCCTACAGCGTACCACAGTCTAAGTTACCTGTCTTTCTCTGTATAGACACCCTACAACGTACCACAGTCTAAGTTACCTGTCTCTCTCTGTATAGACACCCTACAGCGTACCACAGTCTAAGTTACCTGTCTCTCTCTGTATAGACACCCTACAACGTACCACAGTCTAAGTTACCTGTCTCTCTCTGTATAGACACCCTACAGCGTATCACAGTCTAAGTTACCTGTCTCTCTCTCTCGCTCTCTCTCTCTCTGTGTATAGACACCCTACAGCGTGCCACAGTTTAAGTTACCTGTCTCTCTCTCTCTCGCTCTCTCTGTGTATAGACACCCTACAGCGTACCACAGTCTAAGTTACCTGTCTCTCTCTCTCGCTCTCCCTCTCTCTCTCTCTCTGTATAGACACCCTACAGCGTACCACAGTCTAAGTTACCTGTCTCTCTCGCTTTCTGTATAGACACCCTACAGCGTACCACAGTCTAAATTACCTGTCTCTCTCTGTATAGATACCCTACAGCGTACCATAGTCTAAGTTACCTGTCTTTCTCTGTATAGACACCCTACAGCGTACCACAGTCTAAGTTACCTGTCTCTTTCTCTATAGACACCCTACAGCGTACCACAATCTAAGTTACCTCTCTCTCTCTGTATAGACACCCTGCAACGTACTACAATCTAAGTTACCTGTCTCTGGCTCGGTTTTCTCTGTATAGACATCCTACAACGTACCACAGTCTAAGTTACCTCTCTCTGTCTCTGTATAGACACCCTACAATGTACCACAGTCTAAGTTACCAGTCTCTCTCTCTTTCTGTATAGACACCCTACAGCGTGCCACAGTCTAAGTTACCTGTCTCTTTCTTTCCCTATGGTTAGCGTACCACAGTCTAAGTTACCTGTCTCTTTCTTTCCCTATGGTTAACGTACCACAGTCTAAGTTACCTGTCTCTCTCTCTTTCTGTATAGACACCCTACAGCGTGCCACAATCTAAGTTACCTGTCTTTCTCTGTATAGACACCCTACAGCGTACCACAATCTAAGTTACCTGTCTTTCTCTGTATAGACACCCTACAGCGTACCACAGTCTAAGTTACCCGTCTCTTTCTCTCTTTCTCTATAGACACCCTACAGCGTGCCACAATCTAAGTTACCTGTCTCTTTCTTTCCCTATGGTTAGCGTACCACAGTCTTAGCTTCCTGTCTTTCGTGTAGATGACCATGTTCATATTTGCTACATTGGCATTATCCGTACCCCTGACTTCAGACCTGTAAGTGCTCTGTAGAGGGTTTCCCCGTCTTTAGCCTCTGGCCGAGAAAGACCAACCCTGTGAGCACAGGAGGCTATGGCTTTAGGTGGCTGTTCTTTGCCTGATGGTTCCTTAATAAGGTAAAATCTAGGTGTGACCTTGCCAAAGAGCCACTCAGTTCCGTCCTGACTCGAGCCATCACCAGTCCCGTCTAGAACTGCTTAACCTTTTGACTCCCGCACCCTCTCCACCAGCATCCTGCCTTGTCAACCATGCTAGCACTGCAAAACTGAACCCTTTGACTCCCGCATCCTGTCCACCAGCATCCTGCCTTGTCAACCATGCTAGCACAGCAAAAACTGAACCCTTTGACTTCCTCACCCTGTTCACTAGCATCTTTCATTGTCAACCATGCTAGCACAGCAAAAACTGAACCCTTTGACTTCCTCACCCTGTTCACTAGCATCTTTCATTGTCAACCATGCTAGCACAGCAAAAACTGAACCCTTTGACTCCCGCACCCTGTTCACCAGCATCCTGCCTTGTCAACCATGCTAGCACAGCAAAAACTGAACCCTTTGACTCCCGCACCCTGTCCACCAGCATCTTTCATTGTCAACCATACTAGCACAGCAAAAACTGAACCCTTTGACTCCCGCACCCTGTTCACCAGCATATTTCATTGTCAACCATACTAGCACAGCAAAAACTGAACCCTTTGACTCCCGCACCCTGTCCACCAGCATCTTTCATTGTCAACCATGCTAGCACAGCAAAAACTTAACCCTTTGACTCCCGCACCCTGTTCACCAGCATCCTGCCTTGTCAACCATACTAGCACAGCAAAAACTGAACCCTTTGACTTCCTCACCCTGTCCACCAGCATCTTTCATTGTCAACCATACTAGCACAGCAAAAACTGAACCCTTTGACTTCCTCACCCTGTTCACCAGCATCTTTCATTGTCAACCATGCTAGCACAGCAAAAACTGAACCCTTTGACTTCCTCACCCTGTTCACCAGCATCTTTCATTGTCAACCATGCTAGCACAGCAAAAACTGAACTCTTTGACTTCCTCACCTTATCTTATTCGTCCAGACAAGCCTGGTTTTTTTTTTTCACAACTGAAGTCTTATATAATATCATCCGAAGGCCATCTGCCACTCGCCTCCTGCAGCCCGATGTCTTGGGGATGGTCATTCCATTACTGACTTGGAGGAAGCCTTTCGAAGATGTTTCTGTAACGATAATACTAGAGCCAGAAAGATAGTGACGGGACAGCCCTTACTGAACAACCTTTAACTCTTTGACTCCCGCACCAAATCCACCAGATGGAAAAAATTAACCCTTTTTCTCCCTCACCGTATCCACTAGCTTCCTGTCCGAGAGAAAGCTAGTGGATAGGGTGAGGGAAGTTCAAAAGGCCAAGTTTTTGTTTTGCTATCACTGATGGCGATGCAGGATGCTGGCGGATAGGGTGAGGGAGTCAAAGGGTTAAGTTTCTGCTTTGCTTGTCACTGATGACCATGCAGGATGCTGGCGGATAGGGTGAGGGAGTCAAAGGGTTAAGTTTCTGCTTTGCTTGTCACTGATGACCATGCAGGATGCTAGTGGATAGGGTGAGGAAGTCAAAGGGTTAAGTTTCTGCTTTGCTTGTCACTGATGACCATGCAGGATGCTAGTGGTTAGGGTGAGGAAGTCAAAGGGTTAAATTTCTGCTTTGCTTGTCACTGATGACCATGCAGGATGCTAGTGGATAGGATGAGGGAGTCAAAAGATTAAGTTTCTGCTTTGCTATCACTGATGACGAAGCAGGATGCTAGTGGATATGGTGAGGGAGTTCAAAGGATTAAGCTTTTGTTTTGTTTATCACTGATGACTATGCAGGATGCTAATGGATAGGGTGAGGGAGTCAAAGGGTTAAGTTTCTGATTTGCTTATCACTGATGACCATGCAGGATGCTAGTGGTTAGGATGAGGGAGTCAAAGGGTTAAGTTTCTGCTTTGCTTATCACTGATGACCATGCAGGATACTGGTGGATAGGGAGAGGGAGTCAAAGGGTTAACGTGGACTCACTGCTGCGTGCCGGTCTCACTGTCTGTTCTACATTTCGACAGTGACCCACGTGGGTTATAAGTTCAATAACCACCCTGGTCTCCCGACGGTAAAGAATTCGACCGAGGTCGCAGTTTCTTATATAATAGTAACACGTGTAGCAGATGGTTAGTGATCTCTGCGGAGTAGGTCAATACATAATCAAACGAATAGATTATAAATAAATAAATAAATAAATAAATAAATAAATAAATAAATAAATAAACAAATAAATAAATGAATAAATAAATAAACGAATAAGTAAGTCAATAAATAAATAAAAAATAAATAAAATGAATAAGTAGACAGGTGGATAAATAAATAAATAAATAATAATGGCAATAACAACAATAACAACAACAGCAATAAATAAATAAAAAATACATAAAATGAATAAGTAGACAGGTGGATAAATAAATAAATAAATAATAATGGCAATAACAACAATAACAACAACAGCAATAATAATGATGGTAGTAGTAGTAGTAATACTAATAATAATAACAATAATAATAATAATGATAATAATAATAAAGATAATAATAATAATAAAAATGATATCATGATGATGATGATGATGATAATGATAATAATAATAAGAAGAAGAAGAAGAAAAACAACAACAACAACAACAACAACAACAACAACGACGACGACGACGACGACGACATCAGCACAAATAGTCCATATCAAAGCATGTTACACAGTAATGGTACCAAACACTGAAATATGTTGTGCAGAAATCAGAAGATACAACAGAAAAAAAAAAACCCAACAAAAACTGAAGAGATCGAGACTTTGACATTATATGGAAGCTATTCTGTCCAAGTATGCAAACTACAATCTGCACACCAACAGACGTTATAAATCAAAATATCACGTTTTTGCTGCGCATCAGAAATTCCTAATCAATCAGTGCGAGCAATGCGGAAGAACGCAGCAGCCTGAGAAGCGAGAGAAAACCAGAAGGCTGAGGTCCAATTTCAAGTCACATAGACTTAGACTTCTCTCTGTTTTCCCACCATTGCCTGTAAGAATTCTCTTCCTTTTTTCGCCATTGCCTGTAAGACTTCTCTCCCTTCTCTCTCCATTGCCTGTAAGAATTCTCTCCCTTTTTTCATCAATGCCTGTAAGAATTCTCTTCCTTTTCTCATCATTATAAGATTATAAGAACTCTCTCTTCTCTCACCATTGTCTGTACCGGGGGGGGGGGGGGGGGGGGGGGGGGGGAGGAGGGAGGGGTGCTTTCTGTCATTTGAGACGAGTGTTGTGATTCAGACCTTTAATTGTTTATTTATTTATTTGAAGACAAGATTCACAGATACTCATGTCATTTACATGTCACCAAGATTACTCCGCTGTTTAGGCTGATACAGTACTAGTGTAAAAAATATAGACTAGGTAAAACATAGGCTTGGCGGTAGGGCTTCAGGACCTGGCCAGCTCATGGGTGTATGTGCAGGCATAAGGCAAGTGCCACGATCCCCATACACATAGCACCTGTGACGTTAGTCCATATGGAATTCGTTCCGAGCACGGAGACGTCGTCTTGAGAAACTGAAACTGAAACTGTCAGTACCAGGCATTAACCCTTTGACTCTCGCACCCGATCCACCAACTGAAAAAATTTTTTTAACCCTCTGACTCGCTCACGCTATCCACTAGCTTCCTGCGGGAAGCTGGTGGATAGGGTGAGGGAGTCGGAGGGTTAAGTTTTTGCTTTGTTAGCATGGTTGACAATGCAGGATGCTGGTGGACAGGGTGCGGGAGTCGAAGGGTTAAATGGTGGTCTGGGTAATAGTCTTTCAGATGAGGCAATACAGCGAGGTCATCTGCACAGCTTGCTCTCAGTATGATTGAATAAATGTACTCACGGTAACAAAAGAGATGTCCCTAGCGAAATGATATAGACAATTCCTCTTGGGCACACTACACTATTCTTATTCAGAACAAAAATCAATTGGGTTGCACTGCGCTGTGTAGATACGCTCATGTGAGAGAGCTGCCCGGATTTCACAGGGGTTCCGCTGTGATCAAAAGAATTTGAAAAAAAAAAAAAAAAGAAAGTAAAGATAAAGGAGGAGTGACGAGAGACAGACAGACAGACAGACAGACAGAGAGAGAGAGAGAGAGAGAGAGAGAGAGAGACAGACAGAGACAGAGACAGAGACAGAGACAGAGGCAGAGAGCGGTTCATCTGAAAATGCAACGCGTTCTTACATCGCTGAAATTATAACAAGACACTTTCCAACAAATTTAAGGTTCTACAGCAATGTGAAAAAGAAAGACAGACAGACAGAAAAAAGAAAGAAACAAAGAAAAAAAATAACATGGTAAGCTTACAAAGTTGACTTTGAAGTTCACGAACTTGATCCTGACATTGTCATGGCAAAGTCTGAAAAAGACCCACAGACCTTCAACGAAAGGACCGCCCGCTTCAAACCCAGTGTTCAACAGCTTGATGTGGTCGTCTTCAGCCCCTAAGGGCTATAATTATATAGGGTTGCATCGCTGGATTAAAGTTTCCAAGACCCAAACCTGTTCAGAGTAATATGGCGGGAGAACGAAAGTGCTCTGGCCCATACAGCAGGCTTCTCTTTTCAGCGACACAAGAAGGGCTAAGGGAGAGAATAAAGCCGATACAACTAGACGTAGTTGGGGGGGAGTTTTATTTATTCATTTTTTGTTCTTGTTTTTGTCACCGCGTCAATTTTCCACGTGGAAGCAAGTCCCCAGAGCACGGCGTCACCCCTTCGTTCATTATTTCTTTTAACGTCTATTCACATATGTGCTTTTAGACGAGGCGTTTAAACAGATGTTTAATAGAAAGATGTTGTTTATGATTGTGTTGACTCCACTTTTAATGGTTATGTTGCTGTTAACACACTGTAACCTCGTCATCCTTTCTTTTTCTGTATGTGTGTATTTTTGGTTCACTTACGAAAGTGGATTTTTTTCTCAACAGGGACAATTTTTTTGCCGTGGGATCTTTAACGTGCGCGAAATACATACTGGACGCTGGGGACTCGGTTTATTGTCTCATCTTACAGACTAGCACTGAGACAGTCACTCAAGATCTGGTAGAAAGGAGACGGATGGAGGGGACGGGAGAGGTGAACGGTTGTTGATGGGGGAAGGAAGAAAAGGAGAAAAAAAATCCCTGTCCGGCAGCGAATCGAACCCAGTTTTCTGGTATCCTAGACGGATCCTAGCTAACTATCAAGAAGACTGAAGTCATAGTAATCAGTAACAAACATGAAATCCCCTCATACAAAATAACAGCAAACGGCACAACCTTGAGACAGGTTGATAAGTTTAAATATCTGGGAACGATCATCTCATCAGCCGGCAGATGCACATCAGAAATAGCCAGCAGACTCAGCCAAGCCAAAACAGCAATCAAGAAGATGGAAAGCATTCTTATCAACAAATGCCTATCAATTAACATCAGGAAGAGAGTTCTTGAATGTTATATAGAACCGATAATGTTATACAGTTGTGAGGCGTGGGCAGTCAACACGCAAAGCCAGAATAAGATTGAGGCAGCCGAGATGTGGTTTCTAAGAAAAATGTTGTGAGTACCATGGACTGCAAAGAAAACAAACGAGACAGTCTTGATGGAGGAAGACACAAGAAGATCATTCATAAGGAAGATTAGGAAAAGACAGGCAACATTTATTGGCCATTTTATGATAAAAGGGGAATTAGAGCACTTGGTCACAACAGGAGAGCTGGAGGGAAAGAAAGCACCAGGTAGACTCAGGGAGAAAATGTTGGACGGACTTGCAGGGTGGCTGAGGACAGAGAGGGTGGAAGATGTGCTTGCGGAAACAAGGGCTAGATACCCGTGGAGGGCCATGATCGCCAACGCCATGTGGCAGGGCACTTGATGATGATGAGACGGATTTCTTATCCACTCGGCCACTATCAATTT
Organism: Monoplex corrugatus; assembly: GCA_030674185.1. Classification (NCBI taxonomy): domain Eukaryota; kingdom Metazoa; phylum Mollusca; class Gastropoda; order Littorinimorpha; family Ranellidae; genus Monoplex; species Monoplex corrugatus. Next base: position 48,533,581 of record JAPXFY010000018.1, on the reverse strand, counting down.
CAGAAGAAAAGTGTTGTTTCGAAAAATGCAAATCCATTTTTTTATCGCTTACGTTACCACACATCACTCACTTCAATCATCAAAGTAACATCAGCTGTCTCACGATAAAGTAATCTGAATTATCATAAAACAAAACACAACAAAATCAACATGGACAAGCCGTTCTAACGATCTTCCCTTTTTGATTCTTTTTTTGTTTACATGTATCTAACTTAATCAGGGAGAAAATACTGGACGGACTTGCAGGGTGGCTGAGGACAGAGAGGGTTGAAACTGTGCTTGCGGCAACAAGGGATAGACACATATGGAGGGCCATGATCGCCAACGCCATGCGTCAGGGCACTTGATGATGATGAATCATTAACAAAACAGATGACCTTGGAAATTATTCAGTGTCAACCAAAAACGGATGTTTAATAGAAAGATGTTGTTTTTGATTGTGTTACCTCCATTTTTAATGATGATGTTGCTGTTAACACACTGTAACATCATCATCATCATCATGTGCCCTGCCGCATGGCGTTGGCGATCATGGTCTCTATACGAATCTATCCCTTGTCGCTGCAAGTACATCTCCTCACCCTCTCTGTCCTCAGCCACTCTTGCAAGTCCGTCCGATATGTTCTCCCTGGTGGTCTACCTGGTGCTCTCTTTCCCTCCAGTTTTCCTGTTGTGACCAGGTGCTCTAATTTCTCTTTCCTCGTAAAATGGCCTATAAACGCAGCTTGTCTTTTAATAATCTTCTTTGTCAATGATCTTCTTGTGTCTGCCTCGATCCTGCCCGAAGGAGGCAGACACAATGTAATCTACAGAACAACAACTTGATTTGTTGACTCGACCATTTTCGCTCTGATGGCTGTAACTCCCTATTTATACAATGACTGCAAAATACAAAATACAGAATGTGTTCACAATCACAAACAGATATGAAGTATTTGCTTCCCACCTCTCAAGGCCACTGGTGACCTTTTAAAAGGTGTCAGATGAAATAAACCACGTTCTGAAGGGAGGGAAATGGTCGATTGTCACAATATTGAAAACAGTATGCATATAGTATTTTCAGAAACTACTGAGAAAGTGATACTCACACACTTTCCTCAAACAATGCTAAACTCGAGTTCAAGTTCATGTTGCTTATAGTCCAGCCGACTACTAGAGCCATATCAGGGCTAACACCACGTCAAAAACGACAACACGGTTAAGATAAAAAGACAGCAGTTAAATGCTAAACTAACCCTCTAAAACCCCGCTCCCTGACAACCAGTATCATGCCTTTTTGTCAACCATGCTAGCAAAAAAACCCAACTTTAATCCTTTGACGCCCTCACCCTATCCAACAGTTTCCGACAGGAAGCTGGTAAAAAGGGTGACGGGAGTCAAAGAACCAAGGCACTCTTTTCTGGTCCGTGTGACCTTGACCTTTGCGCCATGACTTGCAAATTTATGCGTTCGTGACTCTTCAACGGTTCATTTTTTGGATCCAATTAAGTTGGTAAAAGATCTTTTAGAAACAGCTGAGAACGTCTTCCTAACCGATTTTTCTCTCTTTCTGTCTGTCTGTCTGTCTGTCTGTCTCTCACTCTTCTGTCTCTCTCACTCTCTCTCTCTTTGTTTGTCTCTCTCTCAGTCTCTCTCTCAATCTCTCTTTCTCTCAGTCTCTCAGTCTCTCTCTCTTTCTCTATCTCTTCTCTCTCTCTCATCTAAACACAGACACAAACACACACACGCACAAACACACATGGAGACAGACAGACACACGCACACACATATATATATAAACACACACGCACGCACGCATTTCGCTTCGATGCATATGACATAATTTCCTTTATACATACACAGAGACACAAACACAGACAGATAGACAGACACACGCTCACACTCACTCACTCACTTGCTCACTCACTCACTTGCTCGCTCACTCACTTGCTCACTCACTCACTCATTCACTCACACACACACACACACACACACACATTTGAACACAAACACACATTAACACACACACACACACACACACACACACACACACACACACACATAAACACACACACACACACACACACTTGAACACAAACACACTTACACACACTACACACGCACACGCACACACACAAAAAGTGTGTAGGTTGGTGGTGTGACTTATGTAGGTGCTGTGATGTGCGTGTGTTGTGTGTACTTATATTTTATGAGTGTGTGTGTGTGATTGTTCTGGGTGGTGAATTGTGTGTGTGTGTGTGTGATGTTCAAGAATTCTAATTTTTTTAATGTGAGTGTCAGTTTGTATGTGTTTTGTGTGCGTTAGTGGTTCGTGTGTGGGACAAGAATCAATTGTTGTTTTCTGTAGTGCTTTTACTTGTTTTATGTGCCGTTATGGTGAGATTGGAACAACACACAACAAACAAATGTTTGTGTTACTTTGTACTTTTCGGTTGCATACTAATAGATATGATACATACATACATACATACACACATATACGTACGTACATACATATGCATACATACATACATAAGTACGATGACATACATACATACATACAACTAAAATACAACATACACACTACATATACATTACATACATACATACATACAACATATATACAACATAACACTACATACAAACATACATACATACATACATACATAGATACACAGACACATACATACATGATACATACATGATACATACATGATACATACATCCATCATCCATCCATACATGCATGCATGCAAGCATACACACATAAACGTGTGTGTCGTGCGTGCGTGCGTGCGTCCGGGTGTGCGTGTGTGGTTGTGTGTGTGTGTGTGTGTGTGTGTGTGTGTGTGTGTGGTTGTGTGTGTGTGTGTGTGTGTGTGTGTGTGTGTGTGTGTCTGTTTGTCTGTCTGTCTGTGTGTTTGATAAGGAAAGCCGAAACGGCATAAAAAATGAATCTTACAGTTATCTCAGACAAGTCAGAGTTTGTTGTTTGCAAGTCACATTACCAGTTATCCCCCTTTGTGATACCACGTGGCTGAGCAGTCCAGACGATGATGAAATGGGAAAGACTATGACCACCATGACTTTGTCATGTCAAGCTGGAGTACGGGTTCGAGTCCCGTTGAAGCTAACATTTCTATCTCAGTACGTGGTTTCTCTTCAGTGGGCGAGTCCGTAGTAGGTTTTCTACAGGCAAGGCAGGGCCTACTCCAGCTTTGTTTCCATCCTCTTCCTCCTCCTCCTCGATCTCATCCTCCTCATTATTAATAAACTCACAAGCAGAATACACACATTAAAGATATATCTGTTTATCTATCACCATCAACGTCGTCATCATCATCATCACCACCATCGTCATTATCATCATCAGCTTCTTCTTTTTCATCATCATCTTCTTCGTCGTCAGTCTTCTTCTTCTTCATTGTCGTCATCGTCGTCGTCGTCGTATATCTGTTTATCACCATCAACGTCGTCATCATCATCATCATCACCGCTATCGTCATTATCATCATCATCTTCTTCTTCTTCTTCATCATCATCTTCTTCGTCGTCTTCTTCTTCTTCTTCATCGTCGTCATCGTCGTCGTCGTCATCATCATCACCATCCTCCTCCTCCTCCTCATCACCACCACCACCACCACCATCACCACTACACCACCATCCACCATCACCACTACCACCACCACCACCCGTATCACCACCACAACTAAAGGTGTATCTAGCAGTTTCACCATAAACGTATCTATAGTATACGATAACCTACAATACAGTTCGTGGTCACTTGACTGATGTACTGACGATGATTAAATACCGATACAGGCGTAAAGTAAACGTGCCCGGTCGACTGGGTGGTCGTGGGGAAAAGAATTGTGGCAATTATGCAGGCATAAGATAGGCATAAGACAAAACAAAATCAGGTTATCTCTACCCGCATATCTGTTATATTCAGGACAAGGACACGACTTCGACTGTAATTTTGCGTGACTCGTTTCTCTCTCTCCCTCTCTTTCTCTTTTTTTCCCTGTCTCTCGCTTAGTCACTCTCTCTCTCTCTCTCTCTCTCTCTGTTTTTTTTCTTTTTCTGTCTGTCTGTCTGTCTCTCCCTCTCTCGATCCCTCTCTCTTTCTCTTCTCTCTCTGTCTCTCTTTCTTTCTCTTTTTCTCTCTGTCTGTCTGTATGTATGTCTGTCTCTCCGTCTCTCGCCCTCACTCTCTCTTTCTCTTCTCTCTCTCTCTCTGTCTGTCTGTCTCTGTGTCTGTCTGTCTGTCTGTCTGTCTCTGTCTGTCTGTTTGTCTGTCTGTCTCTCTCTCTCTGTCTCTCTCTCTTCTCGTCTTTCTGTGTCTGCCTCTTTGTTAAAACTCTGTGAATATCATTAGATACATAATCGAGAAATTTCTGCAGAAATCATCTGTCTCTATCTCTGTCTGTCTGCCTGTCTGTCTTGTCTGTCAATCTGTCTGTATGTTTGTCTCTCTTTCTGTCTCTCTGTCTCCCTCTCTTTCTCTCTCTCTCACTCACTCACTCACTCACTCTCTCTTTCTCTCTCTTTGTCTCTTTCTCTCTCTCTTTCTCTCACAGCAGCAGGGAAGTTTCAGTCTTTTTCTCCTAATTTTTTTTATCTGGTGTTCGTTTGTTTGTGATCTTACGTTTGACAAAGGCAGGTGGGCCGAAAATTTGCGCCTGTCTTGTCTTGTTGTATTAAATACGCGTTCGTATTCTTCTTTTGTTTTTTTTTTCTGGTTCTCGTCACTATGGACTTCTCATATGTTTACAGACACATGTGTAGCCTTCACATCTAGATTTTTTTTTCGTTCGTTTGTTTTATAACTTGATGAAAGTTACTTGTAATCATTGCTGTCAGACACGCGCGCGCGCGCGCGCACGCACACACACACACACACACACACACACACACACACACACACACACAGGGGGGCGGGGGGAGAGAAAGAGTGAGGGAGAAGAAGAAAACAAGAACAAGAACAAGGAAGATCAATAACAAGAACAAGAACAAGAACAACAAGAAAAAAGAACAACAAGAAAACAACAAGAAGAACAACAAGAAGAAGAAAAAATACAAAAATTCAAAAGCAAATCATCTGTTTTTCAAAAGGATAGTTGAATAGATTTTTACCAAAAGTCGAAATGAAAAGATATGCTTAAACTAATAATCCTGTGAATTGTTTTGTGATGAATTCCTCGTTTATATGTATATGTAAGTGTATGTATAATTATGTATGTGTGTATATATACGTACATAGATATATATGTATATATATATATATGTGTGTGTACATATATATGTATATATATACATACATGAAAGAGAGAGAGAGAGAGAGAGAGGAGAGAGAGAGAGAGAGAGAGAGAGAGAGAGAGAGAGAGAGAGAGAGAGAGAGAGAGAGCGAAAAAAGAAAATGCGCCAGCATTTTGGATATGTCGACAGATCAAATCGGTCTGCATCAAATTTATCAAGCCAAGACAGTAATGAAATATGTTCCAGAGAGATTCATCATACTCGTATGTTTCCATATGCGCTCCACCCAATTCTATGAATAATTAGCTGGCAGTCTCCTTGATGATATAGATAAAACAAACAAAATGCTTAGGGCATCTTAAATAATTCGCCCCTAGAGGATTGTCAGATAGTAGTTTCAGTTTTAGTTTCAATTTCTCAAGCCGACGTCTCCGCGCTCGGAATGAATTCTATAGGCACTAACGTCACAGGTGCTATGTGATGGAGAAGATCCAGAACGATCACGGCACACGCCTTAAGCCTGAACATAAATCCACGAGCTGGCCAGGTCCTGAGGTCCACCCTAGATAGTTCCATAACCCAGGGGTCGTAGGGGAGTAAGGTGGCAGACACAACATTGCACATTGTTAATCTCTTTTGTATGTTTATCAACAGCGGGTATAGTAGGCCTTGCTTTTCGATGTGTTTGTCCTATTTGTTTTTTCATTTGTTTATCAAAAGTTGGTTTTGTTTGTTCCTTTCTTCGTTTCTTTGGTGTGTTTGGTTTTTGATGGTGGTGGTGGTCGTTTTGTTGTTGTTGTTGTTGTTTTGTTTTGTTTTTTCGTTTTATTTTCGGGTTTATTTGTTGTTGTTGTTGTTGTTGTTGTTGTTTTCGCCCTTGTTTGGGTGGTTCTTTTTTCTTTTAGATCTAATCCGAAAATGTGTTCAAGAGACGATAAAAACATGTAATCATTTGTCGTCTAAAGCAGATAACATATACATGTATACGTTATAAAACGATAATGGAACACGATTGCAAGCCACAGTGCTTTTTAAACGTCCGGGTGAGTTAACTCCCTTACTGCGGACTTTCATTTCGTGTCTCGGGTTCAATCCCACCCGCAACATGAAAGTTAGCTTAACCCTTTGACTCCCGCACCCTATCCACCAACTGCAAAAAATTAACCCTTTAACTCCCTCACTCTATCCACCAGCTTCCTGGAGGAAACTGGTGGACAGGGTGGGTGAGTCAAAGGGTTCACTTTTTGCTTTATTAGCATGGCTGACAATGCAGGATGCTGGTGGACAGGGTGTGGGAGTCACAAGGTTAATCGGCTGCCCATCTTAACCCTTTGACTCCCGCACCCTGTCAACCGTGATGACGACTATGCGGATGATGCTGGTGATGATGACAAAACATCTCATTTGGGAGGCTTTTTACCTGCCATCATTCTTATTCACAATGCTGTCAAAGTGAAAAAATCTCTATTATACTCATCGCAACCAAAAATCTTTCATCACGTATCGCTTTAATAAATAAAGTGACCTCTTGCATACCTGACCAGTCGAATCTCTTCACCTTGCTGCTTCTGTCGTCATAAAATTCTTCCCATGTGTCGACCCATTTTCTTCACTATCTCCGAAGTGATATGACAGTTAGTGGTGAAATCCTGAAACAACGTAGCTCATAGAGACTGCCCTAGTGTACTCAATAATGACATGTACTCGTTAAAAAAAACAAATAAACAAAGACAAAAGCAAACAAAACAAACAAAAAAGAAACAAACAAGTAAACAACAATGACAACAAACAAATAAACAACAATGAAAGAAATACCGAAATCTCTCCCCGCCTCTCTCTCTCTCTCCTCTCTCTCTCTCTCCTCTCTCTCTCAATATCAAAATCTCCCCCTCTCTCTCTCCTCTCTCTCAATACCAAAATCTCCCCCCTCTCATCTCTCTCTCTCTCTCTCTCTCTTTCTTTCTCTCTCTCTCTCTCCCTCTCTCTCTCCTACCAAACTTTTAAATATACAGAAAATAGATCTAGACCGATGTAAGTGAAAGTTTCACGATTCATGCCGTATAACCCGCCCATTCATATGCATTTTTAAGTTGCTGCGACCTTCACAGTAGGTAATGTTCAAATACAAATGCGCACGTACACTGATAAGTCCTTTCTGAGACAGATCTTTGGTCTGAAAATGGGCAACAACCCATCTTTCGGCAGTTATTGTTATTTTTGTTTTAAGACCAGCCGACTGCATAGAGCCATATCAGGGCTATAATCGTTTCAAAACATACACAATACTCCAACAGGGGAAAAAAGAAGGAAAAGAAAAGTAAGTACACATCTCAATTACATTCATGCATATTATCTAAGGAGATGCTTCTGGCGTTGACCACTACATCCAATTTAACACACAGGGGATTTAAAAACATACCTGAATGCAAATTAAAACATGACTAAGAACTGTAAAACATCTCTAAAAACGGGCAAAAATTACTTAAAATTGCTTCCGCATATCTCATTTCCCTAGAGCCAAAACTGCACTTGATACATGTACCCGATTACCAATCCTAAGAAAAAGTACATAAGATTTTATCGAACACATACAGGTGAATGGACCAGCAAGGCAAAAAATGATAGGAAGAAATGACAGAAAGCAAAGGAACAAAAGCAGAAACAAAGAAAGTGACAGAAAATAGAATATTTCTAGTACAGAATTTCCAGAAGGTGGAGATACTATTTATACTGAAAGAACCCCGGCATCCCCACGGGGGATTTCAACAGCTGAAAAAAAAAAAACACGCTTAAGTGTTCATAAGCTCACACTAACTTTCCTCTCGATTCCCCTCCTCTCACTACCTATACACTTTGTTCTGTTTTTTTTTCTGCAGAGAAAAGTCAAATTATACATACTAACCACCCCTGTGTTTACAACTGAGGTACATCATCATCATCATCATCATCATCATCATCATCATCATCATCATCTCATGTGTCTGCCGCTTGGCGTTGGCGATCATGGCCCTCCATATGAATCTACCCTTGTCGCTGCAAGTACATCCTCCACCCTCTCCATCCTCAGCCACCCTGCGAGTCCGTCCAGTACTGAGGTACAAAATAAACAAACAACACAAACAAGTAAACCTCCGTGATAACTGACTAGACTAATATCACTCATAGTGAAAAGACGTTAAATCAAAAAACAAACGAAATACAAATATATATTTTCTATGGAATAACAAGATATAGCAAATTGAAAGTTTATTTGATTGGCAATTCTTTTATCATCTTGGCTAACTGCAGGCTGGTTTGCCCTGTTGACAGAGCCATGGGCTTTGATGTATTAGGTTCAATCCCAATCTGCAAAATTATAAACAGTTGGTCTCACAGTTCATCATCATCATGTGGCCTGCCGCATGGCGTTAGCGATCATGGCCCTCCATACGAATCTATCCCTTGTCCTGCAAGCACATCTCCCACCGTCTTTGTCCTCAGCCACCCTGCAAGTCTGTCCAATATTTTCTCCCTGGGTCTGCCTGGTGCTCTCTTTTCCCCAGCCAAAACACGAAAAAGGTCTCACGGTTACCTGTCCATTTTAATGCTCAGGTCACTTTGGTAAAGTCAACGTAGTATTTCTCAGATCCCGTTCCCTCAAACACATTCTATTTCAAGATCTTGCCAGAGCATAGGGTTTTAGGCAGGCTCGAGGGGTCTGCCAGCTAACTACTATCAGATTTGGATGGTGCGCATATGGAATTGTTCCAGTGTGATAAAACCGTCATGAACTAAATCCGAACAAACACTGAACTTGGTCAGTTAGATCCTTTAATTTATAAGAAGAGAAGGTCTGCACCAACTGGTGTAAAATTAATTTCCAGAGAAAATTCAACCAGACTGTTTGACTGATTGAAAAAGAGCCAATCCCTATATTTAAGTATCAATGGGCAAATTCATTTTGTGTCATTATAACTTTGCAAATTACTCGCGTGGGGTCGCCGGGGTCTTTTTCGGTATAAAGAGTATGTATCCCCATCTTCTGGGAATTCTGTGCTAGAAATTTCCTGTTTTCTGTCACTATCTTTGTTTTTGCCTTATTCCTTTGCTTTCTGTCATTTCTTCCTATCATTTTCTGCATTGCTGGTCCATTCACTTGTATGTATGCGATAAAGACTTACGTACTTTTTCTCAGAACTGATAACTGGGTAGGCTACATGTGTTGGGTGCATTATTTTTGCTCTGGGCAAATGGGATGGGCGAAAGCAATTTTTGGTAATTAAGGCCCGTTTTAATACATGCTTTACTGTCCTTAGCTATGTTTAATCTTGTATTCAGATATGTTTTTTAAATCTCCTGTGTGATAAATTGGAGGGAGTGGTCAATGCCAGGGCGTCTCCTTGGATTATGTACGCAAGTGCATTGATATGTGTGCTTAATTTTCTTTTCCCTTCGTCCTGTTGAAGTATTGCGTGTGTACTGAAATCGTTACAGCCCTGAAATGGCTCTATTCAGTCGGCTGGGGTTCAAACAGAAATAACAGTAACAACCAAAGTGCTTTAACAATCTGTCTTGTGCGTGAGTGGCAGCAGTGACAGACCGTTTGCAAAGTCCAGGTCTTCTGGAGTTGCCAGCAGAGTCCATCCAGTGTGTCTTTATACATGTCTTGTGCATCACCCAGTCTATGACAATGTTGAAGAGCATGGCAGACATCAAACACCCCTGCTCGACGCCTGTCTTCAATGCAGAGTGCACATTGCTGTGTCTCAAACTACGGGTAAAGAGTAGTAGTAAAGAAACTCTGGGGACAGTCAGGCAGTAAGAAAGTCCTCAGAGGAGAAACTCCGTCAAACAAGCGTTTCGGCCCTGAACTCCTGACACTCTGAGGGGGCCGGGCCGCATTCGGGTCATGACTCCAGGTCATGACTCCTGTTAGCCAGCGTCTCACGCTGCGAGTACAGATAGTATAGAAGGTGTATGTTGTATGTATGAAATGTTGGGGCATTTCGTGCAATCTGAAGATACGCTACAGACTGTACCTATGGGTATTATTATATCAAAGGCTTTGTGTAAGTCAACATACCGATCCAACAGCATTTTATGTCAATTTTCGTTCATTGCTCTGTGATGCTAGGTAATGCCAAAATATGGTCAGTACCTCCTTCGCTAATGCTTACGTAATCAAATGGTGATCATGCAATTTTTCTTATATCTACTATCTATCATCAACAATCCTATATCTTCCTCTAATATGTCATCCTATCTAATTCTATAAAGAGTCTGCTCTGGTCTAATCTATCTATCCGATCAACACTGTTGCTGTTAGCTAATCCTCTATTTCTATCTATCAATATCTATTTGTGTCATATACTTGATCTGTCTGTCGTCTATCTATGTACTATCCTCATCTGTCTGATTTCTGTCTAAATTTCTGTTTTCTGTCTATCTGTTTATCTTATTCCTCTTTCTGTCATTTCTTCTAATTTCTCATTGGTCATTCATTATGTCTGCTAAGCTTCGTATTATTTCTCAAACTATAACTATCTATCTATCTGTCTGTCTGGTCTATCTATTTTGCTCTGCAAATCGGTCAAAGCAAGTCTGTTTGTCTATCTACCTTTTATACATGCTTCTACTGTCCTTATCTATCTTTATCTGTCTATTATATGTTTTATCCTGTGCTATAATTGTCTGGTCATATCAGCGTCTTTATTTACGCATCATTTATGTTTAGTCTTCTTCTCGTATCTATCTGTCGTTCAGTTCTCTATCAGTCATCTGTCTACTAGTCTATCTACCTCTATCTTCTATCTATCTATCTGCTATACTGACTACTTCTATCTATCTATCATCTTCTGTTGCCGCTATCTATCCTATGTCTATCTATACTATCTATTAGTGATACCTATCTATACTGTCTAAGGTCTGTCTATCATCACTATCCTATCTATCTGTCTGTCATGCAGATCATCTTGCTGTCTGATCTTCGATCTATCTAATCTATCACCTGTCTGTCTGATCTCTATGAGTTGTCTGTCTCGTCTGTCTAATCTATTATCGCTGTCTCTCTATCTATCTATCTGTCTGTCTATCTATCGTCATGATCTAGGTCGATCCTGTTCTATCTATCTACCTCTACATATCTATCTAGTCTATCTTCTATCTATCTGATAGTCGTTGCATCTGATCTGCTGTCTGTCTATCAATTACTTGTCTGTTTGTGTCTATCTATTAGTCTTCTGTTACCTATCTATCATGGTCAGTACTCCCTTATCTACAATCTTCTATCTGGTATGCTATCTTCTTTCTGTCTGTTGTCTATCTTATCTATCTATCTTCTATCTATCTCTGTCTGTTGTCCTATCTTCTTCTGTCTGTCGTCTATCTATCGTCTGTCTGTTATCTATCTACTATCTGATCTCATCTATTATCTGTCTGTATCTATCTATCTTCTCTTCTGTCTGTCTATTATCATCTGTCATGTCTATCTATCTATCTATCTACTTCTTCTGTTGTCTGTCAGTCTATCTTTACTTCTTCTTCTATCTATCTATCTATCTATCTGTCTGTACTATCTATCTCCTATCTATCTTTCTATCTATCTATCTTCTAATTTCTGTCTGTCTAT
>JAPXFY010000018.1:48514236-48516736 GCA_030674185.1 Monoplex corrugatus | reverse complement strand
GCCTGGTAGGTGCCAGGATATGTTACGAAATAAGTGTAGTGTGCAGCACTGTCACGCAGTCTCAATCCAGCTCTCGTAACACCATGATTATCATCCCCATCATCGTCATCATCAAAGCACTGTAAAAACATACTCCTCAATCTGTGGCCATTTATACCCCACAATCTGTGGCCATTAATACCCCACAATCTGTGGTCATTTATACCCTACAATCTGTGGCCATTTATACCCTACAATCTGTGGCCATTTATACCCCACAATCTGTGGTCATTTATACCCTACAATCTGTGGCCATTTATACCCTACAATCTGTGGCCATTTATACCCCACAGTCTGTGGCCGTTTATACCCCACAATCTGTGGTCGTTTATATCCTACAATCTGTGGTCGTTTATACCCTACAATCTGTGGTCGTTTATACCCCACAATCTGTGATCATTTATACCCCACAATCTGTGGTCGTTTATACCCTACAATCTGTGGTCATTTATACCCCACAATCTGTGGTCACGTTTATACCCCACAATCTGTGGTCATTTATACCCCACAATCTGTGGTCACGTTTATACCCTACAATCTGTGGTCATTTATACCCTACAATCTGTGGTCACGTTTATACCCTACAATCTGTGGCCATTTATACCCTACAATCTGTGGTCACGTTTATACCCCACAATCTGTGGTCACGTTCATACCCTACAATCTGTGGCCATTTATACCCTATAATCTGTGGTCACGTTTATACCCTACAATCTGTGGCCATTTATACCCCACAATCTGTGGTCACGTTTATACCCTACATTCTGTGGTCATTTATACCCTACAATCTGTGGTCACGTTTATACCCTACAATCTGTAGTCGTTTATACCCCACAATCTGTGGTCACTTTTATACCCTACAATCTGTGGTCGTTTATACCCTACAATCTGTGGTCGTTTATACCCTACAATCTGTGGTCGTTTATACCCCACAATCTGTGCTCATTTATACCCTACAATCTGTGGTCGTTTATACCCTACAATCTGTAGTCGTTTATACCCCACAATCTGTGGTCGTTTATACCCCACAATCTGTGGTCGTTTATACCCTACAATCCGTGGTCGTTTATACCCTATAATCTGTGGTCGTTTATACCCTACAATCTGTTGTCGTTTATACCCTACAATCTGTAGTCGTGTATACCCCACAATCTGTGGTCGTTTATACCCTATAATCTGTGGTCGTTTATACCCCACAATCTGTGGTCGTTTATACCCTATAATCTGTGGTCGTTTATACCCTACAATCTGTGGTCATTTATACCCCACAATCTGTGGTCGTTTATACCCCACAATCTGTGGCCATTTATACCCTACAATCTGTGGTCGTTTATACCCCACAATCTGTGGTCGTTTATACCCCACAATCTGTGGTCGTTTATACCCTACAATCTGTGGTAATTTAACCCCACAATCTGTGGTCGTTAATACCCCACAATCTGTGGTCGTTTATACCCTACAATCTGTGGTCATTTATACCCACAATCTGTGGTCGTTTATACCCTACAATCTGTGGTCGTTTATACCCTACAATCTGTGGTCGTTTATACCCTACAATCTGTGGTCGTTTATACCCCACAATCTGTGGTCATTTATACCCCACAATCTGTGGTCATTTATACCCTACAATCTGTGGTCATTTATACCCTACAATCTGTGGTCGTTTATACCCCCACAATCTGTGGTCGTTTATACCCTACAATCTGTGGTCATTTATACCCCACAATCTGTGGTCGTTTATACCCTACAATCAGTGGTCGTTTATACCCTACAATCTGTGGTCGTTTATACCCTACAATCTGTGGTCGTTTACACCCTACAATCTGTGGTCGTTTATACCCTACAATCTGTGGTCATTTATACCCCACAATCTGTGGTCGTTTATACCCTACAATCTGTGGTCGTTTACACCCTACAATCTGTGGTCATTTATACCCTACAATCTGTGGTCGTTTATACCCTACAATCTGTGGTCATTTATACCCCACAATCTGTGGTCGTTTATACCCTACAATCTGTGGTCGTTTATACCCCACAATCTGTGGTCGTTTATACCCTATAATCTGTGGTCGTTTACACCCTACAATCTGTGGTCGTTTATACCCTATAATATGTGGTCGTTTATACCCCACAATCTGTGGTCGTTTATACCCTACAATCTGTGGTCGTTTATACCCTACAATCTGTGCTCGTTTATACCCCACAATCTGTGGCCATTTATACCCTACAATCTGTGGTCGTTTATACCCCACAATCTGTGGTCGTTTATACCCTACAATCTGTGGTCGTTTATACCCTACAATCTGTGGTCGTTTATACCCTACAATCTGTGGTCGTTTATACCCTACAATCTGTGGTCGTTTATACCCTACAATCTGTGGCCATTTATACCCTACAATCTGTGGCCATTTTTACCCTACAATCTGTGGTCGTTTATACCCTATATATGTGGTCGTTTACA
>JAPXFY010000018.1:48496736-48506736 GCA_030674185.1 Monoplex corrugatus | reverse complement strand
TGTGTGTGTGTGTGTGTGTGTGTTTCTTTCTCTTTCTATGAGTGGTGTGTGTGTTTCTATCTCTCTCTCTCTCTTTGTCTCTCTCTCTCTCTCTCTCTCTCTAGCTGCCTGTCTGTCTCTCTCTGTCTGCCTCTCTCTCTATATATATATATATATTTATGTGTGTGTGTGTGTGTGTGCGTGTCTTTCTCTCTCTCTCTCTCTCTCTCTCTCTGCGTCTCTTGTCTGTCTGTCTGTCTCTCTCGCTCTCTCCCCTCCCCCTCCCAAGGTCACAAGACGATTTCTTCTTCAGCACTCTGATTTTTCTCTAGTGCGCGTATGTATCCACGGGGTCATTGTACACAAGTCTATATACACATGCATTATGTTGAGCACCGCAAACTCTCTACTTTGGTGGGCATGCATGCCTCAAGTTTTCTTGTTTCCATGCGTCGTTGTTCACTGACATGACTTACATGATTTTATAATGTGCAGGAGATCGGGAAAAATCCCCAACCTTCCAACCAGTTGAATGTATACAAAAACATGTTTTAGCAGTTTGAATGGCGAGGTCAGAGCATAAGAGAGAGAGAGAGAGAGAGAGAGAGAGAGAGAGAGAGAGAGAGAGAGAGAGAGAGAGAGAGAGAGACTTCAGACTGTTTATTCAAGAAAGGCCATAGCCCCTACTGAAGGGGTGCTTATAAACATGATGAGATAATCAGATATTGTATCATGTAGGATTAGCAATCAACAACAAAATAAATTGTGTATTACGATAAAGCAATTTCCCTAATTTTAACTGCTTTAAGCAGGACCAAACCAAAATTCTTAATATAATCAAAACGAGTTGAACACATTAACAAACACAGTTTAAACATATTCGGGCATCTGAAATACTTTTGAGGGATAAACCTTGAACGGATTTCATCTAAAGCTGGACAACACAGGACAAAGTGTATTTCGTCTTCTTCAGCTTGCAAACATAAGGGACAGAGCAAATCAGACTCTGTGTTGCTTGTATCTCAATTGATGAGCTTTTAAATTTGATAAACCAAGTCTAAATTTTGCTATTATTTTTTTCAAACTAATATCCAGATCAAGGCATATGTACAGTTTAACACTGTGAGAATCTATGACAGTTCTGTAAAAATCATATCTTCCACTTATCTGTATATGGTCATTCCACTTTTGCCATCTACAATCAATCAGTCTTTGTCGAAAAACACGAATAAACTGTCTCTCATCGCCAGCTCCTTGGAAAAAACAAACATTACCAAACCCATATTCATTCAGACACATTCGTATACTAGTTACCCAATTCTTCTTACCTTTACAATGTAGATCAAACAGCATCTTATAGGATTTTTTCGGCAGTCTATTGTCTTCCATGTGCAATAGTTTTAACCAAATTGAATACATCGTACAACTGAATGAACAAACAATGGTTATCTGTTTGTTTCTCCATATACTAAATCATTAGATGTGCGCTTATCCAGTCCTAAAAATCCTTTCAAAGCAAATAAGTGTATAGCTTTACAATGCATAACTGCCTTATCCAATCCCCAAACTTCTGCTCCATACAGTAAAATTGGCTATATTTGTGAATCAAATATTTTGACAAGTAAATCAAATGAATTATTATTTAACATATTCAATCTTTTCATCACACATAGCAATGCATTTTTTGCCCTGCTTGCAATATCTTTACAAGCCAGAGTAAAACTCAAACGTGTAGAAAAACAAACTCCCATACCCATCTCTCTCTAGCAGCTAAGTGTCCTCCTTTTCTAAATATGACAACATTACTTTTGTTCAAATTTACCTTAAGATGCAAAGAAGTTTCTGCTCTGTGTAAAGTATTTAACTGCCTCTGTAAACCTACAACCGTTTCAGATAACAACAGCACATCATCTGCCAACAAAAGAATAAACAATTCTGATAAATCTTGTGGAAATTTGGCCCCATGACGCCCATTGCTGATAACCTCCAGAGCAAGCTCGTTAATAAACATAGAAAATAACACAGGGCTACAAACATCTCCTTGTTTAACTCCAGTTGTACATAATCTGTAAAATGAAGCCCACAGCAGATTCAAAATTTAACTTTTTGATACATTGCCTTTATACATTGAAACAATTTACCATTTACACCGTTCTTCAACAAAATTGGCCAAAGCAAATTTCTATCAATAGAATCAAATGCTTTTTCAAAATCAATAAAAGCAACATACAATTTTCTATCACAAGAAAACTGTAATTATTTGGATTACTGGCGTCCCCTTTCTTAAATAATGGTAAAATTATTGATTCTGACTAACTTTCTGGAAATATGCCATCCTCAAAAAGTTTATTTAATAGTTTCAGGAAAAACTGAATTGTATCTTCTGTCCCATTTTAAAAAAATTCACTAATAATAAGATCAGGACCTGCAGCTTTATTATTCTTCAGTTTACGCATGGCGGACACAACTTCATCCACTGAAATAGGACGATTAAGATGGCCATCTGTTTCCTCATTGACTTGCATAGTATACTCAACCTCTTGCACAACATCTTTATAACAGAGAACGAAAATGTTCAAACCACGTGTTAACAGTAATGCAACGTTTTGACTGACTTCTTTTAAATGATGCCTTTTCAACGGATTTTCAAAATGCCTGTTGGTCATTCAATGTGGACACCAAGCTGTTCAATAATGCTAGATAAAGAATCTTCTCTTTCTTTTCAGAAGATTTTTACATTCTCTTCTAGCAATAGTAAACATACATCTGACCTCATCGCTTAAAGTTTTTCTAAATCTTTTTAACAATCTTCAGACATTCCGTTTGGCTGTTAAACATTCAAATTCGAACCAGTCACTATTTGTGTTTGTCTTGTTACTATGCAAGTATCTTTTCATATTTTCAGCATTATCTTTAATACAGTCATTGAACACGTTCAAAGCATCATCTACATCTACATCAATCAAATTCATAGCAGACTGAAATTTCAAATGCGTCTCCTCTTTCTGTAAATTTGATCTATAAACATGGCCATTTTCATCACTCCACACAAATTTTTCAATCACTGTGTCACTGTCACAAACATCCATTCCAAATGTATTTTCATTTGGGAAAGTAATATGTAACTGAACAGGAGAGAGAGAGACAGAGAGACAGACAGACAGACAGACACAGACAGACAGACAGACAGACGGACGGACGGAGAGTGTCAGTGAGCGAGTGAGGGGGGGGGGGAGAGAGAGAGAGAGAGACAGAGGGAGAGTGTGTGTGTGTATGTGTGTGTACGAGCTCGTATGTCTGTTAAGCTCACGTGAAAAAGAAGATAATACAGCAAAAGGCCTCAGTCTTAATGGACCTTTCACATGGAGAGGGAGGAGAAAGAAATACATACATAGAGGGAGACACAGAGAGACAAGAGACAGAGACAGAGACACAGAGAGAGAGAGAGAGAGACAGAGAGAGAGAGAGGGAGAGATTCCACTGTAGACACGGGTGCACAAGTCGTAGACACATGGAAAGAGAGGAAACGATGTACACCTTTAAAAATGTTCAAATAAGAATTGACACTTTCAAGTACCTTGGGGCTTTAAAAATAAAACAAAAGCCACAATATTTAAATTTGTCTGCGTGTTATGTGAAAGTGAATACATGTGTGTGTGTGTGTGGTGTGTGTGTGTGTGTGTGTGTGTGTGTGTGTGTGTGTGTGTGTGTGTGTGTTGTGTGTGTGTGGGGCATGCGTGCGTGTCCACACGTGCGCGCATGTGTGAGTGTGTGTCTGTCTGTGTGTATGTGTGTGTGTGCGTGTGTGTCTGTGTGCATGTGTGTTTGTGTGTGTGTGAGTGTGTGAGAGAGTGCTTATGTTTGAAATAGACTTAAAACAGAGAAAGACTAAGGGAAGGGCAGGGGAAGACACAGTTTTGATGATATCATTATCAGATATCACACCATGTCTCCGTGATCATGTGTCTGTTTCCAAAAATAAACTGAAGACAACAGTTTAAATTTAACTCACTGGTAATGGAAGCATGAGAAGAACCATTCCATGTTCAAAAGTTAAAAAAATACGACTGCTCTGCAGTAAAGATTCACTCACTCAAACAGACCAACAATGCAAACTTGTAAAAATAAAAATTTTAATAAATCTAGATCTAGATCTTTCGTGACAAAAACAGGCCTTGCAGACACCATCTCAAGTACTTGTATTAGTTATGCTGAGTAATATCATGAAGGTAGAAAAGATCAATTATCTCAAGACCATCATCAATTCCTACAAATATTTATCCACACACACACACAACACACACATGCGCGCACACACACACACACATATATACACATGCATGCATGCATGCACGCACGCACACACACACACACACACACACGTATCACGAATTCATACAAATATTTATCCATACACACACACACACACACACACACACACACACACACACATATATATATACACATATGTACACACACACACATATATATTATACACATGCACACACACACAAACACACACACACACACACACACACACACACACACACTCACTCACTCACACTCACACACTCACAGACACTCACATACACATACACACACACACACAAACACACGCACATTCACACACACACACACACACACACAATCATGATCATAATGTTCTTCGTTTGGGGATACAATATGAGATTATTTACTGCCCATTGTGCATTTGGTATCATCCCAGTCTGTTCTGAGCCAGCCTCTGTATGGCACCCTGGGTATGATTCTGGGTCTTAAGTCCTCCTTCTGCTGTTTGTCATCATTATTTTGGAATGTACACATGACACTATTTCGTTCATATCAATTCCTTTGAAAGCCTCAAAACAATACCCATTTGATTCATTTCTTCATTTAGTATTTAACCTCTCTCTCTCTCTCTCTCTCTCATATCATAGTGACTGCATAGAGCCATACCAGGGCTATAACTGATTCAATACACACACAGTACTCTATCTCTAACACACACACACAAACTACAAACAAACAAACAAACAAACAAACAAACAAAAATTTACCTCCTGTACTAATAATATGAACTTGATACTGGTCTTTTACAAAGGCAATTATACAGCACGGATTTATGTTTCATGATATGATGCATATACATACATATATAGATATATACAGATATACTATATATATATATATTATATATATATATATATATATGTATATACATGTATGCTCATGATATACATACTACAGGTTAAAACTGAACATGTGAAACCTCACTTTAACATGCAAGTGTAAGTGTGTGTGTGTGTGTGTGTGTGTGTGTGTGTGTGTGTGTGTGTGTGTGTGTGTGTGTGTGTGTGTGTGTGTGTGTGTGTGTGTGTGTGGTGTGCCTGTATCATTCTGTCTGTCGTGTCCAGTGTGTCTACATGTGTGTGTTTCTGTGAGTAATTCACAAGATATCTGAAGACAGAAGTAGCAACGATCCTTCAGCCAAATCTTTCATACAATTTCCGACTAGGTATCATTTCAGATTTACATATACCTTCCTTCCTCAATTACCTTCCTTCCCTATTTGTGCAAATTTTATGTCCATGCCTTCCTGTGAACAGATCTATAAATATATATATATATATCCAGTAAACAATACTCTTCAGAAGCTAAAGCATATGAAGCCAATACACCATACAACAGCGTGACAAATACAAGACCAAACAGTTCATACAGATCATATACAGAACAATTATCTGGGTGTAAAAGAAATAAATAATGCACAAATCCAGGTTCAGTTGTAGAGATTCCATAAAACATCAATATACTGCTAAAAAAGTATGCACATTTCATGCCATTTTTTCAGTTTTATCTAATCAATCATAGTTAATATTCCTTTCACGAAGGTTTAATGGTCTCACTACTGCAAAAATGATTCTTAAAAAATAATTACATGTTAACAACACATACGGACATGATTGTAAGTGAAGCAGCTAATCCCATAATTTTAATATGAGATAATGTTCATAAGACAATGTTCATACAAGCCTTTTAAACAGTCAGTCACAGAAAACTTTAATTTACAGAGATTCTTAAGTCTGTATGTCAAGGACAGTAAACCAAAATACAGTGATGATTGATGAATGCTGCTTCTCTTTTTTGTGATGCTTACATGACAAAGAATTTTCAGTTACATAAATGCCAAGGGCAGTAACCTGTACATCGTTCTGAATGCTGGCACTACATCACTGATACTTTCCATTTTCATCATCAGCATTTTCAAACCCTGGTACTTTAGTTTCAATATTATCTATTAGTAGTAAGAAACTCTGGGGAGAGCTGGACACCAGAAGGTTCTCCGAGGAAAAACCCCCATTCAAGCAAGTGTTTCAGCTCTCCCTTCACTCCCGACACTCTAAGGGGGCCAGGGCCGCATCCAGTCATGACTCCTGGATGCCCCTCTGCTGTCGCCATTTACTTTTCTTTTTAGATCTGTTTAACAGATTATCAATATTATCTATTAAGCTTATGTGGCACACAAAATTGTCAATAATAAACATTTCCTGGTTGTGAAATTTTAGTTAATGAAATCTATGTTTGATATTTGCCTGCATTTGTTACTCGGGGGAAATAAAGTCGTACAAGATGAAAATATAAACACTGAGTGATGTTGTGATTGAATTTATACCAGGATGAGCAAATGAACACAAATAAAGCTGCAGTCCCACACATTCTAAACAGATCAAATCTGAATATGTATATATTACATAAGATTCAAAATTCTATGATGGAACTGTCGGGAACTTAGACCAGCTGTGTGCCATGCCTACAATGGTTTGCCATTGACATTGTGTTTACCAAAAGGAAAATAAATAATTCTTATTATTTGTGCTGGCTTCAGACTTCTACATTCTTGACTATTCACAGATTAACACACTCCAGACCATTTCTATTTACCTTCCATCCCTATCTGTGCAAATGATCAGATCTATAAATTTAACACCACACACACACACACACACACACACACACACACACACACACACACACACACACACAACATGCATACATACATACATACACACATACATACATACATGCATGCGTACATATATATATATGTATAATGTTTGTATGTATGTTTATTCAATTATCTATGGAAAAATTGTTAATAGTATTTGCATGCATTATTTGTGGACGTCCTGCCTCTTTTGTTCTGCTTAAATGAATACACACACAATTAACATGAACCAAAAAATGACAGAAAAAAAAAAGAAAAGAAAAATGTCAACCCAAAAAACTTCAAGCTGGAAACAACTCTCTGAGTAAATAGACCCTGCAAAATCCCACAAACGCAACATGCCAAAACAATCATGACATGTACTCTACATTGTCCACAAACTTAAGAATTACTGATGCAACAAACCAATTTCTGAAGAGAAAAAGAAAAAAAACAAATTAAACAAAAAAAAAACAAAACAGGGTGCCGAGTGGAGAAGAAAATAAAAAAATGAACCAACAAAAAACAAAAAAAACAAAAAAAAACTAACAACAATGCAACAACAAAATATCAACAATGAAACAACAAAACTACAAAATCAACAAAGAACCAAAGCTGTCAAGTGGCAATTCATTTACCAATGAACCAAATTTCATTGTGGCGGTTTTCCAGCTTGAAGGGACTGTCATAACCAGCTGTGTAGTAGAAGTCTGAGTGGTATGATGCTCCAGTTTTCCTCAATGCCTTGGCCAGCTCTACGGCTTCCTTTAGCCAGTCGTCTTTCTCAGCAAACCCTGAGAAAGATCTGCACACATCGACACACAAACGTCCATGATACATGCTGGTGTTTTTTTCATTCAACAACTTTCAGAATATACCATTACATCAACCAAACCTGACAGATACCAAACATCTGCGTTGATTGTTCAGGAAATTTGAGCAACACCAACAATCATATGTCTAGGGAGTGGATGAGACTTGCCTTTGTGGTCCAAGTCTTCCCACATAGCCTATAGCATACTCAACTCTAGGTAGAGCTGCCAGGTCAAAAATTCACGCAAAGATTTTTTTCAATGGACAGAGGAGTTCAAATCTACCACTTCCCAAACAAAAGTCCATAGCAATGACCACTTTGTCACACTGATGGGTGATGGAATTCAATTTCAATTTTTCCGCGCTCAGAATGAATTTCATATGCACTAACATCACACGTGTCATGAGATGGAGAAGATCCAGAATGATCACGGCACAAGTCTTACACCTGCACATAAACCCATGAGCTGGCCAGGTCTTGAGGTCCTATCTAGATAGTTCCATAACCCTTGGGTCGTAGGGGAGTGAAGTGGCAGAGACCTCAACTTTTCCCGGGGCCAGCACCACGAGGGCGGCGCCCATCCCCTCTTCCCCGCTTTAAATTCACATTCATATTCACATTTCATTTTACCAAGACTTCAGAAAGGCAAAAAGGCTAATTGGTTTTCAAGGGGTGGGACCTGGGAAATCCACCTATTTCTCCTATGTTTTATATCAAGGCAGCCAGGCAAAACCCTGCTCTTCACGATTTTCAACCGCAGTGAGATCTTTAGCGTGCACAGCCAGAAGACACACGGGTCCGCCTTGCTTTTCATCCCCTTCCGAAGGACTAAAATGATAGAAATGATGGGTTAGTCACAGCGTTGTTATTATTATCATTATGAGCGTTCAAAGCCCAGCCAATTGCTCAGAGTTATGGCAGGGCCGTAACCATCTCAAACAAAACACACACATCTAAACACATCAATAACTCTGGAAAAAAGAAAATACAGAAAAGAAAAGAAAGTTCAATTATCATTGCATTACTGCAAATAATCTAAAGATATGCCCATGGTGTTGGCCAATCCATCCTAATTATCATCAGAGGGTTTAAAAAAACAAGCATGAATACAAATGTGTGAATATTACTCAAATACACAAAAATACATAAAAAATGGGCTATAGTAGTTAAAACTGTAAGCAGTTAACATGTCCTTAGAGCTAAAAATACAATTAACATATCTGCCCAATTATCAATCCCTAATGACAGAGAGAATGTAAGACTTTGTTCTGGCATCACCGTTTAGGTGAAAACCAGTTTCGATCCTCGGAAAAATATAACCAATATGGTGAGAGTTGCACAGGTCATTAAGTCATAAAAGGAAGCCTATCACTTTTATGAACTCTCTCTGAGACTGACAACATCAGTCAGTGCTTCTCTCCCATTTACATTACGCTGAAATGTGTGACAAACTACCTATGTTAATTCTACTTTTATGTGCATCCTTTACTGGGCGCTCCAAGTATTAGACCTGGCCAGCGCATAGGGTTTTGTGCAAACTCTGGGAATTTGCCTGGTAATTGTTGGCAGATTTGGGTGGACTGCATACGGCAGTGTCCAAGTGCGATAAATCCCTCTTGAACAAACTCCAAACTCCAACCTATAAGCATCACAGAAGGCTTTGTGAGCTCCGTAGTTTTTAACATCCGGGGTAGTCAAGGAGTTAAAGAAAAGACTAACATTTCTACAGATCTCCTAAAACTTCATAATAAAAAATTAAAATGATCAGATCGTATGTCCATGTTCAAAGAGTTTAGGCATAGTGCCAAACACACCTTACGTAGACCTTCATTTTTTGCATTTTGCTGATGAACACTCTGGAGTCCGAGGGCTTGGGTGGTTTCCCTTGTTTAGGTGCCACAAAAAAGGACATGGTGAAGTTGTTTGCACAGGCAGGGCCTGGGCCTGGGATGATGCGGTTTATCACTGGCGCTGTCATATCAATCTTCTTTTCTGAAAAAAAGTTGGATGATGAGGTTTAACACTGGCATGGTCATATCAATCTTCTTTTCTGGAAAAAATTTGGATGATGCCGTTAAGCACTGGCGCGGTCATATCAATTTTCTTTTCAGAAAAAATCTTTTTTTTTGTTGTTCACGAGGGAGAACGCTGGATGTGGTCAACATGTGCATATATGTGTGTGTATGTTTCATATCCCATATTGTAGGTAGGTCCAGCCTCTA
>JAPXFY010000018.1:48488431-48496636 GCA_030674185.1 Monoplex corrugatus | reverse complement strand
TTTTTAGTGTGTTTTGGCTGGCCACTTAACAGCAAATGGCAAAACTTCGAGACAGGTCGATAAGTTGAAATATCTAGGAACGGTCATCTCACCAGATGGTAGATGCTCATCAGAAATAGCCAGCAGAATTGGCCAAGCCAGAACAGCATTCAAGAAGATGAAAAGCATTCTGAAAAACAAATGCCTATCAATTAACATCAGGAAGAGAGTTCTTGAATGTTATATAGAACTGATACTGTTGTATGGGTGTGAGGCGTGGACAGTCAACACGCAAAAGTCAGAACAAAACTGAGGCAGCTGAAATGTGATTTCTAAGAAGAATGTTGAGAGTTCCATGGACAGCAAAGAAGACAAACAAGACAGTCTTGAAGGAGGCAGACACAAGACAGTTAATAAAGAAGATAAAGGAAAGACGAGCAACATTTATAGGACATTTTTATGAGGAAAGGGGAATTAGAACATCTGGTTACAACAGGAAAACTGGAGGGAAAGAGAACACCAGGTAGACCCAGGGAGAAAATATTGGAAGGACTTGCAGGGTGGTTGAAGACAGGGAGGGTGGGAGTTTGAGTTTGTGCTGTAATTTTGATATGCGTTTGTCATGAGAATATTCACATGTCATGCATAAATGTTTATCACATAACTGTATCATATGAATTTGATCTGAGTTTGTCATGGGAATCTGAGGTTATTTTATGTGATTATTTGAATTCGTTTTGTTGTTTGAATTTTGATTTGAACTTGTCATGTGAGTTTGAGTTTGCTTTATGAGGAGAATTTGAATTTGTCACTTAGATTTGAGTTTGTCATGTATGTTTGATTTCAGTTTGTTTTAAAAGTTTGCTTTGACTTTGTAACGTGTGTGTGGTCTAAATTTGCAGCATGAGTTCATTTTTTTTTTTTTTTAGTAAATTTCCCATTTCCTACACTGTTTGTGTGTTGGGGGTGTGTGTGTGTGTGTGTGTGTGTGTGTGTGTGTGTGTGTATGTGTGTGTGTGTGTGTGTGTGTGTGTGTGTGTGTGTGTGTGTGTGTTACATGTTAATGCTTATTATTTGCAGCTTGGTTTTTGTCTTCTGTTGTCTAGAACCTTTGGTGGGTTTGCCACTGATGAAATTTGGGTGGAGAAGGCTGTGGAGCTGGGAAATGCTGTAGGTGACCATAGTAAATTCAATGATGCTCAGTACTACACCGCAGGCTACGACCCACCCTTCAAACCCTTTGGACGCACAAATGAAGTCTGGTTTGTGAAACATGACGGTCCTCTGTCTGGTTCTTCTGTCGATCAGGTGGAGGAAAAGACAAAGAAGTTGGACATATCAGCATGAAGATTGTTTTCAGACTTGATTATTCAGAACAGTCCAGAAAATCACCTGCAAAATGTAGCGATTTGACTCACCAAAAGCTTTCAGTCTTGTTAGAAAAAAAAACTGTGTAAAGTCTAGCAAGAGACCAAAAGCTTGTGGAGAGGTAATGGTATTCTGAGAGTTGTGGATGGCTGTGTGTGTTTGTGTGTGCATTTGTGTCAGAGTGTGTTTACATGTGTGTGTGTATGTATATATGTGTGTGAACGTGTGTGTTATGTGTGTATGTGTGTGTGTGTACATGATTTGTTTGTGTTTGTGGATGTGCATGTGTGTGTGTGTTTTCTGTTTTTTTATATACATTGTGTGTTAATTGTGAATGATTGTTCTTTGTAAACATTTTGGGCTTTGATAGACTAGGCAGTTTAGAAATGCTCAAAAGTAATGAAAAAAAAACATTCCTGGAAAACGGAGCTAACATATGTGCCATGTGGAATAGGTAATAAGAGACGTCAGATTGACAGAGGGATGTGGACATATGGAAGACGGAGTAGTTTACTGTGGTACAGACTGCATGGCTTTCTTGTTTTGATGTGTGTGTGTGTGTGTGTGTGTGTGTGTGTGTGTGTGTGTGTGTGTGTGTGTGTGTGTGTGTGTGTGTGTGTGTTAGAGAGAGAGAAAGAGAGTTTGTGTGTGTTTGCTAACGAGTAAATTTGTGTTATTTGATATTGGGGGATTGGGGGAGAGAGAGAGGAGAGGTATGCAATTTCGCTTGCATTTGCAAAAGGTCCACACTAAGAAGCATGCAGTTGATGTTTTCAGTGTACTTGTGTTTGAAGTTTACAGTTTACAAACAATACTTTTTTGCCTTGATGTGAAATACTAGCATCAAAAATGTCGTTTTTGGTTGCAGAAGATTTCTTGTTATACCACACGCAATTTGTGTTTTGTCCACATTTCTTACTGGTTGGCAGCTCTTTTGATAAAGCGGTGAACTGAAAGAGTTCTTGTTTCAAGTTGAATCCCAGTCTGTAATGTAATAGGTGGCTCATTTGCTGCCGGTCTTCATGCCCCTAATCGTTCTAGTGGCGTCAACTTTCATAGGTCCTATTTCTATCTCCATTTCAAGAGCTTGCCAGTGCATAGAGTTTTCTGGCAGGCCCAAGAAGTCTGTCAGATAAGTGCTGAGTTGTCTGAAGATGGTGAATCCCTCTTGAACACACACCACACTACACTCACTGGACTCCATTAATGGGAAACAACTCCCCACAGGTATCTAGCCTTGGAAATTCGGGTAAAATGGAAACTTTTGTGTAGCTGTGAATTGTGGTGAATCTACAAGATAGGTGGTTTGTTTGGATTGTTTGTGTTTAATGTAACGTGTGTTACGGTTCTACAGTGGATGCATTATGTAAGCTTACCTCACATTTCAGTCTAAATGCCATTCTTGATATTGTGTTAATATTGTGTTTTTTTTGTTTTTCTTTGAGTCTTAATGTTTCCAGTTTTCTGTCCTGTATCATCTTTATGAACAAGGTTTATATTCTTCAGTTCTTCTGTTTGGTTTGCACACTTTTCTGTGTACTTTCTTGTTAATGCACAGATATTAAACTTTGTAATATACCCAGGTCTGCTCAGTGTGAATGTGTTTGTAAATCTGTGTTCGGATCCCTTTTAAAAACGGTAATCTCTATCATTTATTTATTTGTTTATTTATTTGTTTATTTGTTTGTTTATTTATGTATCTATTTATCTGTTTGCTTATTTATTTATTTGTTTATTTATATATTCATTTATTTATTTTATATTGTGCTGCTCAGCTGTTTGGTTGTTTTAGGCGGTGATCGTGTTGCTGCTTCTTTCTGCCTTTTCAACACACCACCAAACCCAAGTTCATTTCAGTTGAAGCCTCAGTGCCAGGAAGACCATGGAAGTCAACAATGTCATGCCACCAATGGGCCACCAACCAGAGAAGACTGTGCCCTGCTGTAGAGTCATTTCTGAGGACGAGTTCAGAAGTGCTTTTGTTTTTTAATCCAACTTGCTAAGGAAACTGCTTAATAAGCCACTAATTAACCCCTTGACTCCCGTACCCTATCCATCAATTGCAAAAAAACGTATCCCTTTGATTCTCTCTCTCTGTCCACCAGCTTCCTGCAGGAAGCTGGTGGATAGGGAGAGGGAATCAAAGGGTTAAGTTTTTGGTTTGCTAGTGTGGTTGGTAACGAAGGATGCTGGTGGACAGCGTGCGGGAGTTAAAGGGTTAAGGAGAGTCGCAGAGCCAGATCGAGACAGACGTCCCTGTCCCCCTGATCCCAGTGATCCTAGTAAGGAGACTGCCATCATGTTCTCCCAACAACAGCTCCCATGAACCACTGACATCAGAGACTCCAACTCTAATTTATCTCAGGCAGAAAGCAGCAGAGGAAACTAAAAGTGTGGTCACCACGAGATCAGAGAACGGAGGCCACAGAATCTAGGGGCAATTATGATCCACCCGAGTTTGATAACGCTATTGAGTTCTATGTCAGACTGACGTAGCATGACAGGACAGTACTTTCCCTTATTTCTATACTATATCCTGGCATCAACCAGGGCTGAGAGATACAGACACCTGTAGTATTGGTCAGGAAATTTTGAGCAACAATCTCGATGATGCATCCTCTAACTGGAAGAGACTCGACTGTGCGATCCCAGACTTTCCAACGATCTCATAGCATACGTCTGGGTTAGAGCTGGTTGAGGGGAATAAATCCTACAAAAAATCCCTACAGTAATGGTTTTTTTTTTTTTTGGTTTTTTTTTTTTTTTGGTTTATTAGGGGTTTGAACCTGTAACCTTCCAGTCTATAATCGATTGTGATAACCACTTCACCATGTTAACTTGGTTATTTCCAGATCGCATCACACAAGCGTTAACAATAGGTATTGAAAGAAATGATTCCCATTTGTTCCATGGGTTGCATATTAAGTTAAAGAACAGTAAGACACGGTTGTAGACAGCCTCCAGAAGAGAAAAGGCAGGGTTATTTACCTTGACAAACAGAAAATATATGGGTTTGTTTGGTAGACCAGGACCACACAGTCAAAGGCTATCATTTTTGTTTTAAATCATTGCACTCAGGGAGATTACCTTTGTGCTCACCTTTTTATCTTTGTTTAGTCCCATTTTCTACGCCACCTTAATTCCACAGAAGCTGGAACAGTTTTTACAATGCGAGGATGATGATGATGCTGATGATGATGAGGGTAATAATCATGATGCTATGGAGTTCCATTCAGGATTGAGACCGCGTGACAGGGCTGTACTCTACACTTACTATCATAATATATCCTGGCGTCAACCAGGCCCGAGAGATACAGACACCTGCAGTGCTGGTCAGAAGATTTGAGCAACACCCTCCAATGACACATCCGTGAAATAGATGAGACTCGACTGTGTGGTCCCAATCTTCCCAATGAGCTTATCGCACACCCAACTCCGGGTAGGAGCCGGATAGAGCCGAAAAATCCCACAGTGATATATTTTTGAAGGGACTGACGGGGATTCGAACCCACAACTTTCCAGTCGGTAATCCATTGCGCTCACCACTACACCATGGCGACTGGTCAGTAACAAGGGTCATTAACCTTCCTGGGAGTGGCCGTATTAGGTCAGTGGGTTAGAACACTATGCTGATAGTGCAGGGTTGTGGGTTCGACCCTGAGATGAGCTTTAGGTCTTTTGTTGTGTGTATGTGTTTTTTTTTTCTTTCTTTTTTTTTTTTCAGCTGGTTGGCTAGTTCATTTGATGTTGTCATGATGGACGCAAAATCTTCATATTTCGTGTTCAGTTCTATCCCATAACATAAATGTTGGATTGTTCTCTGTCCATCTTAATGCTCCTGTCCATCTTAATGCTTCAGTCGTTCTTCTGTTGTTAGTGTTTGTAGATCCCATTCCCCATTTTGTTTCAAGACCTTGTCTCAAGACCTTGCCAATACATGGGGTTCTGTTCAGATTCGAAGAGTTTGCAAGGTAAGTGTTAAATTTTGGCTAGAGTGTTTATGGAACTGTCTAAGTGCGATGAACTCTTCTTGCGAAAAATCTCTTAACTCCAAACTCCTGATAAATGTCGGTTTTTCAGTGTGTGGGTGATACTGGGATATGTTGTGATAGGGAACATGGAGCTTAGCCCTGTCATCACCTCAATCCAAAATAGAACTCCATAGCATCATCATTCTCATGTGGAGTTGACATCACCCACTGTTATCATGAAGATCATCGTAGCATCGTGAAGCTTGTCCTAGATTCATTCCTCAGTTGGGATGCCTGGGACTCTTTCAGTATAAATTGTATCCCCGCCTTCTGGAAATTCTGTGCTTGAAATTTCCTCTTGTCTGTCACTCTCTTCGTTTCTTTCTTCCTCCTTTGCTTTCTGTCATATCTTCCTATCATTTTCTGCCTTCCTGGTCCATTCACCTGTATGTGTTCGATAAAGTCTTACGTACTTTCTCTTAAGATTGATAGACCCTAATTGGGTACATGAATTAAGTGCATTTTTGGCTCTAAGGAAATGTCCTTTATTGTGTTTAAATTTGTATTCAGGTATGTTTTTTTAAATCCCCTGTATGATAAATTGGACGGAGTGGTCAACGCTCGGCGCATCTCCTTAGATTATGCATGCGAATGCATCGATATGTGTACTTTTTTTTTTTTTAATCCTGTTTAGGTTTTGTATGTTTTGAAGCGGTTCTAGCCCTGATATGGTTCTACGCTGTCGGCTGGGTTTTAAATAACAAACACATTTCGTCAAACGCTTCCATACCTGAGGTCTGTTCTAGTCAGGGTTTTTGGTGTCAATATGTTCTTTTTGTTTTTTTCCTGTTGAGGTACTGTGTGTGTATTGAAACGGTTATAGCCTTGCTATGGCTTTACGCAGTCGTCTTGGCTTTAAACAACGAGAAGAATAAGAATGAATAGTGATCCATGGTCGAGTGATGTTGTAATGGCCTCCTTATTGGGTGGGTGGGTGGGTGAACGGGGGGGGGGGGGAGGGTTTGTCTCTTACCCAGTCTGGCACCATACCTGAGCGATCACTGTCGTTGGTCGATGGCTTGTTAGGCAGTTATTGGTGTTTTTATTAAGCTGGATCAGAACATGCACAGCTGAATATATGTTTTAGTGTCTTAAGTTATATTTATATTTGTATTCAGGTTTGGTTATTTTTAAATCCCCTGGTGATTGGACGGAGTGGTCGGCGCTAAGGACGTGTCCTTGGATTGTGTGCGTGAATGTGTTATGTGTACAATGTACTTAGTGTTTTTTCCATGTGTTTTTTTTTTTCTCCAGTAAGGTAGGGTGTAATTTTGAGGTGGTAACAGTCCTGATATGGCACTGTGCAGTCGGCTGGGCTTTAAACAACAACAATAATTCACCTGTCGGCGACATCTGTCTTGATGGTAGCCTCTGATGCATGCCCCGTCAGCTGTCTCCATCCCCTTCTGTCTACAGTCCTCCTGTAGATTTCATCTTTCGGCAACTTTTTTCACTTAGCCATGTTCTCTACATAGGAAGTCTGTGGTCTTCCTCTTGCCCTCCATTTTGCCCTGGGCCACAGTCTTCATTACATGGCAGCTCTGATGTCTCATAGCATGTCCAAAGTAGGCCTATTTCATTTTCATTTTCCTAACCAGGCCTAAAAGTTCAGATTGTTTGTTCAGTTCTTCCAGAATGCTTTGATTTGTTCGTGTTTCAGTCCAGCTTAGTCTTAGGAATCTTCTGTAGAACCACAGCTCTGCACTTTTGATTCTGTTTTCATCTGTAGCTTTAAGAGTCCATCCTTCGCTTCCGTATAATACAGCTGGCCAAATCAGTGTTCGCAGTATTTTACGATAATAGCAATAACAGTAACTGCTAAACTTTCCCCGTGGGGATGCCGGGGGCTCTTTCAGTATAAATATTATCCCCACCTGGAAATTCTGTGCTAGAAATTTCCTCTTTTCTGTCACACTCTTTGTTTCTGCCTTGTTGCTTTGCTTTCTGTCATTTCTACCTACCATTTTCTGCCTTAATGGTCAATTTACCTGTAAATGTTGATATAGTCATATATTTTCTCTTAGGATTGATAATTGGGTACATGTATTAAGTGCATTTTTGGCTCTAGGGAGGTGAGATATACGGAAGCAATTTTAGGTAATTAATGCCTGTTTTTATATATGTTTTGGTGTCCTTATATATGCTTATATTTGTATTCGGGTGTTTTTTTTAAATCCCCTGTGCGATAAATTGGACGGAATAATCAACTCCGGGGGCATGTCCTTAGATTATGTGCGTGAATGCATTGATATGTGTACTTAATTTTCTTTTCTTTTTTTCTTTTTTTTTTTTTCTTTTTCCTGTTGAAGTTTTGTGTGTTTTGAAGCGGTTATAGTCCTGATAATTTATGGCTCTGCGCAGTTGGCGGGGCTTTACAACTGCTTAACTCTGCCAAAGTGACCCAGTAGCGGTGCAGAGTCTCATCCAGTTGGTGATCCCTTGGCGGTCTGATAATGGCCAGCTGTCATGGGACTGAGATTTTGTTGTTAAAGAGTTTGAGAAGTCAGAATGAGCGGTGTTAAATGAATCAATGCTGCTTAGATGTGTGTAAAATATGTTGCGGTAGAAAAGAATAATGAGATGAACAAGCTAAGAAAGTGTTTTTCAAAGAAGTACTTGTCTAGTCATCATGTGCCCCAGTCTTCCAATCTCATACATCGAGAACATAATCAACATCAGCGGCCTAAATGTTCAAGAAATTGTCCACAATAGTCAAGACTGAGCGGCCTGGAGGGAGATGGCGACATCCAGATGTGCAGCGGCCAACACCGAACCCGGTAACGTTGATAGGCGGTAATCGTCTAGTTTGTAATGACGCAAAACCACT
>JAPXFY010000018.1:48458431-48465931 GCA_030674185.1 Monoplex corrugatus | reverse complement strand
ATCATCTGGCTATCTGTCTATCTATTATCTATCTATCCATCTATCTATTTATCATCTGTTTATCTGTCTATCTATCTATCTATCTATTTATTTATCATCTGGCTATCTGTCTATCTATCTATCTATTTATCATCTGGCTATCTATCTATCTATCTATTTATCATCTGGCTATCTATCTATCTATCTATTTATCATCTGCTATCTATCTATCTATTATCATCTGGCTATCTGGCTATCTTTCTATCTATCTACTATCTATTTATTTATCATCTGGCTATCTATCTCTACTATCTTATTTATCATCTGCTATCTGTCTATCTATCTATCTATACCTATCTATTTATTTATCATCTGTATCTGTCTATCTATCTATCTATTTATTTATCATCTGGCTATTGTCTGTCTTCTATCTATCTACCTATCTATCTATTTATCATCTGCTATCTGTCTATCTATCTATCTACTATCTATCTATTTATCATCTGGCTATCTATCTATCTATCTATTTATTTATCATCTGGCTATCTGTCTATCTATCTATCTATTTATCATCTGGCTATCTGTCTATCTATCTATCTACCTATCTATCTATTTATCATCTGGCTATCTGTCTATCTATCTATCTATCTATCTACCTATTATTTATTTATCATCTGGCTATCTGTCAATCTATCTATCTATCTATTTATTTATCATCTGGCTATCTGCTTCTTTCTATCTATCTACCTATCTATCTATTTATCATCTGGCTATCTGGCTTCTATCTATCTACCTATCTATCTATTTACATCTGGCTATTATCTATTTATCATCTGGCTATCTATCTATCTATCTATTATCATCTGCTATCTATCTATGTATCTATTTCATCTGGCTATCTGTCTATCTGTCTATCTATTTATCTATCTATCTATCAATCTAGATATCTATCTATCTGTCTGTCTGTCTGTCTGTCTATCTATCTATCTGTCTGTCGTCTATCTATCTGTCTATCTATCTGTCTACTTATCTGTCTGTCTGTCTATCTATCTATCTTTCTATCTATCTATCTATCTATCTATCCATCTATCTATTTATCATCTGGCTATCTGTCTATCTATCTATCTATCTATTTACTTATCTATCTCTCTATCTATCTGTCTGTCTGTCTATCTGTCTGTCTATCTGTCTGTCTGTCTGTCTATCTATCAGTCTATCTCTCTATCTGTTTATCTCTCTATCTCTCTCTATCCCTCTATCTCTCTCTCTCTCTATCTCTCTATCTATCTATCTATCTATCTATCCATCTATCTATCTGTCTATCTATCTCTGATTTAAAAAGCTGTCACCCTGGTTTTGTACGAGTTTAAGTGAAGTCTCTGTAACAGTGAAGTGCGCCCCTTTTGATCTTCAGTAGAGCCAGAGCCTAATTTGCTGCAACACGTTTTATTCCAAATTTACTTGTCAAAATTGCATAAACATGATCCACGAATAATACCAGTGTCATGTTCGATCATTTCAAACGTTATTTACCGGTCTTCATTCAAAATTTCTCTAATTTTTTTTAAAAACATTTTTCTCATCACTAGCTTCTACAATGCTCCCTGTACTATATGCATGCATTTAAACGTCATTACATCCATCTTTTCTCATCAGTATGTTCTACGGTTCTCCCCGAACTATGCACGTATTTAACCCTTTGACTCCCGCACCCTACCCACCAACTGCAAAAACTTAACCCTTTGATTCCCTCACCCTATCCACCAGCTTCCTGCAGAAGTGTGGATAGGGTGAGGGAATCAAAGGGTTAAGTTTTTGCTTTGCTAGCATGGTTGACAATGCAGGATTGTGGTAATCAGTGTGCGGGAGTGAAAGGGTTAAACGTCATTACATCCGCCTTTTCTCATCAGTATCTTCTACAACAACTCTCCCCGAACTATGCATGTATTTAAAACGTCATTACATCTGTCTTTTCTTATCAATATCTTCTACAACTCTCTCCCTAATATGCATGTATTTAAACGTCATGACATCTGTCTTTTCTCATCAATATCTTCTACAACAACTCTCCCCGAACTATGCATGCATTTAAGATCATTTCGTCCACCTTTAAATAATGACAGCCAATTGTACATTGCAGACTGCAAAAAAAAAAAAAAAAAAAAATAGTGAGTGTCCCACCTGCACTTTGTGCTGTTTCTGATATATCTATGCCAGAACTTCCTTCATAAAATTAAGTGCACAGTGCTTCGACGCTAAACGTGGCCATGGAATGATCGTATCCAAGATGACGTCACGACAAATGACGTCACAATATTTGTATGTAATTTCGTCATTAGATCACGGAATGATTGGGCCTGAATGTGTGTGTGGTAAAGTTTCAAAGCGCAGCTTTAATTGTTTTAAAGTTATTAAGTTAGGACATTCCAGGCTTCATTACCATCGTATGTATGTATGTATGTATTAATGTATGTATGTATATATGTATGTTTGTATGTATGTATGTATGTATGTATGTGTGTGTATGTTGTATGTATGTATGTTGTGATGTATGTATGTATGTATGTGTGTATGTATGTATGTGTGTGTTATGTATGTATGTATATATATACATAAGTATGTATGTATGTATATATGTGTATATATATAACATAAGTAAATATGTATGTATGTATGCATGTATGTATTGTATTTGCGTGTTTATGCGTGTGTGTATGTGTGTGTGTGTGTGTGTGGTGCATGTTCGTTCATTATTTCTCTTAACGTCGATTCACATAAGTGTGTGTATGTATGCATGCATATGTCTGTATGTGTGTGTATATATATATGTGCGTGTGTGTGTGTTTGTATGTATTTGTGTGAATATGTGTTCGTGTTTGTTGTGAGTGTGGTGTGTGTGTGTGTGTGTGTGAGTGTGTGTGTGTGTGTGTGTGTGTGTGTGTGTGTGTGTGTGTGTGTGTGTGTGATGTGTGTGTTGTGTGTTGTGTTTTGTGTGGAATCTTAACGGGGACAAAGACCCTACCGAAGATCACTTTTATAAGACGTCATCCCAAACGATTAAGCAGGAGACAGTAATCTCACACAAAATCAACATGGAAATCGTGGTCACGACTAGGAAACTATGTACAGTGTTCTACTCTGCTTCTTATTTCATTATGATATATACATGTACACTTATCGTCAGAGATAGACGTCTAGATTTAGACCTGGCACACACACCACACACCACACACACACACACACACACACACACACACACACACACAACAACAAACACACAAACACACACAGAGTTAATACACACCATCGATCTAACCACATACACATACACAAACACACGAATTAACACACCACCCACAACACACACAACACCCTACACACACCACACACACCACAACACACACCCCAACACCAACACACGTAGATGATTTCAGATTGCGTTTAAATATGTTATATTATATAATTTTTATTTATATATATTTATATATTAATATACATATAATTTACACTATAATACATTAACTTAATAAAACATAAATATTACAATATATTAATCACTAATAATAATACATACTATACATATATACATAATTACTAATATACTAATACAATTAATACACAAAACAACACAACACCCACAAACACCACACCCACAAACACCACAACACACACACACACACACACCCACACACACACACACACACACACCACACACACACACACACACACACACAACACACACACACAACACAACACAACACAAAACCACACACACACACACTACACACACACACACACACACACACACACCACACACACACACACACACACACACACACACACACACACACTGATTGTATACATAGTGAACAGAGTGCGACTAACTAAACGTGGTCGGGCACTTTACTGTAGACACTTACAACATCCGTCTTCATTGCTATCTCGTGAGTACCAGGCTGTACACTTTGGTAAGCTTGTAGTGCTGTGTGACCTGAGTCATCACTATCAACGTTTGCTATCACAAGTAGGCCTCTTGTCTATCATATCCCTTCAGCACGCTTAGTATGTCGCAACAGTCTTGGCAACTCTGAACAGGATGTGGAACGGGGGGGGGGAGGGAAAAAAAAAAAAAAAGCATTGCCAGTTTCACACACCCTGGTCAAACTGTTTAAATGTCTGTCCATCCTTCCTCGGGCACTAGCTGAGAAGAGAATTTATCCCTTTGAGGCCAGTTTTACTTGTTTCAGTTTCAGTTTCGGTTTCTCAAGATGACGGTCTCCGCGCTCGGAACGAATTCCATATGCACTATCGTCACAGGTGCCATGTGTGTGGTGATCAATGCACAAGCCTGAAGCCTGCACATATAAAGCCATGAGCTGACCAGGTCCTGAGATCCTACCCAGCCTATGTTTTACCTAGCGTACGTTTTTTTGTTTTTTTTTACACTGAAAAGTATCAAAGACTGGAACAACCTTGACACGTCTGACGTGCTTGCCATCGCCACCCGGAGACAGAGATGAGGATCCTGTTTGCTGCTGTTGCTTCCCATCCGCATCCCCAACAGCCCCGCTGCACGGTATTTTGATGGTTCTACGTGAAAGGGACCTACAAAACCTAGTGAATAAAATAGAAATAGAAAGCAAAAATAAAGGCTGGAGCTAAACAGCTAAAGCATCATGAGAAACCTAGAAGAATACTCTGGATTGAAGGTTGGAGGAAAAATGATACACAGCGTTCGATACGCAGATGACACCATGCTAATTGCAGAAAATGAAAGAGACCTACAAAACCTTGTGAATATAATAGAAATAGAAAGCAAAAGTAAAGTTCTGGAGCTGAATAGCAAGAAGACTGAAGTCATGGTAATCACGAAAAAACACGAAATCTCCTCATGCAAAATAAGAGCGAATGACACAGCAATGAGACAGGTTGATAAGTTTAAATATCTGGGAACGGTCATCTCACCAGACGGCAGATGCACATCAGAAACAGCCAGCAGAATCGGCCAAGCCAAAACAGCATTCAAGAAGATGAAAAGCATTCTTACCAACAAATGCCTATCAGTTAACATCAGGAAGAGAGTTCTTGAATGTTGTATAGAACCGATACTGTTGTACGGTTGTGGGGCGTGGACAGTCAACAAGCAAAGCCAGAACAAGATTGAGGCAGCTGAGATGTTGTTTCTAAAAAGACTGTTGAGAGTTCCATGGACAGCAAAGAAAACAAACGAGACAGTCTTGATGGAGGCTGACGCAAGAAGATCATTGATAAGGAAGATTAGGAAAAGACAAGCAACATTTATAAGCAAGTTTATCGGGAAAGGGGAATTAGAGCACCTGGTCACAACAGGAAAGCTGGTGGAAAAGAGAACACCAGATAGACCCAGGGAAAAAATATTGGATGGACTTGCAGAGTGGCTCAGGACAGAGAGGGTGGAAGATGCACTTGCAGCGACAAGGGATAGGTTCATATGGAGGGTTATGATAGCCAACCCCATGCGGCAGGGCACATGATGATGATGATACATGCGTATTACACACGAAGGAGGTTCAGGTGCTAGGTAAGAGGTCATTTTCAAACTGGAAGACTCCCCACTGCATTTCCTATGTCCAGGCGTACCTCGTCTGTCTATGGCAATTTTCTTCCCTGGGTGTCTGAGCTGATGGCCAGTGTCCCGTGATAACGTTTGCTGACGTATATGTACCGCACTTGGAATCGATCTAGTGTCCTCTTTCCAATCCCTACTTCTTGTTTGAGTAGGTCTAGGTCTTTTTTCATAACATATGCGTATGCACATGCAGACCACACACACAGAGAGAGAGAGAGAGAGAGAGAGAGAGAGAGAGAGAGAGAGAGAGAGACATACCACAAACACACACAAACACACACGCACAAACACACACACACGCTCTCTCTCACTGTCTCTCTCTCTGTCTCTGTCTCTGTCTGTCTGTCTGTCTGTCTGTCTGTCTGTTTCTCTCTCTCTCTCTCTCTCTCTCTCTCTCTCTCTTTCTCTGTCTCTTTGTCTCTTTCTGTCTCTGTGTCTCTGTGTGTCTCTCTCTCTGTCTGTGTCTGTGTCTGTCTGTATGTATGTCTGTATGTCTGTATGTATGTCTGTCTGTGTGTATCTCTCTCTCCCTCCCTCCCTCCCTCTCTCTCTCTTTGTGTGTTAAGCATATCGTTTAAGTCTATACACACGCGAACACACATACACGTACGCGTGAACACTCATCCACACACACACACACACACACACACACACACACACACACACACACACACACACACACACACACACACAAATATATCTCTGTGTGTGTATGTATGTGTGTGTATGTCTCTATGTACGTACGTACGTGGTGGTGGTGGTGGTGGTGGTGGTGGTGGTAATGTTTTTTTCCTTGCCATGTTTTGAATTAGTTTCCACCTCTTATTGGAAAATTGGGTCTTCGAAATCGTTTTGCCGAAATCCTGTGATAAAACGGTATTTTTAGTTTCACGTTTATCATAATTGGTGAGTGCGAACGCTTGAATGAGTATATGGTGTTGTTTCATTCATTCATTCATTCATTCATTCATTCATTCATTCATTCATTCATTCATTCATTCATTCATTCATTCAACATTCATTCATTCATTCATTCATTTACTTGTTTATTTATTTATTTATTTATTTATTCATTATTTATTTATTTATCTATTTATTTATTCATCTATTTATTTATTTATTTGTTTATCCATTAAATCTCTCATTCATTCATTGACTGATTAATTCATTTGGTTGGTCGTCCTTCCAATCATCCACTCCTTATTTCGAGTGATTGTTTGAGCGTGTTTGTCCATCCATTCACATTATATCATGTCAAAATACTCGTTGATTTACTTATTGATTCACTCATTTGTTTGTGAGCTGGCTCGCGTTGTCACTTTTACTTCAGTCACTCTCTGATGTAAAGACCTCGTTTTGTTTGTTTTGTTTGTTTGTTTGTTTGTTTGTTTGTTTGTTAAGGATCATCGCACTCAGGGACATTACCTTTGGGCTCACCTTTTTTTTTCGTCTTATTTTCTACGCCACCTTAATGGCCACAGAAGCTGGCGCAGTTTTTTTGGGTTTTTTTTTACAATGCGATGATAATGATGATGTCGATGAGAACGATAATCATGATGCATGCTATGGAGTTCCATCTAGGATTGAGACTGCGTGACAGGGCTGTACTCTACGCTTACTATCATAATATAATCTTGGCGTCAACCAGGCACGAGAGATACAGACATCTGCGATACTGGTCAGTAGATTTGAGCGACATCCTCAATGACGCATCCGTGAAGTGAATGAGACCCAATGACCCCATAGCATGCCCAACTCAACTTTGGGTAGGAGCTGGTTAAAGCCGAAAAATCCCACAATGATTTTTGAAGGGACTGATGGGAATTCGAACCCACAACCTTCCAGTCGGTAGTCCGTTGCGTTAACCACTACACCACAGTGACTGGTGACATTGGTTTATTCTATTTGAAGGT
>JAPXFY010000018.1:48443431-48450931 GCA_030674185.1 Monoplex corrugatus | reverse complement strand
TGATTGTTGTCACACCATGGTAGTGGTTGTTGTCACACTGTGGTAATGGTTGTTGTCACACCATGGTAATGGTTCTTGTCACACCATGGTAATGATTGTTGTCACATGGTAGTAATGGTTGTTGTCACATTGTGGTAGTGATTGTTGTCAGATTGTGGTAATGATTGTTGTCACACCATGGTAGTGGTTGTTGTCACACCATGGTAATGGTTGTTGTCACATGGTAGTAATGGTTGTTGTCACACTGTGGTAATGGTTGTTGTCACACCATGATAATGATTGTTGTCACACGGTGGTAATGGTTGTTGTCACACTGTGGTAGTGTGGTAGTGATTGTTGTCAGACTGTGGTAATGATTGTTGTCACACCATGGTAATGATTGTTGTCACATGGTAGTAATGGTTGTTGTCACACTGTGGTAATGGTTGTTGTCACACCGTGGTAATGGTTGTTGTCACACCATGGTAATGGTTGTTGTCACGCCATGGTAATGGTTGTTGTCACACCATGGTAATGGTTGTTGTCACACCATGGTAATGGTTGTTGTCACACTGTGGTAATGGTTGTTGTCACACCATGGCAATGGTTGTTGTCACACCATGGTAATGGTTGTTGTCACACGGTAGTAATGGTTGTTGTCACACTGTGTAATGGTTGTTGTCACACCATGATAATGATTGTTGTCACACGGTGGTAATGGTTGTTGTCACACTGTGGTAGTGTGGTAGTGATTGTTGTCAGACTGTGGTAATGATTGTTGTCATACCATGGTAGTGGTTGTTGTCACACTGTGGTAATGGTTGTTGTCACACCCTGGTATTGGTTGTTGTCACACCATGGTAATGGTTGTTGTCACACTGTGGTAATGGTTGTTGTCACACCATGGTAATGGTTGTTGTCACACTGTGGTAATGTTTGTTGTCACACCATGGTAATGGTTGTTGTCACACCATGGTAATGGTTGTTGTCACACCATGGTAATGGTTGTTGTCCACACCATGGTAATGGTTGTTGTCACACTGTGGTAATGGTTGTTGTCACACCATGGTAATGGTTGTTGTCACACTGTGGTAATGGTTGTTGTCACACCGTGGTAATGGTTGTTGTCACACCGTGGTAATGGTTGTTGTCACACCATGGTAATGGTTGTTGTCACACCATGGTAATGGTTGTTGTCACACCATGGTAATGGTTGTTGTCACACCATGGTAATGGTTGTTGTCACACCCTGGTAATGGTTGTTGTCACACCCTGGTAATGGTTGTTGTCACACCATGGTAATGGTTGTTGTCACTCTGTGGTAATGGTTGTTGTCACACCATGGTAATGGTTGTTGTCACATCCTGGTAATGGTTGTTGTCACACTGTTGTAATGGTTGTTGTCACACGGTTGTAATGGTTGTTGTCACATCCTGGTAATGGTTGTTGTCACACCATGGTAATGGTTGTTGTCACACCATGGTAATGATTGTTGTCACACCCTGGTAATGGGTGTTGTCACACACTGTGGTAATGGTTGTTGTCACATCCTGGTAATGGTTGTTGTCACACCCGGTTAATAGTGAAGTCACATCAGGACTAGTGAAGTCACATCGGGGAATAGTGAAGTCTCATGGGGAATAGTGAAGTCACATCAGGACTAGTGAAGTCACATCGGGGAATAGTGAAGTTACATCAGGACTAGTGAAGTCACATCAGGACTAGTGAAGTCACATCAGGACTAGTGAAGTCACATGGGGAATAGTGAAGTCACATGGGGAATAGTGAAGTCACATGGGGAATAGTGAAGTCACATCGGGAATAGTGATGTCACATCGGGAATAGTAAAGGTATTGGTGAACATACATATACAGAGAGAGAGAAGAGAGAGAGAGTGAGAGAGAGAGAGAGAGAGAGAGAGAGAGAGAGAGAGCGATGAACAATAACAAGAGCATAGGTTGTTTGCGAGTCATTGAATATCTGCAAGTGTACATGTATGTGCGTGTGTGTGTGTGTGTGTGTGTGTGTGTGTGTGTGTGTGTGTGTGTGTTGTGTGTTATGTGTGTGTGTGTGCGTGTGTGTAAGCGTGCGTGAGTGCGTGCATGTGTGTGCGTGCGTCGTGTTTGTGTGTATGTTCGTGCATGCGTGCATGTGTATGCGTGTGTGTGAGTGTGTGTGAGTGTGTGTGTGTGTGTTGTGTGTGTGTGTATGAGTGATTGTGTGGCGTGTGCCTGTGTGTGTGCGCGCGCACGCGCGTGCGTGTGTGTGTTGTGTAAGCGTGCGTGAGTGCATGTGTGCGTGTGGGTGAGTGTGTGTGTTCGTGCGTGCGTGCATGTGTGCGCGTATGTGTGAGTGTGTGTGCGTGTGTGTTTTGTGTGTGTGTGTGTGTGCGTGCGTGCATGTGTGTGCGTATGGTGTGTGTGTGTGTGCCTGTTTGTATGTGTATGTGTATGTGTGTGTGGGGGGGGGGTGTATCTAAGCATACATTTCCTACTGTACGAACGAACAGCCGTTTGGGGTTTCAAAAAGCGCTGTATAATGCGTCTAGTGTTCTAACTATGTTTGCAGAGTGCCCGCACGGCAAATACGGCCCGAAATGCAGCAGCAACTGCGGTCATTGCTCTAAGGGAGCGTGCGATCATGTCACTGGAGATTGCAGCGCATGTGCTGCGGGTTTTCGCCCACCCAAATGCACAAAAGGTAAACAAGAATTGTTTGTTTGTTTGGTTTTTTTTAGCTAGTTAGTTAGTTAGTTAGTCAGTCAGTTAGTTAGTTAGTTAATTTATTAGTTAGTTAGTTAGTTAGTTAGTTAGTTAGTTAGTTAGTTACTTAGTTAGTTACTAGTTAGTTACTTAGTTAGTTATTAGTCGGTCGGTCGGTTGGTCGGTCGGTCGGTTGGTTGGTTAGTTAGTTCGTTCGTTCGTTCGTTCGTTCGTTCGTTCGTTCGTTCGTTAACTAACTAGCTAGTTAACGAGCTAGTATCAACAAGCTAGTTTGTTTGTTTGTTTTTCTTTGTTTGATTGCTTGTTTGGTTTGTTTTGTTTTCTTTGTTTTGTTGTATTTTCTTTGTTTTCTTTTTTTGTTTATTTGTTTGCTTTGTTTTGTTTGCTTGTTTTTCTTTGTTTGTTTGGTTTGGTTTGCTAGTTTTGTTGTTTGTTTGTTTGTTTGTGTGTTTGTTTGCTTGTGGTTTAATTTTCTACCTGTTGTTACCAGGACATGATGATGATGCTGATGAGGATGACAATCACCGTGTTATGGAGTTCCAATTAGGATTGAGACTTGGCGTGAGAGGGTTGTACTCTACGCTTCACTTTCAGAACAAACCCTTGTCAACCAGGCTCGAGAGATATATACAGACAGCTTAGGTGCTGGGTCAGGACATTAATATTAAGCAAAACACCTTGAATGACGCATCCGTGAAGTGGATGAGACGACCGTGTGGTCCCAGTCTTCCAGAGGAACCCACGTTAGAACAGATACCAATGGGTAAGACCCGGCTCTGTCCGAAAAATCCC
Source organism: Monoplex corrugatus (assembly GCA_030674185.1). NCBI lineage: Eukaryota > Metazoa > Mollusca > Gastropoda > Littorinimorpha > Ranellidae > Monoplex > Monoplex corrugatus. Next base: position 48,447,437 of record JAPXFY010000018.1, on the reverse strand, counting down.
ACAAATATTTTCACAGGACCGATGAAGATTCGAACCCACAACCTTCCAGTCGATCGTCCGTCGCCTAACCACCGTACCACAGCGGTTGGTAAAGGTAAACAAGTTCTGTTAGTGCAGGACATACGTTTAAAAAAGGAAAAGGGTAAACAAGTTCTGTTAGTGCAGAACATACATTAAAAAAGGAAAAGGTAAACAGTTCTGTTAGTGCAGAACATACATTAAAAAAGGAAAGAGTAAACAAGTTATGTTAGTGCAGAAACATACTTTAAAAAAGGAAAAAGGTAAACAAGTTCTGTTAGTGCAGAACATACATTAAAAAAGGAAAAGGGTAAACAAGTTTGTTAGTGACAAAACATACATTAAAAAGGAAAAGGTAAACAAGTTCTGTTAGTGCAGAACATACATTAAAAATAGGAAAGGAGTAAACAAGTTACTGTTAGTGCAGAAACATACGTTTAAAAAAGGAAAAGGGTAAACAGTTCTGTTAGTGCAGAACATACATTAAAAATAAGGAAAAGGGTAAACAAGTTATGTTTAGTGCAGAACATACATTAAAATAGGAAAAGGGTAAACAAGTTCTGTTAGTGCAGAACATACATTTAAAAGAAAAGGTAAACAATTCTGTTAGTGCAGACTTAAAAGACAAGTTCTGTTAGTGCAGAACATACATTAAAAAAAAGGAAAAGGGTAAACAAGTTCTGTTAGTGCAAACATACGTTAAAAAAGGAAAAGAGTTGTATAGAACATACATTAAAAAAAAAAGGAAAAGGGTAAACAAGTTCTGTTAGTGCAAACATAGCCTTACATTAAAAATGGAAGGGTAAGCCTGTGTTGTTGTGGTGGCTTGTTGGGTGTGTGTGTGTGTGTGTGTGTGTGTGGTGTGTGTGTTGTGTGTGTGTGTGTGGTGTGTGTGTGTGTGTGTGTGTGTGTGGTGTGTTTGTGTGTGTGTATATCTGTCTGTGTCTGTGTGTATGTGCACATTTGTGAGTATATCTGTGAGAATATTGTGCCGACAAGATTTTCTCAGCTCTTTATGGGTGGAACTTTACCAAAACTGTATACCGTTGAAGGGTCGCAAAGGCATCATTTTGGAGGTCAAGGTCAAGGTCACATGGATAAAAAAAATGGCCTAAACATAACCTGGTTCAGGACGACGTGTGAGGTGTGCACTCTACTGTTGTTTCAGCTAGGTGAAGACAATATTTTCTTAATCATAGATAGGTAAGTATAAGTAAGTAAGCAAGCAAGCAAGCAAGTAAATAAGTAAGCAAGCAAGTAAGTAAGAAAGCAAATAAGCAAGCAAGCAAGCAAGTAAGTGATGCGTGAGTAAGCAAGTGAATAAGAAGTAAGTAGGTGAATAAATAAACACAAAATAAAGGAGTATGTAACATGAATAAACAGGTAAGAGATGAAAATAACAAATAACAGCAAATACATGCATATATCCACATGCCCGCACACAGACATATACCATACATTCATACATACACACCCATACCGACACAGCATGATGGCCGACAACAACAGCTACAACAACAACAACAACAACAACAATACCAGCAAAGGAGAGACACCCATATATATTATGTACATTGGTGCATCGACCGGGAGTAACAAGTGATGAATATGGAATGAGATATCGATGGGTGATTGACTTATAGTATATTTTTTTTCTTTCTTTCTTTTTTTTTTTCTTTCAGAATGCGACGCGGCTGGGTGGGGTGGCAACTGCATAACGTGTGCAGCAGTCACTGTGAGGATCCATCGGCGTGTAATAAGAAAACTGGACACTGCCCTTGTCGCCCTGGTTACCGGCCTGATGTCTGCACTGAGAGTGAGTGCTAACTAACTAACTAAACTAACTAAAGAAACTAACTAAACTAACTAACTAAACTAACTAACTAAACTAACTAAACTAACTAACTAAACTAACTAACTAACTAACTAAACTAACTAAACAAACTAACTAAACTAACTAACTAAACTAACTAACTAAACTAACTAAACTAACTAACTAACTAACTAAACTAACTAACTAATAAACTAACTAAACTAAACTAAACTAAACTAACTCATTAACTAACTAACTAAACTAACTAACTAAACTAACTAAACTAAACTAAACTAACTCATTAACTAACTAACTAAACTAAACTAAACTAAACTAAACTAACTAAACAAACTAACTAAACTAACTAAACTAACTAAACAAAATAACTAAACTAACTAAACTAACTAAACTAACTAACTAAACTAACTAAGCTAACTAACTAAACTAACTAACTAACTAACTAAACTAACTAAACTAACTAAACTAAACTAAACTAACTATTAACTAACTAACTAAACTAAACTAAACTAAACTAAACTAAACTAAACTAAACTAACTATAACTATTAAACTAGACTGACTAACTAACTAACTAACTAACTATTAAACTAACTAACTAACTAACTAACTAATTAACACACGCACGCATACATGTGCGTACGTACGTAGTATGTATGTATGTATGTATGTATGTATGTATGTATGTATGTATGTATGTATGTATGTAAGTATGTAAGTATACATGCATGCATGTATATACCTAAACGGAAAGTGTGAACATAGATGTCTACACTTTCTACACATGGAGTTTTCCAAGTTACTGGTGTCATGAATCCCTTTCAGTAAATGAGTTGTCACAAGGGTATGATCGTGGACTGGGGTGATCCGCAGTGTGAAAAAGAGAGAGAATGATATCGAGTGTCTAAGTATGCATTTTAACAAAATTTGGGTCAAAGTGTGCGATATGTTTTTAAAAAATGCAGTCATGCTGCAGCTAACCCCAGCAAACAGTTTCTAAAAAGCTGTCAAGCTTTAAAACAGTACAGCCTGGACAATTCTCACAGAATTATGTGTAAAACTCCAAAATCATCAGTAAAATTCATGACATCTCAAAGCTGGGCTATCATAGTTGTATTCCAGCTGAAACGATTTTTTTTTCCAGAAATTTCCACAAAAAGTAGAGAGCTATAGCAAACGTTCTAGTAGTAGTAGTAGCAGTAGTAGAGGTAGTAGTAGTAGCAGCAGCAGCAGTAGAAGCAGCAGCAGCAGCAGCAGTAGTAGTAGTAGTAGTCGGTGTCGACTGTGGATGATACGTCCCCAGTGTCGTGTTCAGTCGAGTTGACGCCTCTGGAGCAGCGTCAGCTGTGGCTGGTAAGGCCGATGCGGGAAAGGCAGGCTCTGCGACATTGGATGCACGTATGGATGCTGGCCATGGGATTGCCTTCACAGAAGCTTGTTTTCCGCCTTGCTGTCTTTTCCGTAGCGTGTCCAGAGCTTTCATATCGCGCTTGCAGACGTCTTTGTATCATAGTTGGGGAGGGTGGGTGGGAGGGGGAAGAGGGTGGGCGGCCAAAAGATCTCTTGCCAGAGACTAGTTCACCGTAAAGGATATTCTTTGAAACATGTCCATCTTCCATCCGGCGCTCATGGCCGAGCCAGCGCAGCCTGAGTTGTCTGAGCAGTGTGTGTGCATAAGTAGGGAGAAAAGGGCATGCTAGCACCTGCACGTTTATTGTTTTGTCGTTCGTACATAAAACAAATCTACCCAAAACCTCTACTAATCAAATGGCATGGCGATTGCAGACTGCCAGGGATGGCCAATACGGACAAAACTGCCTGAAAAACTGTGGGAAGTGCCTGGATGGACATTCGGACTGCCATCACGAGACTGGCAATTGTACGAGATGTATGGACAACTATCAAATGCCACTCTGTCAAGGTCAGCCACATGTTAATGTGTACGTGTGTGTGTGTGTGTGTGTGCGTATGATATTCTGTACACATTATTACTGTTGTTTTTGTTTAAAGCCCAGCCGACTGCGTAGAGCCACGTCAGGGCTATATCATCATCATCATCATGTGCCCTGCCACATGGCGTTGGCGATCATGGCCCTCCATATGTATCTAACCCTTGTTGCCGCAAATACATCTTCCACCCTGTCTGTCATCAGCCACC
>JAPXFY010000018.1:48428431-48433431 GCA_030674185.1 Monoplex corrugatus | reverse complement strand
CTTCGGCCTGTGCCTTTCAAAGTAGTTCTGTTTGTTGATTCAAAATCTGTATTATATGCCTTACAGTCTTTTGATATTTTGATACAGACACAAGACCTGATTTAATAATTGAGGCAAATCATCTAATACACTGTTTAAAGATAAATGGCTCGGAAGTCAGTTTATAGTGGGTGCCTTCTCACGTTGGTCTTCACGGCAACAACGTAGATGACAGAGCAGCTAAATCCGGTGCACTCCGTTTTGAAAATTCCATAGAATTACATGTTAACACCTCGGTAAAAGAAGCTTACAACTCGCTAGAATTAGCATCATGGATTCGATTTCATGAACATTTAAATGAAAAATTTGTGTCTCAAAAAAGAATCAAACTTTCAGTTCAAAATATCTGTAAAAAAATCAGTATTCTTCGATATATCATTTGAGATTAATTGTTACCACATATTTTCGTATTCAACTGAACGCTTTGAAAATAAAATATTGTAAAAACGTTTTATGTATTTGCGGTGAACAATTCACATTGTATCACTGTTTGTTTTACTGCAGAAAGCTTCGTTATTTTTTACCAAAGATGTTTACACAAGGAAACTATCTTGAAAAGCATTTTAAAGAAGTGATATCAGATCAAGTTCTGTTAGTTAAAATTTCAGAATCATTGGTTCACAGTCCTGTTAATGCGTTACTTTAAGGTTATTATTTTAATTATCATTATCTTATTTTGTTTTGTTTTGCTTTTTATGACGATTTTTCTTTTACATTTGATGTTAGCGTTGTTCTAGTTTCATTTCTCTGATCATCCATATCATTTTTCTAAAGACCTTGCCGATTCCTTTTAATTTTTTTTCCGTCTCTTACTCTGTTCCCTTCTTTCCCCTCCTCCCTCCCCCCCCCCCCCCCCCCCAAAAAAATTATCCTCCATGCCATTTTTATCCGTCTAATATCACTTATAGTGAAAAGACGTTAAATCAAGGAACGAACGAACACACACACACACACACACACACACACACCACACACACACACACACACACACACACACACATACACACACACACACACACACACACACACACACACACACACACACACACACACACACAGATCAATGTCTTCTGTAGACAAACTTGCTCAGTCCCTCAAAGAATCGTCCACTAGTCAATATGATTGTTGTGTTCTACATTGTGCACTACACGATTTGAAGGCCACTGACCCCCAAACAGTATGTAACAAGTTAGTGAAAGCTGTGGACGAAATTGTGTCCTCAGATCCCAAAAGTAAAATTGTTATCAGCAAAGCAGCACCGGTGAGAGACAGGGTTCTTCAGGTAAAAATAGATCTTTTGAACGCCCTGCTTCACTCGGTGCTTTATGGTCGTAACAACATCTCCTTCTTGGATCATGGCAATTTAAAATCAAAGTTTAACACTACTTTCAAGGACACAGTGAATCCTAATAAGATCGGTTCCTCCATCCTTGCCAGTAACATCAGCAAACATGTCAGCAGTGTCCTGTGGAAGAAACAAAAGCGTAAATCACATCATCACCAACGCAAGAGGTCTCAAAACAACCCATTCTCTACCTATGACAGGGGTTACAGTACCTACTACTTTTCAAGACCACCACATTTCGAACGGTCCCAGTGTCCATGGTGGAATGGTGACATCGTCCAACGTAATTTTTTCGACCCACTGAGAGATCTCTGTGATTGGTGAATCTGTAATACTGTTGTGAATGCACCAGCGTCAGCCTGTGCAGAGTAGCGACTATCATATATCGGTTTATACTGCAGCTTACAGGCGTTCATAGGTTGTGTTTACTTTCGCCATAGTTTTTCACAGAATCGATTTTGTTTTGATTTTCTTTTTTGTTGTTTCCTATAATTATATAGTTGTTTATCGTTGGGTTTGGTCAGTTATGCAAGACAAACACTGTTGTAAAACGGACTTTTCTGTTCTTCAATGGAACAGTCGTTCGATCAATGCTAACCATCCTCATCACCAGCAATACTTATCGGTAAATAGGCATCATATTGTTGCCTTACAGTCATTGAATGTGATGAAATGTAAACTGCCAAAGTTAGAAGGCTATTACTATCCTCCTGTGACCCACATCTGTGATAATAACTCAAAAAGATATATGCAGCCATATATATTCGTAAAGATGTGGTTTATGGAATCCTTCAGCATCCTGTGCCAAAACAAGCTGATGGAGTTTATTGTGTGGCTGTGAAAGTGAAAATTAACTCTGTGTCATCTCTAAGCATCATGTCTGTTTATTATCCACATGGTCCTGATGGAGAAAATAGTGACTGGCTACGGTCTTTAGACAGTTATGAGAAATGGTTGATCGTGGGGGATTTTAATGCCCATTCTCCATTCTGGAACAAGACTTGCCAGTCTGTATCTAATAATCGTCTTGTTGAAAATATCGTTGACTTTGGACTAGTCTTGTTAAATGATGGTCGCGTAACTAGAATTCCAGATAACCCTAAACACAAGGCTTCTGCCATTGATATAACTCTATTGTCACCTGACCTTGTCCTTAACTGCGTGTGGGATGTTACTTTCGACTCTCTTGGAAGTGATCACCTACCTATTGTCACAGTTATAAACGAACTGTTTGATCACGTACCAGAACAAGACGACGTTATACCTAGATATATGTGCAACCGTGCGAACTGGGTAAAACTATCGTAACATTTTAATGGGAAAAGTTTGCACTTTTCACGAAAGCGATAATGTGAATAATATGTATTCAAACTTCACAACCGCAATACATGAAGCAGCAACTAATTCAATTCCGAAAAGGAGGAATATAAACAAAGGTAATTATGTTGGAAATAGTTGGTGGAATCAATCATGTGAAGAAGCAAAGAATGAAAAAAAAAAGAAAATCTATAAAATCTATTTAAAGACTAAATCTCCAGAAGAGCATTACAATATGAAAGTAGCTAAGATTCATTCGAACAAAGTTATTGCTCAAGCCAAAAAGCAATATTGGTCTGATTTTTGCTCTCAACAAATTTCAGGGCCTAAAGATCTTCCTAAGATTTGGAATAAGATCAAAGAGATGAAAAATGGCTTTCATTTACCACAATTTCCTATTAAGATTAAAGGCAAAGAATTTGCTTCGCCTTCTGAGAAAGCTGAGGAATTTATACAGTTCTTTGTAAAATCAAGTAACTCCAATAGCTTGTCTAAACAAATCAGAGAAAAAAGACGGAAACTTGAGGAATCAGACGAATACACAGACCCTCTCCCCGATAATCACATGTATATAAATTACATTACAGGAATTTAAAGATGCCCTTCTCTCGTTGAGCAACAAAAAATCGGCTGTCGGATTGGACGGCATTTCATATACCCTTCAGTGGTGCAGATTCTTCTGAAAGTCAAGGGTTTTCATACCCCCACTAAAAAAACTTGAGGGTTTTCATACCCCCAATAATTTTTTTAGGGGGTTTTCATACCCTTTGCCAAAATTTCTGGGGGTATGAGCCACCGATGCAAAGACTCGGTATTTTGTTTTCCCAAGTGATTTTTTGGCCTAATGGTTTAAATAAATTAAATTATAAAAAAGCAAGCAGCATGGCCTTCTACTAAAGTTTCAAAAGTTGGCAAGTCAGCGCGTGTGGTCGTACACTGAGGAAAGCTTTTCCTCGAAGGGCTGCTTTCGGTTTCCGCTGCATTTTCATTGGCCCAGGCAAAGAGTTGTAGAAAAGTGTGACGTAGCCTAGTTACTATTTTTACCGCTAATGTAATGCCCGACCCCAATGCTACATGTGCCGCGGCGGGCAAGCTAAGCGATGTCGGTCGCGTCGTTAGCTTGCCCGCTGCGGCTAGGCGAGCGAACGGAGCGAAGGGTCTATACCCCCACGGCTCAAAACCTTTACGTGATGAGACCGGCAGAGGAAAAATGCTTACGTGACCATACCCTCAAGACGACAAAGTCTTACGTGTTCATACCCTTTTGACATAATTTTTGTACGTGATTTCCATCTTCCTTACGTGATTTACCCCCATCTCTACGTGATCTGCACCCCTGCCCTTTTAAATCACTTACCGGAGAAATGGATTGAATACTTACACAATATCATACAAAAATGCTGGGAAAATGGTCGCATACCTGACATTTGGAAGACTTCAATAGTGTTACCTATACCAAAAGCTAATAAACCCCGCTCTGAACCAGGTAGTTACAGACCTATATCGCTTACACCCCATGTTTCAAAACTGATGGAAAAAATTATAATGAATCGACTGACTTACTTTTGTGAGAAAAATAAAATAATACCTATCAACCAATGTGGATTTCAAAAAGGTAGAGCGACGACAGACCATTTAGTCAAATTTACAACTCAAATAAAAACTCGGCTTGCCAAAAGAAAAAATGTCTTAGCTACTTTTTTCGATCTTAAAAAGGCATACGACCAAGTCTGGCATGCGAGACTTTTGTTGAAATTAAAACATATTGGTCTCAAAGGTAATCTGTATTATTTTATTAAAGCATTTCTAAGTGACCGAAGTATAATTGCTAAAATAGGTAATACATACTCTGAAAAACGACCTGTTAACATGGGAATTCCGCAGGGTTCCGTGATATCTCCTCTATTATTTAATATTTTGATCCATGACCTGCCAGCACAAGTCTCAAACAATATAAACTTAGCTCAGTACGCCGATGATATAGCGATCTGGATGAATGTTACACTGAAAAGGAAAACTTCTTTAAGAGAAATCAGTTATATAAAAAGGGTTTATCAACGTGAAATTGATCATATTTCAAGTTACTTTATAGTTAACGGTCTGGAAATATCCAATGAAAAGACACACATGATGCTTTTTAATAATGGACTTGGTCCTAAAAATTTACCGTTGTTTAAAATTGATAAAGAGGAACTGAAATATACAAATTAGGTGAAATTTCTGGGAGTACACTTGACTTCTAGCTTACAATGGAAAGAACACATTGATGCCTTGTTATGTAAAGCTATGAAAAGTTATA
>JAPXFY010000018.1:48413431-48420931 GCA_030674185.1 Monoplex corrugatus | reverse complement strand
CTTTCCAAGGTAACTGAAAAAATTATTTTACACCAACTTCTAGAACATCTTGAATCAAACCATTTATTATATCCCAATCAGTCAGCATATAGATCAGGACATAGCACTGAAACTGCTTTATTGAAAATTGTGAACGATCTTCTGACATCCCTTGATGATGGTGACATTTCTCTTCTCTCTCTCTTAGATTTGTCTGCTGCCTTCGACACTATAGACCATGAGATACTGCTTTGGCGCCTCCACAACTGCTACGGAATTTCTGGCTCCGCTCTCTCCTGGTTTCAGTCATATCTCTCTGACCGCACACAGACTGTATCTGTAAATGGCTTGCCCTCACCTCCCTCAGCCCTCAGATATGGCGTTCCTCAAGGATCCGTCCTGGGTCCAGTTCTCTTTGTTTTGTACACGCAGCCTCTCGCAAATATTATTCTCCGCCATTCTGTATCACATCATAGCTTCTCAGATGACAATCAAATTTACAATTCTGGTCCCATCTCTAATGTAAACAACATCGTACAAACCACTAAAGCCTGCATTTCCGACGTGAAAGACTGGATGACTTGTAACAAATTACAACTAAACCAAGACAAAACTGAAATGATTTTCATTACTCCTAAAAAACTTCTCAACTGTGACTTAATTCCATCTTCCATATCACTGAATGGGACAGACATCACCCTCTCCCAAAAAGTTAAGAATCTAGGTGTCACCATCGACAACACTCTTAACTTTCAGCAGCATGTCTCAAACATCTGTCGTGTCTGTTACCTTGAACTTCGTAGAATAGGTTCCATCCGTCATCTCCTTACTCTCGAAGCTACTAAAATATTAGTTTGTGCTTTCGTTCTTTCTCGTCTTGACTATTGTAATTCCCTTCTGTCTGGTTCCCCAAAACAGCTCCTTGACAAACTTCAGAAAGTACAGAACCATGCCGCTCGGCTAGTATTTCGGTCTTCCAAATTTCAGCATGTCTCTCCTCTTCTCCAAGACTTGCATTGGTTACCTGTGTTGAAAAGGATCCAACATAAAATTGCTGTTCAGTGCTTCAGATACTTCGACAATTCTATTCCCTCTTACCTGTCTGAATATCTTCAACTATACGTTCCATCTCGTCATCTTCGTACCTCAGCCGATACCCGCTTATTTCGAATCCCAACTTTTCGAACAAAATCATATGGTGAGCGATCCTTTTCTTTTCAAGCCCCTTCCTCATGGAATTCACTTCCCTACCCGCTGAGGCACAAAACAAGTCTTCAGTCATTTAAATCTGGCTTGAAAACGCATCTCTTTCCTCTCTGAAATTTATTAACCTAAAAGAGCTATGCTGTCTGCGCGCTAGCGTGCTTCTGTGTATGTTATTGCTGTGCGCCTATAGATATGTCTCGGGGTGGGAGGAGGATATGTGTGTGTGTGCCAGAGAGTAGGTACTAATATTTGATATTATTAACGGTGTGTATGTGCTTGTGGGATGGAGTGACAGAGGTCCGCCATGTATGATGAAAATTATATTAGGCCTATGTTTCTATGTTCGATGTAATGTGTATTGTACAGTTTGTAAGCGCTTAGGGCTTTCCAGAAAGATTAGGCGCTCTAAATGCCCTTAATAATAATAATAATAATTGTCACTGATGTTGGGGTATGAAGAGGATTGTGACAATTGTCACTGATGTTGGGGTATGAAGAGGATTGTGACAATTGTCACTGATGTTGGGGTATGAAGAGGATTGTGACAATTGTCACTGATGTTGGGGTATGAAGAGGATTGTGACAATTGTCACTGATGTTGGAGAAATGGAGAGGATCATAAAAATTGTCGTTAATGTTGGGAACAGAAAAGATTATGACAGTTATCGTTAGTGTTGGAAACAGAAAGGATTATGACGGTTGTCGTTAATGTTGGAAAAAGAAAGGATTATGACAGTTGTCGTTAATGTTGGAAAAAGAAAGGATTATGACAGTTGTCGTTAATGTTGGAAATAGAAAGGATTATGACGGTTGTCGTTAATGTTGGAAACAGAAAGGATTATGACACTTATTAATGTTGGGAGATGGAAAATATTATGACGACTATCGCTGATGCTGGGGATCACCCATTCCCACCCCGTTCGAGCCGTCCAGCTCTACCGGGTTTTTTTTTTTCTTTTCTTTTTTTTGTCTTTTCTGTAAATTGATAATACCTGTTCTGCAGTAATATGACCTCGTCCATGGAAATTTGCTTAATTTCTTTCAAGCTTTTTGTTTTCTGAATAATGTATGTTCGTATCGATGTGTTAGATGTTTTCGTATCTTGCTCACGAAATATTTAATGCACATGCATGTTGATTGCATTTTCTTACAAGAAACCAAACTGTTCGAGGTGAGAAAAGTATCATAATGTTTGCTCATGGAAACTCACTGGTGGCGTGTTGGAGAATGGTGTTGTTCCTATATGACCGCGAAAGCTGCTGGGAGAGATACAGTATTGAAGGGATTCCTCTATGAAAACAACCATCGTATTGAATGACTTGTGTACTTAAGACAATAAGTGATTTGTTTGAATCACGACAAGGCAATCACTGAGAAGTATGGATGACTCACGTTTTGAAGAATCTCATTATAGTTAACTACGTATCTTTTAAAGGACATACACTTTCTTGAATTACTTGCGTTTTGAAAACATTATCAAATGACTTGTGTTTTGAAAACATTATGAGATGACTTGTGTTTTGAAAACATTATGAGATGACTTGTGTTTTGAAAACATTGAGATGACTTGTGTTTTGAAAACATTATGAGATGACTTGTGTTTTGAATACATTATCAAATGACCTGCATTTTGAAAACATTATCAAATGACTTGTGTTTTGAAAACATTATCAAAGACTTGCGTTTTAAAAACATAAGATGACTTGTGTTTTTAAAACATCAAATGACTTACATTTTGAAGACATTCTTAAATGACTTGCAATTTGAAAACATCAAATGACTTGCGTTTTGAAAACATTATCAAATGACTTGCGTTTTGAAAACATTACCAGCTGACTTGCTCTTTGAAGACGTTATTAGATGACTTGTCTTCATAGAACATTAACAGCGGGCTTACGTTTTAAAAATTTATCAAATGGCTTATGTTTCGAAAACATAAATGGCTTGTGTTTTGAAAACTCAGATGACTTGCATTTTGAATACATTATCAAATGACTTGCTTTTTGAAAATATTATCAAATGATTTATGTTTTGAAAACATTATCAAATGGTTTGTGCGTTAACAAAACAATTACCTTACTGAATGACTGGCATTGTGAAAATAGTCAATCTTATTTCTGACTGGCATTTTGAAGACAGTCAAATTTCTTGACAGGCTTTTGAAAGCAATCGTCTTATCATTCACTTCATTATGTTTTTGATGATAATCCTGGAACGACTCATGTTTTGAATATGTGCGTCTCATGAGATGATGATGATGAAGAAGAAGATGATGATGATGATGATGATGATGATGATATGATGATGATGATGATGATGTTATTATTATAATGATGATTATGAAGATGATGATTATTATGATTATGACGATTACTTTTATCAGTATTATTATTGTTAATCTTATTATCACATCATCATCATCATCATAATCATCATCATTGTTATCATAAAATCGTTCTCGTGTGGCACCATCCTCCAAACTCACATGGACTCACAGCTCGTTGCACACAATCGAATAAAGAATTTTCCATAGAGCATAGAGACCTCAGTCTTTTAGGCTTACACACAGCCTGCATCTTTGATAGGGGTGCATTCTGAGTGTATTCATGCGTCCACCTAAGGCAGCCGTTGACATGACTTAAACATGCATATTTAAGAACCAGAAGAAAGAAAAAATCACGAAAAAAAGAATAAGAACGCGTATTTAATACAACCAGACAAGACAGGCGCAAAATTTCGGCCAACTGGCCTTTGTCAAGCGTAAGATCACAAATAAACAAACAAACACCAGCATACAGGCGCAAAGTTTCGGCCAAACGGGCCTTTGTCAAGCATAAGATCACAAACAAACACCAGTCTTGTCTTGTTGTATTAAATACACGTTCTTATGTTTTTGATGTTTCTTTTTTTTTTCTGGTTCCTGTTTGCCTGAACGCGGGCAGTCACACTTGTTTTGGAATGCATATTTATATTAACATTCTGCATGTGCATACTCTTGAAAGGGGGGTGTTGGCACTGACAGGCCCACACACATGCAGGGGAGGTCATAAAACTCTCTACCTTCTTAGTGCCAGGCCCACACACATGCAGGGGAGGTCATAAAGCTCTCTACCTTCTTAGTGCCAGGCCCACACACATGCAGGGGAGGTCATAAAGCTCTCTACCTTCTTAGTGCCAGGCCCACACACATGCAGGGGAGGTCATAAAGCTCTCTACCTTCTTTGTGCCAGGCCCACACACATGCAGGGGAGGTCATAAAGCTCTCTATCCTCTGTCCACCAAGGGGAGGTACTTTGGTGGATCACACTCGGGACCTACCGATTTTACGTCTGATGTACCAGTCGCCGTGGTGCAGTGGTTAACGCAACGGACTACCGCTGGAAGGTTGTGGGTTCGAATCCCCATCAGTATCTTCAAAAGTAATTGCGGGATTTTTCGGCTCTAAACGGCTCCTACCCAGAGCTGGGCGTGCTATGGGCTCATTTGGGAAGACTGGACCACACAGTCCAGTCTCTTCTACTTCAGGGATGCGCCATTGAGGGTGTTGCTCAAATCTTCTGACCAACACCGCAGGTGTCTGTATCTTTCGGGCCTGGTTGATAGTAAGCGTAGAGTACAACCCTGTCACGCAGTCTCATCCTCGATGAACTCCACAGCATCATGATTATCATCCTCATCGACATCATCATTATCATAGCATTGTAAAAACTGTTCCAGCTTCTGTGGCCATTAAAATGGCGTAGAAAATGGAACGAAAAAAAAAAGATCAGCACAAAGGTAATCTCCCTGGGTGCAATGATCCTAAAAATATTTTTTTAAAAGTCTGACGGTTACCCATTTGACTAAACGCTCGCCATTATGAGTATGTGCATTTTGAAGATTATCAAAGTATTGCGTGACTCGTGTTTTCATGATGACAATCAGTTATGATTGTCTGATTGGAGATTTTTTTAATTTTATTTTGCATTGTTGAAAACATTCGTCTCAAAGAATGACTTTCATTCTGAGTACAATCACTTTATTTGATGACTTTTATCTTGAAAACTGATGCTTTAACTCCAATTTTGTTTGCATTTTTGTAAATAGTCATTTTGAATTGGATTTTGTTTTGTTTGTTTGTTTTGTTTGTTTTGTTTTTGTCTTAGAAAGAATAGTTTTTATCGGTTTTCGTTTTGAAAGCAATATTTGTTTGGATGCATTTCCTTTGGAAAGCAATTGTTCTGATGAATGTGTATATTTTGAAGACAGTCTTTCTGAATAAGCTCATCTTGTGGAATGACGTGTTTGAAGACAGTCTTTCTGAATAAGCTCCATCTTGTGGAATGACGTGTTTTGAAGACAGTCTTTCTGAATAAGCTCCATCTTGTGGAATGACGTGTTTTGAAGACAGTCTTTCTGAATAAGCTCCATCTTGTGGAATGACGTGTTTTGAAGACAGTCTTTCTGAATAAGCTCCATCTTGTGGAATGACGTGTTTTGAAGACAATTACAGAATCATATGGATGGCTTATGACTTTTGTTGTTGTTGTTGTTGTTGTTGTTTTTTGTTTTTTTGCTTGTTTGTTTTAAGGAACGTATGAATTGTGTTTTAAAGACGATCGTAGAATCATATGAACGGTTTATGGCGATTTTGAGCAAGGTGTGAGTAACATGTACATTTTGAAGACAATCATAATCTCCAAAGGATGGTTTATGGTACTATTTTCCTAGGAATGGCTTAAGACATTTGTGAGAACGATATTGATTAAGTTTTGGAAACAATCATAAAAACATACGGATAGCAAATGGCGTTTATTTTTTTTTTTTTTTTTAATATATATGAAGACATTAATAACGTTTTGAAGAGAACTACAGAATCATTTGGATGATTCATGACGTTTTTGAGGAAGCTGTTAGATTTATGACATTGTGAAGAAAACCAGAGAACCATATGAATGGCTTTTTGAGAAAGATATTGACATCGTTTTAAAGACCATCTTAGAATCATAAGGATGGCTTATGACATTTTGAAACACATATTGATAACGTTTTGAAGACAACCATAGAATTATATGTGGCGGGTGACGTTTTCGAAAAAATGTTTTCCAGTTGGGTTTCGAAGAGAACATACAATCATATGGATAGGTCATGATGTTTTTGAGAAAGATATTAATTACATTTCAAAGAGAACCCTAGAATCCAATGAATGGCTTATGGCGTTTTTGAGAAAGATGTTTATTACATTTTAAAGAAAATATAGAATTCAATGCATGGTTTATTGTGTTTTTGAGAAAGATATTACTTACGTTTCGAAGAGAACCATAGATTTCAGTAAATGGCTCATGGCGTTTTTAAGAAAGATATTAATTGCATTTCAAAGCGAACCGTACATGTAGAATCCAATGAATGGTTTACGGTGTTTTTGAGAAAGATATTAATTACATTTGAAAGGAAACCATAGAATCCAATGAATGGCTTATGGCGTTTTGAGAAAGATATTGATTACATTCGAAAGAAACCATAGAATCCATGAATGGTTATGACGTATTGAGAAAGGTACAGTGATAACGTTGTTCATTTCTTTTTCGTCATATCTTTATATAACTGCGGACGATACATGCCTGCTTTGGATTGAATTGTATTGGATTGGATTTTTTTTTCTATTTTTGGTCACACAGATACTCCCCATCACCCCTCTTCCCCCTTGTGAAATGCAGGTCACTTCCCCTGGGGAAAGTAAGTGGCCATAATACTGCCCACTATAATATGTTTCTCTTTCTTCTCTTCTTCGTGTATACGCGTAGATTCTATTTTTGCTTACCTATGAGAACGGGACGTTTTCTACACAGTTTTGTCAAGAAAACAACTGTTTTGTTTGTTTGTTTGGTTGTTTGTTTTTGTTCGTTTGTTTGCTTGCTTGTTTTTCGCCGTGGTATATTTAACGTGCGCTAAAATCATGCTGCGCACGAGGCCTTGGTTTATATTGCCTCATGCCAGAGATAAGATCCAGTCCACCACCGCTTAAGGGTTAAAGGTTGGTGAGTTGGAGGGAGGGGGGTGGAAAATGTCTGTCCGGCTGGGAATCGAATCTGGAGGGACTTAGATGTCATGGTAGCTACATCATCTTACAAAACCATGAAACTTGCTGTCATGTTCTCTCGCTCAAGGAAAATACCAGAGAAGTCGACTTTTTTACCTCCTAGATTTTGCATTCATAAGGAAGATTAGGAAAAGACAGGCAACATTTACAGACCATTTCACGAGGAAAGGGGAATTAGAACACCTGCTCACAACAGGAAAGTTGGAGGGAAAGAGAGCACCAGATAGACCCGGCCA
>JAPXFY010000018.1:48395931-48408431 GCA_030674185.1 Monoplex corrugatus | reverse complement strand
TTGTTTATTTGTTTGTTTGTTTGTTTTTGTTCAAGATTGAGGCAGCTGAAATGTGGGTTTCTAAGAAGAATGTTAAGAGTTCCATGGACAGCAAAGAAAACAAAAGAGACAGTCTTGAGAGAGACAAACACAAAAAGAACATTTGTGAAGAAGATTAGGAAAAGACAAGCAACATTTACAGGACATTTTATGAGGCAAGAGAAATTTGAGCACCTAGTCACAACAGGAAAGCTGGAGGGAAAAAGAGCACCAGGTAGATCCAAGAAGAAAATGTTGGACGGACTTGCAGAGTGGACAAGACAAATAAGGGTGGAAGATATAACTGCAGCGACAAAAAATAGATTCGTATGGAGGTCCATGATCACCAACGCCATATGGCAGGACACATGATGATGATGATGATGGTGATGATGATGATGATGATGATAAATGATGATGATGATGATGATGATGATGACGCTGATTAGGAAAGGATAATAGACAATTGTATAGATATGGGTGAAAGGATAACAGACAATAATATACAGATGGGTGAAAGGATGATAGACAGTAGTATAGAGATGGATGAAAGGATAACAGACAGTAGTATAGAGATGGATGAAAGGATAACAGACAATAGTATAGAGATGGGTGAAAAGATAACAGACAATAGTATAGAGATGGATGAAAGGATAACAGACAATAGTATAGAGATGGATGAAAGGATAACAGACAATAGTATAGAGATGGATGAAAGGATAACAGACAATAGTATAGAGATGGATGAAAGGATAATAGACAGTAGTATAGAGATGGAGTGAAAGGATAACAGACAATAGTATAGAGATGGATGAAAGGATATAGACAACATAGTATAGAGATGGTGAAAGGATAACAGACAATAGTATAGAGATGGATGAAAGGATAATAGACAATAGTATAGAGATGGATGAAAGGATAACAGACATAGTATAGAGATGGTGAAAGGATAACAGACAATAGTATAGAGATGGATGAAAGGATAAAGACAATAGTATAGAGATGGATGAAAGGATAAAGACAATAGTATAGAGATGGATGAAAGGATAACTAGACATAGTATAGAGATGGATGAAAGGATAAAGACAATAGTATAGAGATGGATGAAAGGATAATAGACAGATAGTATAGAGATGGATGAAATGGTAACAGACAATAGTATAGAGATGGATGAAAGGATAACAGACATAGTATAGAGATGGATGAAAGGATAATAGACAACAATAGTATAGAGATGGATGAAAGGTAATAGACAAAATAGTATAGAGATGGATGAAAGGATAACAGACATAGTATAGAGATGGTAAGGATAACAGACATAGTATAGAGATGGATGAAAGGATAACAGACAGTAGTATAGAAATGGATGAAAGGATAATAGACAATAGTATAGAGATGGATGAAAGGATAACAGACAATAGTATAGAGATGGATGAAAGGATAATAGACAATAGTATAGAGATGGATGAAAGGATAATAGACAGTAGTATAGAGATGGATGAAAGGATAACAGACAGTAGTATAGAGATGGATGAAAGAATAACACAGAGTAGTATAGAGATGGATGAAAGGATATAGACAGTAGTATAGAGATGGATGAAAGGATAACAGACAGTAGTGTAGAGTGGATGAAAGGATACTAGACAATAGTACAGAGATGGATGAAAGGATAACAGACAATAATATACAGATGGATGAAAGGATAACAGACAGTAGTATAGAGATGGATGAAAGGATAACAGACAATAGTATACAGATGGTTGAAAGATAACAGACAATAGTATAGAGATGGATGAAAGGATAACAGACAGTAGTATAGAGATGGATGAAAGGATAACAGACAGTAGTATAGAGATGGATGAAAGGATAACAGACAATAGTATAGAGATGGATGAAAGGATAACAGACAGTAGTATAGAGATGGATGAAAGGATAACAGACAGTAGTATAGAGATGGATGAAAGGATAACAGACAATAGTATAGAGATGGATGAAAGGATAACAGACAGTAGTATAGAGATGGATGAAAGGATAACAGACAGTAGTATAGAGATGGATGAAAGGATAACAGACAATAGTATAGAGATGGATGAAAGGATAACAGACAGTAGTATAGAGATGGATGAAAGGATAATAGACAGTAGCATAGAGATGGATGAAAGGATAACAGACAATAGTATAGAGATGGATGAAGGATAACAGACAGTAGTATAGAGATGGATGAAAGGATAATAGACAGTAGTATAGAGATGGATGAAAGGATAACAGACAATAGTATAGAGATGGATGAAAGGATAATAGACAATAGTATAGAGATGGATGAAAGGATAACAGACAATAGTATAGAGATGGATGAAAGGATAACAGACAATAGTATAGAGATGGATGAAATGGATAATAGACAATAGTATAGAGATGGATGAAAGGATAACAGACAATAGTATAGAGATGGATGAAAGGATAATAGAACAATAGTATAGAGATGGGTGAAAGGATAACAGACAATAGTATAGAGATGGATGAAAGGATAATAGACAATAGTATAGAGATGGATGAAAGGGATAATAGACAATAGTATAGAGATGGGTGAAAAGATAACAGACAATAGTATAGAGATGGATGAAAGGATAATAGACAATAGTATAGAGATGGATGAAAGGATAATAGACAATAGTATAGAGATGGATGAAAGGATAACAACAATAGTATAGAGATGGATGAAAGGATAAAGACAATAGTATAGAGATGGATGAAAGGATAAAAGCAATAGTATAGAGATGGTGAAATGAGAAATAAAAGTATAGAGATGGATGAAAGGATAATAGACAATAGTATAGAGATGGATGAAAGGATAACAGACAACAATAGTATAGAGATGGATGAAAGGCTAACAGACAATAGTATAGAGATGGATGAAAGGATAACAGACAATAGTATAGAGATGGATGAAAGATAACAGACAATAGTATAGAGATGGAAAAGGATAACAGACAGTAGTATAGAGATGGATGAAAAGGATAACAGACAATAGTTATAGAGATGGATGAAAGGATAATAGACAATAGTATAGAGATGGATGAAAGGATAACAGACAATAGTATAGAGATGGTGAAAGGATAACAGACAATAGTATAGAGATGGATGAAAGGATAACAGACAATAGTATAGAGATGGTGAAAGGATAACAGACAATAGTATAGAGATGGGTGAAAGGCTAACAGACAATAGTATAGAGATGGATGAAAGGATAACAGACAATAGTATAGAGATGGGTGAAAGGCTAACAGACAATAGTATAGAGATGGATGAAAGGCTAACAGACAATAGTATAGAGATGGGTGAAAGGCTAACAGACAATAGTATAGAGATGGATGAAAGGATAACAGACAATAGTATAGAGATGGGTGAAAGGTAACAGACAATAGTATAGAGATGGATGAAAGGCATAACAGACAATAGTATAGAGATGGTGAAAGGATAACAGACAATAGTATAGAGATGGATGAAAGGATAACAGACAATAGTATAGAGATGGGGAAAATGATGAGATGGGAAAGGATAACAGACAATAGTATAGAGATGGGTGAAAGGATAACAGACAATAGTATAGAGATGGGTGAAAGGATAACAGACAATAGTATAGAGATGGTGAAAGGATAACAAACAATAGTATAGAGATGGGTGAAAGGTAACAAACAATAGTATAGAGATGGGTGAAAGGATAACAAACAATAGTATAGAGATGGGTGAAAGGATAACAAACAATAGTATAGAGATGGGTGAAAGGATACAAACAATAGTATAGAGATGGGTGAAAGGAAAACAAACAATAGTATAGAGATGGTGAAAGGATAACAACAATAGTATAGAGATGGTGAAAGGATAAAAGACAATATACAGGATGAAATAGATAATAGACATAGTATAGAGATGGACAAGGATACTAGACAATGGTATAGAGATGGGTGAAAAGATAATACACAATACTATAGAGATGGTGAAAAGATAGCAGACAATAGTATAGAGATGGGACAAAGGATACTAGACAATAGCATAGAGATGGGTGAAAAGATAATACACAATACTATAGAGATGGGTGAAAAGATAATAGATAATAGTATAGACATGGGACAAAGGATACTAGACAATAGTATAGAGATGGATGAAAAGATAATAGACAATAGTATAGAGATGGGTGAAAAGATAACAGACAGTAGTATAGAGATGGATGAAAAGATAACAGACAATAGTATAGAGATGGATGAAAAGATAACAGATAATAGTATAGAGATGGGTCAAAGGATACTAGACAATAGTATAGAGATGGGTGAAAAGATACTAGACAATAGTATAGAGATGGGTGAAAAGATAACAGACAGTAGTATAGAGATGGGTGAAAAGATAACAGACAATAGTATAGAGATGGGACAAAGGATACTAGACAATAGCATAGAGATGGGTGAAAAGATAATACACAATACTATAGAGATGGGTGAAAAGATAATAGATAATAGTATAGAGATGGGTCAAAGGATACTAGACAATAGTATAGAGATGGGTGAAAAGATACTAGACAATAGTATAGAGATGGGTGAAAAGATAACAGATAATAGTATAGAGATGGATCAAAGGATACTAGACAATAGTATAGAGATGGGTGAAAAGATACTAGACAATAGTATAGAGATGGGTGAAAAGATAACAGACAATAGTATAGAGATGGGACAAAGGATACTAGACAATAGTATAGAGATGGGTGAAAAGATAATAGACAATAGTATAGAGATGAGGTGAAAAGATAACTGATAATAGTATAAAGATGGATGAAAGGATGATAGACAATAGTATAGAGATGGGTGAAAAGATAATAGACAATAGTATAGAGATGGGTGAAAAGATAATAGACAATAGTATAGAGATGGGTGAAAAGATAACTGATAATAGTATAGAGATGGATGAAAGGATAATAGACAATAGTATAGAGATGGGACAAAGGATACTAGACAATAGTATAGAGATGGGTGAAAAGATAATAGACAATAGTATAGAGATGGGACAAAGGATACTAGACAATAGTATAGAGATGGGTGAAAAGATAACAGATAATAGTACAGAGATGGGTGAAAGGCTAATAGACAATAGTATAGAGATGGGTGAAAAGATAACAGACAATAGTATAGAGATGGGTGAAAGGCTAATAGACAATAGTATAGAGATGGATGAAAAGATAACAGACAATAGTATAGAGATGGGACAAAGGATACTAGACAATAGTATAGAGATGGGTGAAAAGATAACTGATAATAGTATAGAGATGGATGAAAGGATAATAGACAATAGTATAGAGATGGGTGAAAAGATAACTGATAATAGTATAGAGATGGATGAAAGGATGATAGACAATAGTATAGAGAATACTTCAGTATGTGCCTCAAGATCTTGTCAGTTTGTGGGATTTATGCACAGGTTTATTACACAGGACATGGCTAGTTTAGACATATTTTAAAGATTATCGCATTAAAGCAGTTTCGTCTGTACTCACCTATTTTTCTGTCCAATTTTCTACGTCACTTTCATGGCCACAGAAGCTTGGACATATTTTACATTGACAGTATGACGAAACAGCATTCAAGAAGATGAAAAGCATTCTCACCAACAAAAGCCTACAGTTAACATCAGGAAGAGAGTTCTTGAATGTTATATAGAACCGATACGATAATGTTACACGGTTGTGAGGCGTGGACAGTCAATAAGCAAAGCCAGAACAAGATTGAGGCAGCCGAGATGTGGTTTCTAAGAAGAATGTTGAGAGTTCCATGGACAGCAAAGAAAACAAACGAGACAGTGCTGATGGATACAGACACAAGAATATCATTCATAAGGAAGATTAGGAAAAGACAGGCAACATTTATAGGCCATTTTATGAGGAAAGGGGAATTAGAGCACTTGGTCAGAACAGGAAAGCTGGAGGGAAAGAGAGTACCAGGTAGACCCAGGGAGAAAATATTGGACGGACTTGCAGGGTGGCTGATGACGGAAAGGGTGGAAGATGTGCTTGCGACAACAAGGGACAGATACATATGGAGGGCCATGATCGCCAAAGCCATGTGGCAGGGCACTTGATGATGAGGAGGAGGAGGAGGAGGAGGATGACGAAGATGGCGATGAAGACGGTAATCATAATGTTATGGAGTTCCTTCTAGGATTGAGGCTACATGGCAGGGCTATACATGTACTTCACGTTTATTATCATATTATATCCAGGTGTCAAACAGACGGTAGAGATTCAGACACCTGCATGTTTGTCAGGAGATTTGATCAACATCCTTAGTGAAACGTCCGTGAAATGGACGATACTCGACTGTGTGGTTCCAGTCTTCCCAAAGAGCCCTTAACATGCTCAGCTCTGGGTAGGAGCCGATTGGAGCCGAAAAATCACAGAACGATTTTCAACTTTTGTTATTGGTGTATCTTATTTCCTTTTATTTATTTATTTATTATTATTATTACTTTTTTTGGGTCTTGTTTTTATCTATTTATATATTTATTTATTTATATATTTATTCACTTATTTATTTATTTATCTAGTTATTTACCTATTTATTTACTTATTTATTTGATTATCTGTTTTATCTTGTTTCATTTTCGTTTTATTTTATTCATTTATTTAGTTTCCCTATTAATTTATTTATTTCGCAGTTTCACTTGATACAGCATTATTTTGAGCAGTTGCACCCAAGGGCCAGTAATGAGCCTACAATCAGAATAACAGCCAGAGACACTGGGTTGCATCCCTTCAATACCTGACGTTGACAGATTGCATTGAGAACCAAGCCGTTTCCACATCGCCCGCACACACACTCACGATCGCACACACACACACACACATACACACACACACAAAACACACACACACACATACACACACACACATGCAAACATGCACGCATGCACACACACATACACACACACATATGCATACAAATGCATATGCATGCACGTACGCACAAAAAACACACACACACATACATACATTAACACATAAACACACACACACACATACGCCAACACACAAACACAAACACACACACTAACACTAACACACACATACACAAACACACACACGAACACACACACACATACACGCGCGCGCGCGCGCATGCACGCACTCGCACACACACATAAACACACACATATAAACACACAAACATAAATACACACATAAACACACTCACACATACGTACACACAGGTACACGCACATACATACATACACACACACACAGACGCGCACACATATACACACACACACACACATACATACACACACATACACACACACACGCGCACGCACACACACACACACACACACACGCACACACGCACACACACGCACACACGCACACACACTCACACACTCACACACCCACACAAACATGCAAACACTTATATCGTCTAATATCACTTATAGTGAAAAGACGTTAAATCAAGGAACGAAACACTTATACACACACGCGCGCGCCCACACCCCCTCTTGTGAATCATATTGATGGCTGCACTATGTCCTCAACATAACTGGGTAGTCGTGGTTGGCATCATTGTTGTTGCTGTCGTCGTTGTTATTGCTGGTGTTATTGCCGCTGTTGTTGTTCATTATCATCATCAGGTGCCCTGCCGCATGGCGTTGGCGATCATGGACTTCCATTTGTCCCTATCTATGGTCCACGAGCCTTCTCTGTTTCTGGTCCACTCTCCTGGAACAAACTTCCTCTCTCAGTCCTCAGCAACCTACTTTTGCCTCCTTCAAGTCCGCCTCTCAAAACTCACCTTTTCTCCTCTGCATAAAATCCTAACCTCACTCAACCCCCCTCTGCAGCCTGTCTCCGCTCGGAGGGGAATCACTTTGTTTTAATATATAATTGTATATGATGTGCTCTCTGTGGTTTTCCATTGGTTTTATTCTTGCTTTTATTGCTTTTATTCTTTTCTCCCCATTTGTGGCCATGCATGTGTGTGTGTGTGTGTGTGTGTGTGTGTGTGCGTGTGTGTGCGTGCGTGCGTGTGTGCGTGTGTGTCTTTTCGGCGCTTGGATTTGATTTTGTCGAGATTTGCGCTATATAAATATTGTAATTATTATGTATGCATGTGCGTACGTATGTATGTATGTATGTATGTATGTATGTATGTATGTATGTATGTATGTATGTATGTATGTATACGCTTAGATTTATGTATGTATGTATGTATGCATGTATACGCTCAGCTTAGATTTATGTATGTAAGTATGTAAGCATGTATGTATGCATGTATGCGCTCATATGTATGTAGGTATGTATGCATGTATACGCTCAGCGCTTAGATTTGATTTTATCAAGATTTTGCGCTATATAAATAAAATATATTATTATTATTATTATTATCTCTCGTTGCCCCTAGCATCTCCCCCACCCTCCTCGTCCCCAGCCACTCTGCAAGTCCGTCCAACATTTTCTCCCTGGGTCTACCTGGTGCTCTCTTTCCCTCCAGCTTTCCCGTTGTGACCAGGTGCTCCAAATCCCCCTTCCTCATAAAATGGCCTATAAATGTTGCCTGTCTTTTCCTAATCTTCTTATGAGTGATCTACTTGTGTCTGCCTCCATCAAGACTATCTCGTTTGTTTTCTTTGCTGTCCGTGGAACTCTCAACATTCTTCTTAGAAACCACATTTCGGCTGCCTAAATCTTGTTCTGGCTTTGCTTGTTGACTGTCCACGCCTCACATCCGTACAACAGTATTGATTCTATATAACATTCAAGAACTCTCTTCCTGATGTTAATCGATAGGCATTTGTTGGTAAGAATGCTTGTCATCTTCTTGAATGCTGTTTTGGCTTGGCCGATTCTGCCGGCTATTTCTGATGTGCATCTGCCGTCTGATGAAATGATTTGAATTTACTGTTGTTGTTGTGGTTGTGTTATTGGTGGTGTCTGTGTTGCTGTTGTTGCCATTGTTTGTTTGTATTGTTTGTACTGTTGGTGTTGTTTGTGTTCTTCTTGCTGTTGTTGCTGTAGCTGTTGTTGTTGTTGTTGCTGTTAGTGTTGTTGTTGCTGATAGTGCTAGCGTATTGTTGTTGGTACTGTTGTTGTTCTTCTTGCTGTTGTTGTCATCACTAATGTTGTTGTTGTTGCTGCTGCTGCTGTTGTGGTTGTTGTTGTTGTTGTTGTTGCTTTTGTTGTTACCAGTGCTGCTGTTGTTGTTGTGCTATTGGTGGTGTTAGTATTGCTGTTGTTGTTACTGCTGTTGGTATTGTTTGTACTGTTGGTGTTGTTGGTGTTCTTCTCACTGTTGTAGTTGTTGCTGTTGGTGTTGTTGTTGCTGTTGGTGTTGTTGTTGTTGATATTGCTATTGTTGTTGGCGTTGGTGTCGCTGTTGTTCTTCTTGCTGTCGTTGTCATCTTTAATGCTGCTGCTGCTGCTGTTGTTGTTGTTGTTGGTGGTGGTGGTGTTGTTGTTGTTGTTGCTGGTGTTGTTGTTGTTGCTGATATTGCTATTATTGTTGGCGTTGGTGTCGCTGTTGTTCTTCTTGCTGTCGTTGTCATCTCTAATGCTGCTGCTGTTGTTGTTGTTGTTGTTGTTGTTGTTGTTGTTGTTGTTGTTGTTGTTGCTGCTGTTGCTGTTGTTGTTGTTGTTGTTGTTGTTGTTGTTGTTGTTGTTGTTGTTGTTGTTGTTGTTGTTGAAGATGATGAGGGTGGTGATGGAATTAGTTTCGTTGCTGTTGCTGCTGATGTTGTTGTTGATGATGATTTTTTTGTTGCTGATACACGTGCGCGTTCACTCACACACACACACACACACACACACTCTCTCTCTCTCTCTCTCTCTCTCTCTCTCCACACACACACACACACACACACAAACACACACTCACACACACACACTCACACACACACACACACACACTAACACTAACACACACATACACTAACACACATACACACTCACACACACACACACACACACACACATACACACACTAACACTAACACACATACGCACACACACACACACACTGTCAGATTGACTGGTTAAGTAATAGGATATACATAAATAAAACGATTCAGCCACGTCTGTGAAAACTTGCACACAGTTGAATGTCAGTTTTGTAAAAATAACTCGTAAAAACTTTAGTGTCTGTCGTCACGTTCATTATGACGTCACCTCAGTGATGATTCCACACAATCTTATGTTAAAAGGGAGAAAATTTTATTTCTTAAAATGTAATTCGATACTTTCAGAAAATAGCGATTCCAGACCTGTAATTCATTATTGTGGAAGAGTTTACGTCATTTCCGAAAAAGCGATTCAAGGTTTGTGATTCAATAGTGTGGAAGACTTTAGATCATTTCAGAAAATGCGAATCAGTGCCTGTGAATCATTATTGTAAAAGACTTTGGACCATTTCAGATTTAAAAGCGATTTAGAACGTGTGAATTATCGTTTTGGAAGACTTTAGACCATTTCAAAAAAGCGATTTAGGACCTGTGATTCAATATCGTGGAAGACTTTAGACCATTTCCGAAAAAAACGAATCAGGGCCTGTAATTCATTATTGTGGAAGACTTTTGATCATTTCAGAAAAAGCGAATCAGGGCCTGTGATTCAGTATTGTGGAAGACTTTGGATCATTTCAGAAAAAGTTATTCGAGGTTTGTATCCATTATTGTGGATGACTTCGGACCATTTCAGAAAAAGCGAATCAGTGCCTGTGATTAATTATTGTGGAAGACTTTGGACCACTTCAGAAAATGCGAACGAAGGAATGTGATTCTTTAGTGTGGAAGATTTCAGACCATTTCAGATTTATAAGCAATTCAGGGCCTGTTATTCAGTATTGTAGAAGATTTTAACCATTTCAGAAAAAGTGATTCAAATCCTGTGATTCATTATTGTGGAAGACTTTGGACCATTTAAGAAATTGCGAATCAGGGCCTGTGATTCATTTTTGTGGAAGACTTCAGACTATTTCAGAAAAAAAACGATTTAAAGCCTGTGATTCATTATTGTGGAAGACTTTAGACGATTTCAGATATAAAAAAAAACGATTTAAAGCCTGTGATTCATTATTGTGGAAGACTAGACCATTTCAGAAAAAAACGATTTAAAGCCTGTGATTCATTATTGTGGAAGACTTTAGACCATTTCAAAAAAAACGATTTTAAGCCTGTGATTCATTATTGTGGAAGACTTTAGACCATTCAACTCAAGTCAAGTTTACTATCTGTATGTGAGAAAGTACACAGCAGTCACTATTCATACACGTTGGGGGGAAATAAAATAGAAATGAATGATAAATAAAATTCAATGGAAATAGCTTGAAGCATTAAAGGGTTGAACACTAAGAACATTCGTACATACTTACGATTTTAAATTACGTAATTATCGTTGGCGATCATGGCCCTCCATACGAATCTATCTTTTGTCATTGCAACTATACCTCCTTCGCTTTCCGTCAAATCCTAGCAGACCATTTCCAACTTGACGCCTTAGAGCAACAACGCTATATCTCGAAGGCCACCATTTTGAAAAGTTCAGAGCTACACTCTCTTGAAATGTTTGGAAGTTCATAAAAAATCAGATTGTCAAGCAAAACTTTCACAATTATGTGAGAAAGTAAAAGATGCTATGTACACTTGTACATCTCAGAATGGTTGCCACTTATGAATTGCACATAGATTATAAATCATTTTGAAATCGGTAGTCCATTGTTGCTTAAACTTTGTTTCAGAAAGAAGGCATAAGTTTTGAGCAACAAAGGACTACTGTGAGATGTTCCAGTTCTGCATGAAAAGAGACTCCAAGAATACAGACACAAATATAGGCAACAACCCTGTAATTTTGATTATTTACTCACTAGCCCGTTGTACCATATCATGATGTATCAAACTGCATACACATAAATTACAATTCAAACAAAACTACTGTGTCAGATCTTTCAGAAAATAATTATGGCAAAAGCAATTAGTCTGTGCACAGTGAAGTTCACAGGCAAAAATCGTACAACACAGCGATAGCTCAGTGTTGCACGTACAAGCACAGCAGCTGAGCCAATCTTTCAGGGGCAAAAACAGTTTTCCTGAGAAATAGTCCAGTGTTTGCCTGGGCAAATACAGAACCATAGCTGGTCTTGGTGTGGTGAAAACGGCTTTACAATATTATTTTTTGTAGATTGATAATGTTAGACAACGGTTGCAAATGGTCTGCTAGGATATGACTTTTATTATCAGCACAAAATCTGTTTAACATTATTGACAAGGTCTTGCCAGGGCGAAGGGTTTTTGTGCAGGCTTAGGGAGTCTGTTAGATCATTTTTGGGCAGGTGTGGGTGGAGCACATATGGAATTGTCCGAGTGCGATGAATCTCTCTTGAACAAACTCCAAACTCCGAACAAGGGGAGTGCTGGCTTAAGTGTGGATAAATCAACTGTCTGAGAAATAAGAGAAAGCC
>JAPXFY010000018.1:48388431-48390931 GCA_030674185.1 Monoplex corrugatus | reverse complement strand
TCGAGTTCAATCCTAGACCATTATGTCAAAACTAGTCTGTTGGTCCCCATCTTACTAATTGCTCCAATCATTCTGGTAGTGTCAGTGTTTCGTAGATTCCCTGTGCCTCTAACCCCATTCCAGTATCTTGCTAGCGCACTGAGTTTTGCAGAATGTGCCTGCCAACTGATGGCAGACGTAGGTGGAACTCCTTTAGAATCGTCTGAGAATGCAGAACGTCTCCTAAACAAACTCCAAACTTGTTTGAGTACATTTTTATTTGTCTTTTTTACTCAAAAACTCCAAACTGGTTTTGAGTACCTTTGGATTTCTCTCTTAAACACACTCCAAACTGGTATGAGTACTTTTGTATTTGTCTCTCCTAAACAAACGCCAAACTGGATGGAGCATTTGCATTTTTCTCACTTAAACAAACGCGAAACTGGATGGAGTATTTGTGTTTGTCTCTCTTAAACAAACACCAAACTGGATAGAATATTTGTATTTTTCTCACTTAAAAAACACCAAACTGGATAGAATATTTGTATTTTTCTCACTTAAACAAACACCAAACTGGATAGAATATTTGTATTTTTCTCTCTTAAACAAACGCCAAAGTGGTTTGAGTACTTTTGTATTTGTCTCTCTTAGACAAACTCTAAACTTCTTTGAGTACCTTTGTGTTTGTCTCTCTTAAACAAACACCAAACTGGTTTTGAGTACCTTTGTGTTTGTCTCTCTTAAACACACTCCAAACTGGTTTGAGTACCTTTGTGTTTGTCTCTCTTAAACACACTCCAAACTGGTTTTGAGTACCTTTGAGTTTGTCTCTCTTAAACACACTCCAAACTGGTTTGGGTATCTTTGTGTTTGTCTCTCTTAAACACACTCCAAACTGGTTTGGGTATCTTTGTGTTTGTCTCTCTTAAACACACTCCAAACTGGTTTGGGTACCTTTATGTTTGTCTCTCTTAAACAAACGCCAAACTGGTTTGAGTACCTTTGTGTTTGTCTCTCTTAAACACACTCCAAACTGGTTTGGGTATCTTTGTGTTTGTCTCTCTTAAACACACTCCAAACTGGTTTGGGTACCTTTGTGTTTGTCTCTCTTAAACACACTCCAAACTGGTTTTGAGTACCTTTGTGTTTGTCTCTCTTAAACACACTCCAAACTGGTTTTGAGTACCTTTGTGTTTGTCTCTCTTAAACACACTCCAAACTGGTTTGGGTATCTTTGTGTTTGTCTCTCTTAAACACACTCCAAACTGGTTTTGAGTACCTTTGTGTTTGTCTCTCTTAAACACACTCCAAACTGGTTTGAGTACCTTTGTGTTTGTCTCTCTTAAACACACTCCAAACTGGTTTTGAGTACCTTTGTGTTTGTCTCTCTTAAACACACTCCAAACTGGTTTGAGTACCTTTGTGTTTGTCTCTCTCAAACACACTCCAAACTGGTTTGGGTACCTTTGTGTTTGTCTCTCTTAAACACACTCCAAACTGGTTTGGGTACCTTTGTGTTTGTCTCTCTTAAACACACTCCAAACTGGTTTGGGTATCTTTGTACTTGTATAACTGTTTGATTGCTCAAACAAATCTTTTTCTTATTAAGACTTCGGAAAGGCAAAAAGGCTAACTGACCTTCAAGGGGAGGGACCTGGGAAATCAACTCATCTCTCCAATGTTTTATACCAGGGCCGCTGGGCAAATGCCCACTCTTCACGATTTTCAACTGCCGTGGGTTCCTTAGCGTGCGCAGTCCAGAAGGCACACAGGTCCGACTCGTTCTTTGTCCTTTCCGAAGGGCTTGACGTTCCGTTCGATTTTCTAGTCAAACTGAGGAGAAAAGTCGAGGCCTCAACGGGAAACGAATGCTGAAATTTCGGGTTTAGTTATTGGTAGTCTCCTTGGTCTGCCTCTCGCTTCATATCCGTATATTTTATTACTATATGCTTGTTGAGCCAGCTAGTGGGGTTGCATTCTGGTCAGAGGACCAAACCACTTCTTTCTTTGCTGATGAATTTGATGATGAACTGGTTTTGCATTGTTCTTATAGTTTCTCAACATCCTTGGGACTCGTCAAAATCAGAGATCTAGGACTGAACTAGTAATCAAATTTGACATGGTTGATGTTCACACTGAAACTTTCGTCGTTTAGAATATTGTTATATGTGTTTTGTATGCTGTATGTTGTTCATATGTGAACATTATCTTTTTTCTTATATGTATGAGTATGCATCATCGTTTGTTCCCACATTGCTCGTCGACGTCTAGTATGTATATTGTAAAGCAAAATAAAACGATTACAAACAGGTTTAGATAAGTCTGACACAGTTTGTTTTGTTTTGTGAATTGATTTCGTCTTGAGATTTGAAACATAAAGCGATCGATCTCTATCAGCTCTTGTATCGAACACACGACACACCGCGCTGTCCTGAGACTTTGCCTGATCGTAGATCGACCCCTTAACACATGAGACTATTTCTTCAACGTTGAATTATTAAACCACCGCGCCGCTAAAGGC
>JAPXFY010000018.1:48380931-48383431 GCA_030674185.1 Monoplex corrugatus | reverse complement strand
GATTGGTTGGTTGGTCTTGATCTGATTTTCTGATGTCGTCTGTAAATAATTAAAAGCCTATGGCAATACCAATTTTAATCTGTAAGATATCTAAAACCAAGCTCCATGCGCGCGTCTTACTTTTGTTCTTCTGGGTTGTATGTAGCGCACAAACTGAACAACGGTGAATATGAATAGCTGATTCACTAAAATGTGAAACCTTCAGCTAATAATCCAGCGGTACACTTTCATCCTCATTTTGGGGCTGCTGATAATGCGTTGTACAGCTCTGTCTGCAACGAAAATAAAAATTCGGGGGTGCTAGGTTTCGAGTGGCGCTGGGGAGGGTGAGAAGCAAGCAGAGAAGGTGGTATAGTCTCTTGTGTGTGTGTGTGTGTGTGTGTGTGTGTGTGTGTGTGTGTGTGTGTGTGTGTTGTGTGTGTGTGTGGTGTGTGTGTGTGTATGTGTGTGTTGTGTGTGTGTGTGTGTGTGTGTGTGTGTGTGTGTGTTGTGTGTTGTGTTGTGTGTGTGTGTGTGTGTTGTATGTGTGTGTGTGTGTGTGTGTGTGTGTGTGTGTGTGTGTGTGTGTGTGTGTGTGTGTGTGTGTGTGTGTGTGTTTGAAGCATAGGGACGGTCTAAGTGGAAGTGTCAAGTGTTTTTGCACCTCTAATTGAGAAAACGGCAGAGCTTTAATCCAGCTGGAGCCTTGCCTCAAACCTTACGCCCCTGACTGACAAACTGCTGCCGCTCTTTTTGCTGCAAACTGCGTGCATGTGAGGGTACCCTACTGACAGCTACCTGAGGTTAACATGAAGTAGTGATCTAGTGGTAACAATGTTTGTATTTGAAGTGGCACGTCCAATGATTGATCTCAGCTTTGAACAAGGATTTTACGTGCAACTGCAGGATTCCCTGGGGAAATATCAAACGTAAAATAGGTTTCTTACACAACTATACAGAATAACTGGGGAAAATAAAAAAAATTCGTTGTAGTATCTGCAGAATCATGCGTTAAGTTTGCTGTTTTTGTCTGCGTATTTGTTGGAAATTATTTTTCATATATATATTTCCGTCAGTATCGCTTCCACTGATTAAAAGTTATATCGTATCTGCCATTAAGTGCCAAGCTGTGAAATTACAAAAAAATGCAACCAAAGTTAGGGGGGGGGGGGTTCAATCAGTTAGGGGGGAGTACTGATGGTCAGATAAACTTTCTTTTTTTCTTTCCCAATTTTGGCACCACTCAGTGGCATTGATCAATTGCTGCTCACTCCAGTTCCCCAAGTGCAAGTTCGTTCAGTCCAAGTACCAGGAAGCCTATGGGAACCAGCGACGTCAAACTGCTTTAGGGCCACCCACCAGAGCAGACTCTGACCCGCTGCTGCTGGGTAATTTGGATGGAACCAACAGTGCCTGTTTTTATCCAGATTACTAAGGATACTCACTACTTAGCCTCTTGCCAACGACAGTAATCCTTCAGATAGATACTGCTCCCCCTCCTTCCTCCTAGTAAGAAGGCCAATACAATGTCCTTGTAATGACAGTCCCACAAACCACTGACACTCAAGACCTCAAATTGTATTTATCTTAGGCACGGAAGCAAAACTCAGGTCAGGTTGTTATTGTTATTGTTGTTTAAAGCCCAGCCGACTGTGTAGAGACATATCAGGGCTATAACCGTTTCAGAAAATACACAAACTTCAACAGGAAAAAAAAGGAAGAAAATTAAGTATACATATCAATGTATTCGCGCACATAATCTAAGGACATGCCCCCTGCGTTGACCACTCCGTCCAATTTATCGCACAGGAGATTTTAAAAAAACCCACACCTGAATACAAATTTAAGCATACGTAAAGACGCCAAAACATATAAAAACGGGCATAAATTACCTAAAGTTGCTTCCGCATATCTCACCTCCCTAGAGCCAAAACATTCACTTCATACATGTACCCAATTATCAATCCTAAGAGAAAAAAAGTACATAAGACTTTATAGAACACATACAGGTAAATGGACCAGCAAGGCAGAAAATGATAGGAAGAAATGAGAGGAAGCGAAGGAACAAGGCAGAAACAAACAGAGTGACAGAAAAGAGGAAATTTCTTGCACAGAATTTCCAGTTGGTGGGAATACTATTTATACTGAAAGAGCAGCCGGCATCCGCACGGGGGGAAGATTATCAAATAAACATGGCTTCTTGTATTACAAGTTTATTACACTGCAGTTTATCTGTATATTCCTTCATTTTTGTTGAGGAAACTGTGTCCCTAGGGTAATGTTTTACAGGACGTGGGATTCTTCTTCCCTTCCCCTTTACCCTGACTCTTGGGTCTCCAGTGCAACATACGCACTAGCCTGGTAGGAGTTAGGAGATGCTGGTTTTTACATTCAGCTCGAACAGAATACTGACAGACCCTGAGAAAAACAGGTTTCTGCCACCTCCTCTCCTGTAACTGATCAGCTTATCAGAAACCCGTCACTTTTTTTTTTCAATATCCCATTTTTTAAAAAAACAATG
>JAPXFY010000018.1:48368431-48370931 GCA_030674185.1 Monoplex corrugatus | reverse complement strand
GCTAAATGCCTTTGCCAGCAAAAGTGTCTATCATCCTCTCATCTTCACTCCTCAATATACACTGAAGGGAAACAACTCCACACGAAGAGTTGGTTGGATAATGTACTCTTGTCTCGATTTCATTTTGGTAATTTTCCTCTGCACGACAAAACGTAAGGGAAGTTAATTCAAAGTAACTTCCCGCGTTGGAACAAACAGGAACCAGAAGGTCACAGAACTAGAACCAGAACTTGTACTTAATGTACCGAAACAAGACAGGCACAAATTTTACTGGCCTTTGTCAAATGTGCACAACAGACAACAAATTACAAATAAACAAAATATAGGGGTGAAACAGCGAAACTTCCCTTACGTTTCGTCGAGTAGGAGAAAATGACTCAAATGAAATCCAACACGGAGATACTATCCAATCAACTCTTTGTACTGAGTTATTTCCCTTCAATGTATCTCTTGTTGGGTGAAGGTGAGAAGGATGACAGACGCTTTTGCCGTTAACATAGCAATCAAAGTCAATGTCCGGGATGAATATCAAATGCCACACAGCTGAAAAAAATCATTGAATGTACGTGTTTTTTTTACCGAAATTCACGACCTCGTAATGAGATGCATGGATGTGATTTTTTTGTCTTCACATCATCATCCTCATCAAGTGCCCTGCCACATGGCGTTGGCGATCATAGCCTTCCATATGCACCTATCCCTTGTTGCCTCAAGCACATCTTCCACCCTCGTTGTCCTCAGCCACTCCGCAAGTCCATCCAATATTTTTTCCGTGGGTCTACCTGGTCTTCTCTTTCCTTCCAGCTTTTCTGTTGTGACCAAGTGCTCCAATTCCCCTTTCCTCATAAAATGGCCCATAAATGTTGCTTGCCTTTTCTTAATCTTCCTTATGAATGACCTACTTGTGTCTGCCTCCGTCAAGACTGTCTCGTTTGTTTTCTTTGCTGTCCATGGAACAAGCAAAGAAAACAAACGAGACAGTCTTCCTTCACATAACCGTGGGAAAGTTATGTCTTTTATTGAGCAAAGCTGTCATCATTATGTATTGTCTTCACCTAGTTGATAGACAGCTGAGGCGTTGTGCCTTGACTTGTGGGGGAGGGATTTCTGTCATGTGAGACGAATTTATGCAGAGCAGCTAGTTGTTTTGTGATGGACCTTAAATTATTTATTTCTTCGTTTGCTTTGTATATCATCATCATCATCAGGTGCCCTGCCGCATGGTGTTGGCGACCATGGACTTCCAACCATCTCTATCTCTCGTTGCCCCCAGCATCTCCCCCACCCTCTTCATCCCAGCCACTCTGCAAGTCCGTCCAGCATTCTCTCCCTGGGTCTACCTGGTGCTCTCTTTCCCTCCAGCTTTCCCGTTGTGACCAGGTGCTCCAAATCCCCCTTCCTCATAAAATGGCCTGTAAATGTTGCTTGTCTTTTCCTAATCTTCCTTATGAGTGATCTACTTGTGTCTGCCTCCATCAAGACTGTCTCGTTTGTTTTCTTTGCTGTCCATGGAACTCTCAACATTCTTCTGAGAAACCACATTTTCGGCTGCCTCGATCCTGTTCTGGTTTGCTTGCTGACTGTCCACGCCTGCATCTGTACAACAGTATTGGTTCTATATAACATCCAAGACTCTCTTTCTAATGTGAATTGATAGGCATTTGTTGGTAAGAATGCTTGTCATCTTCTTGAATGCTGTTTTGGCTTGGCCGATTCTGCCAGCTATTTCCGATGTGCTTCTGCCGTCTGATGAAATGACCGTTCCCAGGTATTTGAACTTATTAACCTGTGTCAAGGTTGTGCCATTTGTTTTTATTTTGTATGAGGGGATTTCATGTTTTTTTACTCATCACCATGACTTCAGTCTTCCTGCTGTTTAGTTCCAACCCCTTACCTTTGCTTTCTGTTTCTAGTATATTCACAAGGTTTTGTAGGTCCCCCTCATTTTCTGCAATTAGCACGGTGTCATCTGCGTACCGAATGTTGTTTATCATTTTCCCTCCAACCTTTAATCCAGGGTCTTCCTCCAGGTCTCATGATGTTTTCGCTATATAGTGAAAAAGATCTGGTGACAAAACACAACCCTGTCTGACTCCTCTTTTGATGTTTTGAAAAGAGCTTATATTGTTTTCTATTCTCATTGCAGCTGTTTGTTCCCAGTACATATTCCTGATTATTCGTAGATCTTTTCCATCAACATTGAGTCTCTCCAGTTGGTTGATCAATTCATCATGTCGTACCCGATCGAAAGCCTTGGTATAGTCAACAAAGCATAAATACAAATCCTTATTCATTTCAATTGACCTCTCTATGATAGTTCTTAGGATGTATATGGCATTAATAGTTCCTTTCCCCTCCACAAATCCACATTGTTCTTCTGCTATTTCTCTTTTGATTCTATTCCTTGTCCTCATCATGATTATTCTTAACAGGATTTTTGTTACATGACTCATCAAACTGATTGTGCGATGGAGTTCGCATTCTATAGCCCCTGTCTTCT
>JAPXFY010000018.1:48350931-48358431 GCA_030674185.1 Monoplex corrugatus | reverse complement strand
GTTCGGTGAGCCTCCTGGAGCAAAAGAGAGAGACCGAAAGACTCACAGTGAAAGAGAGAGAGAGAAGGACTGCCTCTTTTGCTGAGAGGAACGGAAGAGAGCCGAAGGAGAAGGAGAAAAGCGAGTACCCCGGGAGAGAGAGAGAAAGACTGCAGGAAGACTAAGAGTCTGATCGCTGGGAGACCGGTTAGAGGACGACAGAGAAGGACATAGGACAAACAGATTTGTTTTTAAAAAGAAAAAAGATCAAGTCCGAACCATGTCGGTGAGTTGACCCTTTTATATTTTTTAGTGTTTTCTTCTCGTCCAGTTTGTTCTTTTCTCGGTTTTATGTTTGTAGCTGTTTCTTTCCTTCTCTCGATATTTTTTTTTTTTTTGGTGGGGGGGGGGGGGGGAGGGGAGTTTTATTTGTGTGAGTGTGTTTGTTTGTTTGTTTCTTTTTTTTTTTTTTCCTTCTTTCTCTTTGCTCTGTCATTTGTTTTCACGTGTTGTATCTTGTCGGTGTTTTTATTTCTTTTTGACGTTCTATGTGTGCCGGGTGGGGGGGAATAGGAAGGTTTTTCATTTCTGTTTAAGTGTGAAGATTAGATTTGCATTTTCCTTCGTTTCCTTTTCTGTCTTCTTGTCTTCTTAATTTTTTCATTCATTATTGTCATTGATAAGCACTAGTTTGTCTTTTTTTTTTAACCCTTTCTTGTTTTGTTTGACTCTTTTCTCCGTTCTTTTTTCCCTTTTAAGGTTTTTCTTCTTAGCGTCAGGTTTTCAAAAAGTTACTTCTTCTATGCTTTTCTTGTTCTCTAGTTTTCCCTTTATCTTTTTCTGCTTTTTTTTTTTTCTTCTTCTTCGGTAGTTTTTACTGTTCATCTCTCTCTCGTTCTTCTCTCTCTCTCTCTCTCTCTCTCTCTCTCTCTCTCTCTCTCTCTCTCTCTCTTTCTTTCTCTCTCTCTTCTTCTTCTTCTTCTTCTTCTTCTTCTTTTTTTCTGTTTGTCTATACATCCCTCTCTTCGTTCATCACCCGTCCCTGTCTCTTTCGTTCACTACTATAATATTTGTCCTGCACTAACAGCTAAAAGCTCTGTATTTTGTCTGTAATTCTAAGACACCGGTTGCCTAGACCTGGGTTAAAGACAGACATTGGAATCTTCTTTGAATTTTAAACAAGCTGCCATTCGAAACGGCAATGGGGTAAAAAAAAGAATGCCTGTACAACATCAGATTATACGGACTGAATGCTGAGACAAGCCGGCTGAAACTGGTGTACTTTAAATAAAGATAATATGGAAGCCGGCTTACGTAG
Source organism: Monoplex corrugatus (assembly GCA_030674185.1). NCBI lineage: Eukaryota > Metazoa > Mollusca > Gastropoda > Littorinimorpha > Ranellidae > Monoplex > Monoplex corrugatus. Next base: position 48,357,134 of record JAPXFY010000018.1, on the reverse strand, counting down.
GTACATCCTTAAATCAGAAGGAAACCAGTTCAGTTAGGTATATCTTTACGTCAGAAGGTAGCTGGTTGAAAAGGTATGTCTTTATGTTAGAAGGTAGCTGGTTCAGAAACGTATGTCTTTATTTCAGAAGGTAGTCGGTTTAAAGAGGAATATCTTTATGTCAGAAGGTAGCTAGTTCAAAAAGGTATGTCTTTATGTCAGAAGGTAGCTAGTTCAAAAAGGTATGTCTTTATGTCAGAAGGTAGCTGGTTCAAAGATGTATGTCTTTATGTCACAAGGTAGCTGGTTCAAAGAGGTATGTCTTTATGTCACAAGGTAACTGGTTCAAAAAGGTTTATCTTTATGTCAGAAGGTAGCTAGTTCAAAAAGGTATATCTTTATGTCAGAAGGTAGCTAGTTCAAAAAGGTATATCTTTATGTCAGAAGATAGCTAGTTCAAAAAGGTATATCTTTATGTCAGAAGGTAGCTAGTTCAAAAAGGTATATCTTTATGTCAGAAAGTAGCTGGTTCAAAGAAGTATATCTTTATGTCAGAAGGTAGATGGTTCAAAGAGGTATATCTTTATGTCAGAAGGTAGCTGGTTCAAAGAGGTATATCTTTATGTCAGAAGGTAGATGGTTCAAAGAGGTATATCTTTATGTCAGAAGGTAGATGGTTCAAAGAGGTATATCTTTATGTCAGAAGGTAGCTGGCTCAGAAAGGCATATCTTTGTGTCTGAAGGTAGCTGGTTCAAAAAGGTGTATCTTTATGCAGAAGATAGCCGGTTCAGAAATGTACATCTTTATATCAGAAAGTAGCTGGTTCAGAAATGTACATCTTTATATCAGAAAGTAGCTGATTCAGAAATGTACATCTTTATATCAGAAGGTAGCTGATTCAGAAATGTACATCTTTATATCAGAAAGTAGCTGGTTCAGAAAGGTACATCTTTATATCAGAAGGTAGCTGATTCAGAAATGTACATCTTTATGTCAGAAGGTAGCTGATTCAGAAATGTACATCTTTATATCAGAAAGTAGCTGATTCAGAAATGTACATCTTTATATCAGAAGGTAGCTGATTCAGAAATGTACATCTTTATGTCAGAAGGTAGCTGATTCAGAAATGTACATCTTTATATCAGAAAGTAGCTGATTCAGAAATGTACATCTTTATATCAGAAGGTAGCTGGTTCAGAACGGTATATCTGTACATCAGAAGGTAGCGGATTCAAAGAGGTATATCTTTATTTCAGAAGGTAGCTGGTTCAGAAAGGTATATCTTTATGTCAGAAGGTAGCTGGTTCAAAACAGTATATCTTTATGTCAGAAGGTAGCTGGTTCAAAAAGGTATATCTGTATGTCAGATTGTAACCGGTTCAAAGAGGTATATCTTTATTTCAGAAGGTAGCTGGTTCAGAAAGGTATATCTTTATGTCAGAAGGTAGCTGGTTCAAAACAGTATATCTTTATGTCAGAAGGTAGCTGGTTCAAAAAGGTATATCTGTATGTCAGAAGGTAGCTGGTTCAAAAAGGTATATCTTTATGTCAGAAGGTAGCTGGTTCAAAGAGGTATATCTTTATGTCAGAAGGTAGCTGGTTCAAAAAGGTATATCTTTATGTCAGAAGGTAGCTGGTTCAAAAAGGTATATCTGTATGTCAGAAGGTAGCTGGTTCAAAGAGGTATATCTTTATGTCAGATTGTAACCGGTTCAAAGAGGTATATCTTTATGTCAGAAGGTAGCTGGTTCAAAAAGGTATATCTTTATGTCAGAAGGTAACTGGTTCAAAAAGGTATATCTTTATGTCAGAAGGTAGCTGGTTCAAAGAGGTATATCTTTATGTCAGAAGGTAGCTGGTTCAAAGAGGTATATCTGTATGTCAGAAGGTAGCTGGTTCAAAAAGGTATATCTTTATGTCAGAAGGTAGCTGGTTCAAAAAGGTATATCTTTATGTCAGAAGGTAGCTGGTTCAAAAAGGTATATCTTTATGTCAGAAGGTAGCTGGTTCAAAAAGGTATATCTTTATGTCAGAAGGTAGCTGGTTCAAAAAGGTATATCTTTATGTCAGAAGGTAGCTGGTTCAAAAAGGTATATCTTTATGTCAGAAGGTAGCTGGTTCAAAAAGGTGTATCTTTATATCAGAAGGTAGCCGGTTCAGAAATGTACATCTTTATGTCAGAAGGCAGCTGGTTCAAAAAAAAAATCTGTATGTCAGAAGGTAGCTGGTTCAAAACGGCATATCTGTATGTAAGAAGGTAGCTGGTTTAAAAAGGTATATCTGTATGTCAAAAGGTCGCTGGTTCAAAACAGTATATCTTTACGTCAGCAGGTAGCCAGCTCAGAGAGGTATATCTGTATGTCAGAAGGTAGCCGGTTTAAAGAGGCATATTTTTACGTCAGAAGGTAGCGGGCTCAGGTAGGTATACCTTTATGTCAGAAGTTAACCGGTTACATTTAGTACACCTTAGACAGGAACTCAGCCGGTTAAAACTGATTTTTCTTAACCCTTTGACTCCCGCACCATGTCCACCAGCATCCTGCATTGTCAACCATGCCAGCAAAAGAAAAACTTAACCCTTTGATTCCACACCCTATCCATCATTCCTGTAGGAAGTTGGTGGATAGAGTGAGGGAGTCAAAGATTAAGTTTTTGCAGTTGGCGCATGAAGTGTAAAAGTCAAAGGGTTTTAAACAAGAAGCTGGATAAAACTGGTAAGAGTTCACCTTAGACAAGAAATCAGTAGGTATGATCTTCGAAGGAAGCTAGACTGAATTGTAGTTCTTAAGTATAAAAGAAGCCCACTGAAATTCCCTTCCCCTAAATAAGAACCAAACCTGCTGAAAACGATGCTCTTTTATCAAGTAAGAAGGAAGCTGGTGGAAGTTGCTACACTTTAAGTAGAAAAACGCTGCTGAAGTTGGGGGTATATTCTAAATCAGGTGTGGAAAAAGAAGGCGAAATCAGCACTCTTTTTGGCAAGGACGAAGCCGGTTAAAATGGGTTCATCTTCAATCTGAAGTTTCCAAGCTGGAATTAGTACGGCTGTTTTAGATACACATCCGGCTTTTGGGAATTTCCTCCCAATGAATCATATTTTTTCGAAGCCGGCTTAGTCTGTGAGTTCGTTGGATCCCTGTCTTCGACACGTCAGAATCTGCACGTGCGGTACGTCCAAGACATGAATCCACAAGCTTTAGTCATAGCTTTAGTGGAGAATCATTCATGGGTTTCACAGATTTTGTTTCCAGCTTCGTCACGGTTTTTCTGTATTATTTTACCTGTGCTGGAATAAATTTCAGCGTGTGTGGAGGTGGGGGGAGGGGGGGGGGCGGGAGATAGGTGTGGGGTAAGGTGTGAGGATGGATGGGTGTGGATGTACTCATGCAGCCAACATAGGGTTGTAAGTATTCTGTTACAAGAGAGAGAGAGGGGGGAGGGGAGGAGAGAGAGAGAGAGAGAGAGAGAGAGAGGCAGTGCAGGGTTGGTTACAAACAGCAACCGTTGCCAAAAATCGAGGGCGTTTCCGGCCTTGCTCACTGAGCATGCGCTGATGATAGAAGAAGAAGCGGTGTGTAGGCGTCATCCTCCCGTCCCGTCCCTTCCCGCCATGTCCCGCGCGGCACTCACCACCAGAGACTGAATGGGGCGAGAAAGAAAGATCGGAAACTCGTTCTGCTGTACGCTCTCTCTGTCTCGCTGTCTCAGCCCACGGTCTGTTCTTGTTCTTGTTCTTGTTCTTGTTCTTGTTCTTGTTCTTGTTCTTGTTCTTGTTCTTATTCTCGCTCTTACTCTCCCAGCCGACTGCGTATAGCCATATCAGGGCTATAACCGTTTCAAAACATACAAAACTTCAACAGGGAAAAAAAAAATGAAGTGCCCATATCAATGCATTCGTGCACATTATCTAAGGACATGCCCCCGGCGTTGACCATTCCGTCCAGTTTATCGCGCAGGGGATTTTATAAAAACATACCTGAACACAAATTTAAGCATACCTAAGGACACTAAAACATGTATCAAAATGGGCATAAATTACCTAAAATTGCTTCCCCATATCTCACATCCCTAGAGCCAAAAATGCACTTAATACATGTACCTAATTATCAATCCTAAGAAAACGTACGTAAGATTTCATCGAACACATACAGGTGAATGGACCAGCAAGGCAGAAAATGATAGGAAAAATGACAAAGCAAAGGAACAAGGCAGAACGAAGCGAGTAAGAGAAAAGAGAATTTCTAGCACAGAATATCAAAGTGGGATACTATTTAGACTGAAAGAGCCCTTAAGACTGAAAGAGCCTATAGACTGAAAGAGCCCTTTAGACTGAATAGCCTTAGACTGAAAGAAGCCCTTAAGACTGAAAGAGCCCTTTAGACTGAAAGAGCCCTTAGACTGAAAGAGCCCTTTAGACTGAAAGAGCCCTTTAGACTGAAAGAGCCCTTAAGACTGAAAGAGCCCTTAAGACTGAAAGAGCCCTTAGACTGAAAGAGCCCTTAGACTGAAAGAGCCCTTAAGACTGAAAGAGCCCTTATAGACTGAAAGAGCCCTTTAGACTGAAAGAGCCCTATAGACTGAAAGAGCCCTTAAGACTGAAAGAGCCCTTAAGACTGAAAGAGCCCTTAGACTGAAAGAGCCCTTTAGACTGAAAGAGCCCTTAGACTGAAAAGCCCTTAAGACTGAAAGAGCCCTTAGACTGAAAGAGCCCTTAGCATCTAAGACTCCTTAAGAGCTTGAACAAGACCCTTAGCTGAAAACGTTAGAGAAAAGCCTGGAAACCGATGCTGACCCAAGACTGAAACAGACTAGCCTGTGAGAGCAAAAAATGAAAATTTAAAAAAGTTTATTTGAAAATTATCTAGCAGATCGTCCTTGAGAACTAAACTTATACGCTGGAGGCTGAAACTTGGTGGGGGTGGGGGTGGGGTGTTGAGGGAGAGTGAACGGGTCTGAGACACACTAAGTTGACATCATCAGAATGATTGGGGCACAACGAGGGGAGCAAACTGGCCAGTGTTCATGTTGCAGGTTTGGATTGAAACTATCAATCTGAAAAGATCAAATGAAAAACAGTTAAAAAAAAAAAAAGAAAAGAAACGAAAAAAAAATTGTGGCCCAAATGAGGTTCGAACTGCTTACTCCTGAATTATTAATACAGTACTCTAACCCACTGACCGAAAGTTAAAAAATAATACAATAAATGAATAAATGATAAAACAACGATATGAAACAAAACTAGCTTTTTTTTTTTAATCAGTCGTGTTTTATACAGAAGACTAGCCATTTGCGTCAACGGAGCAAAAAATGTGATTGCCAGCGTGGTTTGAGAGATTCGTCAATCTTTCGTATTCATGTCTCTGGCACCAGTCAGTGAGTTCAGGATTTGATGTATTTGCATACTGGGCCAACGTTCGTTCGCGTCCTGACATGGAGGACCTCCAAGTCTGGAAGCAGAAAACGTTGGCAACGTTGTCTGCACAATCCAGGCACCGGCTGGGGGGGGGGGGGGGGTAGGGGGGAATGGAAAACTCTTTTCTTCTCTGATCAGCACTTTTTTCAGAGCCGGGTAGGCAGACAGACTGTTTGGAAAGGTGAACCAATGGAAAAGGAAGGAATTATATAGTTTATTGTTAAAGGGTGATGGAGTAGAGGATGGGATGGGAGAGAGAGATGACACGATGATTTTTATTGAAAGGGGAAACTGATAAGTCATTAAATATACATTTGATATTTTTTTCGTGAAAATAGGGTGGTTGAAAGCAAGGTCAAAGTTATAAAAATGTGTTGCTGTGACTGAAAAAAAACAAACAGTGCAGAAAAGGGAAAGCTTACAGAGTGTAGAAGCAGCCAGCGAGAGAGTCAATTCACATGTTTTTACGATTTTAAAAGCTTTTTTTCCTTTTTTCTTCTTCTTTTTTCTTCTTCTTCTTTTCTTCTCTTCTTCTTCTTCTTTTCTTCTTCTTCTTTTTCTTCTTCTTCTTCTTCTTCTTTTTCTTCTTCTTCTTCTCTTTTTCTTCTTCTCTTCTCTTTTCTTCCTTCTTCTTCTCTTCTTCTTCTTCTTTTTTCTTCTTCTTCTTTTTTCTTCTTCTTTTCTTCTTCTTCTTCTTCTTTTCTTCTTCTTCTCTTCTTCTTCTTCTTCTTCTTCTTCTTCTTCTTCTTCTTCTTCTTCTTCTTCTTCTTCTTCTTCTCCTCTTCTTCTTTCTTCTTCTTCTTCCTTCTT
>JAPXFY010000018.1:48338431-48343431 GCA_030674185.1 Monoplex corrugatus | reverse complement strand
TGTCTTACTGTCACATTATATCTACGTGGTATGAAACAGAACCGCGTAATACTCATCAGGGTTTCCACCCTGATTTTCAAGGTTATACACCTGCATACTTTAACAAATGACTCACAGAGACATGAGAAATATGTTTACGTGTATCAGTCACCCATATAGGAACGACGACGGTGCCTCAGTGATGAGGCTGAACCCAGGAATTCCTTTAACCCTTTGACTCCCGCACTCCTATCCACCAACTGCAGAAACTTAACCCTTTGACTCCTTGACCCTATCCCCAACTTTCTGCAGGAAGCTGGTGGATAGGGTGAGGGAGTCCGAGGGTGAAGTTTTTGCTTTGCTAGCGTGGTTGACAATGCAGGTGTTGATAGACAGGGTGCGGGAGTCAAAGGGTTACGTTTCTTTTTTTTTTTTTTTTTTTTTTTTTTTTGCTTTGCCAGCATGGTTGACAACGCAGGATGCTGGTAGACAGGGTGAGGGAGTCAAAGAGTTAATGGGACTCATAGAGACTCGAACAAGGCGTTGGCTTGAACTGCGTCATGCCGGTGTGTCATGATAAAAGCGTTCCTCTGCGGGACATTTACCCCGGAGAAAACTTGATACGTGACCAGTTTACTGCATTGTCGAGAAAGGAATTTCTCTGTGTCATGACACGAGAAGAATGTTTTGCCCTACTCGTAGTATCACCCCTCACTCTCACAATCTCAATTCACTCCATCAGCTCGCCCCCCTCCCCCCACTCCCTCCCTTAAAGTAGAATATCCCGTTATTCGTAGATGCCAAGAAAATAAAATTCCCCCCAGCTTCTGTCTGTCTGTCTTCGTCTGTCTGTCTCTTCTCTCTCTCTCTCTCTCTCTCTCTCCCTCCTCTCTCTCTCTCTCTCTCTCCCTCTCTCTCTCTCTCTCACACACACACACACACACTACACACACGACACACACACACACACACACACACGCACACACACATGCATATAACACAAACTTACGCACACGTACACACACAGACATAAATATACACGCACGCACTAACAGTTGTGTAATAGGCACATGTACCAATGTGAAGGTCCTCCCAATGCATTGTATGCAAATTGCATATAGCGTTTTATACCAGAGTTCTAAACACTCGTGCATGACACGAGTGTAGAACATTCCATGGAAGATTTTGACAACAGTGCAGAAGTGTGGTTCTGTACTTTTTACTTTGTTGTATAATGCATAAAGACAATAGTTCATCTGTCCACAACGGACGTAAGTTACATAAAAAAAAAATAGGAGAAAACTCGTCCCAGGACTATGAACAAATCAGTACATCAGTCTTTGTCAAGCGTAGAAAGTAATACTACAAACGAACAAACAATAAATACAAACTTTAGGAGAATTTGGAGAAAAAGACTGTAACTTCCCTGCTGCTTCGTCCAGTGGGAGAAAAAGGAAAGTTTCAGGTTTTTCTCTCAATTTTTGTATTTGGTGTTTGTTCGTTTGTGGTCTTACGTCTACGCTTGACAAAAGCCAGTTGTCCGAAAATTTGTGCCTGTCTTGTCTGGTTGTATTGAATAAGTATTCTGATTGTATTTTCGTGTTTTTTTTTTTTTTCTCTTCTGGTTCCTGTTTGCTTGAATGTTGGCAGTCACATTTGTTCTGAACATCAGTAAACGTTTCAAAAATATGTTTTCAAGCCAAAACTATTTCAGTTAAGTGAATCCTTCAATACTTTTTGTCTTCTCCTTTTTTTCGAAACAGGAGATGGTGAAGGATATTTCTGATATGACAAGGAGAGTAAAAAGCAAAGGAACAAAACAAACAGAAACTATGTTTACTCCACAAATTAAAACAAAAAAAACAATTCACTTAAAATTTCTTATCTGCAGTTCCGGTAGTAGTTGTAGCTACAAGTACTAGTAGTAAGTACACGAAGAGAAACTACTAAAAAGAACAGAATTTCGCATTAAATTATTCTAGCATAAATCGGATAAGGAATATACCCCGACCCCCATACTGCAGCCAATCTGGCTTTTCAGAAAGCAAACAAACTAAGAAGTCTGCATCAAAGGTACTGATGACTGACTGACTGACTGACTGACTGACTGACTGACTGACTGACTGTGACATGACTACTGACTGACTGACTGACTCACTGGCTGACTGACTGACTGACTGACTGACTGGGCTAGATGGACTGACCAGACTGACTGACTGGTGACGATGACTGACTGTGACTGACTGACTGACAGACTGACTGACTGGCTGATGACTGACTTGGGGCTGACTGACTGACTGACTGACTGACTCACTGGCACTGACTGACTGACTGACTGACTGACTGACCTGACTGATGACTGACTGACTGACATGACCTGACTGACTGACTGGACATGACTCACTCACTGTGTGCTGACTGACTGACTGACTGAATGACAGAATGTAATTAATTAATTAATTAATATTAATTGATGAAAGACTGACTAAACTGACTGACTGACTGACTGACTGACTAACTGACTGACTGACTAACTGACTGACTGACTGAATGACTGATGACTGAATGAATGAATGAATGAATGAATGAATGAATTAATGAATGAATGAATGAATGACATTATGCCATGCAGGGAAATAAAGAAGATATGCCGCTCTTGTTTGTTCTGGGCCGGCCGCTGTAGCGTTCCTGTAAAAAAAAAAGTGTGTTTTCTCCGGAACAAATCTGGCAGGGAATACTTTTTTATCCGTCAACACCGGCTTTTCGACTCGGCAAAACCCAGCCACTCTATCAACCAACAGAAGAAGAAAAAAAACAGAAATAAATACAACACAGGCTACAAAGGTGTAGGGGTGAGTGTACTGTGCTGTAGTGTACAATGAGGAGAACTTGTCATTACAGTCAGCATGACTCAAGACGTGTTTATCATCTACCTGGAGCCACAGAGAGAGAGGAGAGAGAGGGGAAGAGAGAGAGGGGGGAAAGAGAGGCAGAGACAGAGAGAAGAGGAGAGACAGAAAGAGAAAAAAGAAAAAAAAAGAGAGAAAGAGAAACAGACAAACAGACAGAGACAGACAGAGAAACAGAGAGACAGACAGAGACGGACAGACAGACCGACAGAGTTAGAGAGAGAAGGAGAGATAGACAGACAGACAGACAGACAGAGACAGAGACAAACAGAGACAGACAGACAGACAGAGACAGAGAGACATAAAGAGAGAGAGAGAAAAGAGAGAGAGGGAATGAGAAACAGACAGAGACAGACAGACAAACAAACAGAAATACAGAGACGAACAGACAGACAAAAAGAGACAGAGTTAGAGAAAGATGGAGAGAGAGAAAGACAGACAAATAGACAGAGACAGAGAGACAGACAGACAGACAGAGAGATAGAGAGAGGGAAGAGAAAGACACAGAGAGAGACATACACAGAGAGATAGAGAGAGGGAAGAGAGAGACAGAGAGAGAGAGACATACAAACAGAGAGAGAGGGAAGAGAGAGACACAGAGAGAGACATACAGAGAGAGAGAGAGGGAAGAGAGAGACACAGAGAGAGACAGACAGACAGACAGAGAGATAGAGAGAGACACAGAGAGAGACATACACAGAGAGATAGAGAGAGGGAAGAGAGAGACAGAGAGAGAGAGACATACTGAGAGAGAGAGAGAGAGGGAAGAGAGAGACACACAGAGAGACATACAGAGAGAGAGAGAGAGAGAGCGAGAGAGAGAGAGACATACAGAAAGAGAGAGAGAGAGAAAGAAAGACCGAGAGACAGACAGACAGAGCGAGAGAGAAAAGTTCTGTTACATATCCATCGTCTCCGAGTCTAACAGCAACAGCAACAACAACAGCAACAATAGCAATAACAACACGTTACAGGGTATCTCCATCCATATCATGTGGTTTTCTCCGTACCTACATCGTGCTCTTCACAATCGCTTTGCCATCTGTCTTGGCTGTCAAGGTCGCCCGTGTCTGCTCGTTCTACCCTCTTCTTCCCTTACATCTCTGTTCTTTTCTTCCTCCTTCATGTACTTTTACCACCACCACCCCCTCCCCCTCCTCTCTTCTCCATCACACGAACCCTCCCACCCACCCGCACAACCCCTTTCAATACGCACGTGCGCACGGAGTCTCCTGACGTACATGCATGCCGGCAAGCGCGTAGACATATCCACGCAGGCATGCATATACATACACATGTTCGTACGCATGAGGGTACTAACATGCGTGCTTGCACACACACACACACACACACACGCCCGCACGCATGCACGCACGCACGCACGCACGCACGCACACGTATATACACGCACACGCATACACACATTCACAATCACACACACAAGATGCATACACACATACACACACGCGCACACGTACACACACACACACACACACACACACACGTACACACACACCACACACACACACACACGTACACACACACACACACACACACACACACACACACAATGCCATCCAGCTTATCCAAAGAATGGCAACAGTTGGTGTTAGCACAAACCGAAACCAGTCAGAGCAGAGTTGTGCACAAAAGCGGAACCGGAAACAGCGTCATGCGGCACGCCATTGTCAGTTCTGACAAATGAATGATCCTCTCCAGCACTCACGTTCATAATGGAACCCAGGATTTAGACAGCGTACAGCAAACAAAAACGTATCATTATCACAGCGTCTACAAACTGTGGCTTGATCTTTCAGTCCAAGAGTGAAATGGTTGGAACTGCCACGAAATTTTCATCATGCATCATATTCATGTCCCCTTGCCCCAACTTCGCACACGCACGCACGTACAAATGCACTTACGCGCACACACTCACACATGCACACATACACAAAAGCACACATACAAGCACATGCATACATACATGTACTCATATACACATATATACATATCACACATGAACACACGCACACACACATACGCGCGCACGCGTGTGCGCACACACACACGCACGCACACACACACACACACGTATACACTCACTACACACAC
>JAPXFY010000018.1:48333431-48335931 GCA_030674185.1 Monoplex corrugatus | reverse complement strand
CCACATGGCGTTGGCGATCATGGCCTTCCATATGTATCTAGATCTATCCCTTGTTGCGGCAAGCACATCTTCCACCTTCTCTGTCCTCAGCCACCCTGCAAGTCTGTTCCAATACTTTTTCCCTGGGTCTACCTGGTGCTCTCTTTCCCTCCAGCTTTTCTGTTGTGACCAGGTGCTCCAATTCTCCTTTCCTCATAAAATGGCCTATAAATGTTGCCTGTCTTTTCCTAATCTTCCTTATCAATGATCTTCTTGTGTCTGCCTCCATCAAGACTGTCTCGTTTGTTTTCTTTGCTGTCCATGGAACTCTCAACATTCTTCTTGGAAACAACATATCGGCTGCCTCAATCTTGTTCTGGCTAATCACTGGAACCAGAAAAAAACACGAAAAAAATCAGAAAGCTTATTTAATACAAAACCAGACAAGAGAGGCACAAATTCTTGGCCAACTGGCCTTTATCAAGCGTAATATCACAAACACACACCAGATACAAATTTAGGAGAAAAGGACTGAAACTTCCTTGCTGCTTCGTCCAGTGTGAGAAAAGGTGTGAACGCAGGCAGTCACGCTTGTTCTGGATTTCATTCATCTCTGGAATGAAAATATCTGTTCAAACACTTGTTCTGGATTTCATTCATCTCTGGAATGAAAATATCTGTTCAAACACTTGTTCTGGATTTCATTCATCTCTGGAATGAAAATATCTGTTCAAACACTTGTTCTGGATTTCATTCATCTCTGGAATGAAATTATCTGTTCAAACACTTGTTTACATGCAGTCATCTCTGGAATGAAATTATCTGTTCAAACACTTGTTCACAGGTAGTCATCTCTGGAATGAAATTATCTGTTCAAACACTTGTTCACAGGTAGTCATCTCTGGAATGAAATTATCTGTTCAAACACTTGTTCACATGGAGTCATCTCTGGAATGAAAATATCTATTCAAACACTTGTTCACAGGTAGTCATCTCTGGAATGAAATTATCTGTTCAAACACTTGTTCACATGCAGTCATCTCTGGAATGAAAATATCTGTTCAAACACTTGTTCACAGGTAGTCATCTCTGGAATGAAAATATCTGTTCAAACACTTGTTCACAGGTAGTCATCTCTGGAATGAAATTATCTGTTCAAACACTTGTTCACATGTAGTCATCTCTGGAATGAAAATATCTATTCAAACACTTGTTCACAGGTAGTCATCTCTGGAATGAAATTATCTGTTCAAACACTTGTTCACAGGTAGTCATCTCTGGAATGAAATTATCTGTTCAAACACTTGTTCACAGGTAGTCATCTCTGGAATGAAATTATCTGTTCAAACACTTGTTCACAGGTAGTCATCTCTGGAATGAAATTATCTGTTCAAACACTTGTTCACAGGTAGTCATCTCTGGAATGAAAATATCTGTTCAAACACTTGTTCACAGGTAGTCATCTCTGGAATGAAATTATCTGTTCAAACACTTGTTCACAGGTAGTCATCTCTGGAATGAAAATATCTATTCAAACACTTTGTTCACATGCAGTCATCTCTGGAATGAAATTATCTGTTCAAACACTTGTTCACAGGTAGTCATCTCTGGAACGAAAATATCTATTCAAACACTTGTTCACATGCAGGAATCTCCAACAATGAATATACACGTATCTGGGTTAGTTTTCATAATTTTCATTCACAGATTTGTACAACAGCACGGCTGTCCAATAATAGGTATATATGTATCTTAAGGTTCAAAAAGTTTATTCATAACAGCACGACTGTCCAATAATAAGTATATATGTATCTTAAGGGTTCAAAAAGTTTATTCATACAGTTGTACACGTCACGTGCATTATTAGTTTTATAACATTTCAAGTCATGAATTTAGTCTATGGCAGTGGGGTACTGTGAATGCGGTAGGTAATTAAAGATCCCCTTTTGTTCAGGAACCACAGGAGCTGTCTGGTTTGAGTTTAGATCATAGGAGTTCCTCTCTCTTGTCATGTTTTCTTTTCATCACAAGATTCTCTCTTACTTCTGCCTTCCAGGTCATTCACATGTATTTCTTCCAAATTCCTCCTTTAGCTCCCCAAAAGACGGAGTATACCCGCCTTCAAGACTCGATTATGAACAGTTGTACACGTAAAAATGCGCTCCCTTTGCAATTTAGGTAAGTAGGTTTGTATGCAGATATATCATTGGATAGTGCGTGCTCTTAGGAGTGTGTGTGTGTGTGTGTGTGCGTGCGTGTGTGTGTGTGTGTGTGTGGTGCGTGTGTGTGTGAATGAATTGATGTGTGTGTGTGTGTGTGTGGTGTGTGTGTGTGTGTGTGTGTGTTGTGTGTGTGTGTGTGTGTGTGTGAGTGTGTGTGTGTGTTTGTGTGTGTGTGTGTGTGTGCGTGTGTGCACGTGGGCCCTTGCGTACGTGATTGTGCTTGTTTAGAAAAAAAAGCTTGTCCACACGCCTTTGCCAAATCACTCTTTGCTGTAAACTAAACACCACCACTATGATCA
>JAPXFY010000018.1:48325931-48330931 GCA_030674185.1 Monoplex corrugatus | reverse complement strand
CTTTTGTCAAGCGTAAGATCACAAACAAACAAACAAACACCAGATACAAAACTTGGGAGAAAAAGACTGAAACTTTCCTGCTGCTCTGTCCAGTGCGAGAGAAATACTAAACTGACTAAAATCTAAAATCCTACTAACGGTAGGCCTACCTATCAGGAGAGCTAAAGACAGGTACCGCCACAGGCAAAGGTAAAAAACATTTTACTTATCACTTGTCCCCCCCCCCCCGTGTATTACACCCAGCAACTGTAGGCCCAGCTGTTGGCAACATACACATGTACTGTGTCAGCCAACACCCGATAAGACTCATCCCTGTCTCTGTCTCTGTGTGTGTGTGTGTCTGTGTGTGTGTGTGTCTGTCTGTCTGTGTGTCTGTGTGTCTGTCTTTCTGTCTCTGTGCCTGTCTGTCTGTCTCTGTCTCTTGTCTCTCTGTCTCTCCGTTCTCTCTCTCTCTCTCTCTCTCTCTCTCTCTTTCGCTCTCTTTCTTTCTTTCTTTCTTTCTCGCTCTGTCTCTCTCTGTCTCTGTCTGTCCCCCTCTCTCTGTCTTTGTCTCTCTGCCTCTCTCTCTCTCTCCTCTCTATCTCTCTCCCTCTTTCTCTCCCTGTCCCCCCCCCCCTTCTCTCTCTGTTTCTCCGACTTGTGATGATATTATGAAGTTCCACTGTGAACTGTGAGATTGTCTGAAAGGGTCGTACCCCACTGTTCCATTCCTGATAATGCTGTACGTCCTTAAAGCTGACCAGGTTCTTCAGATACATACGTCTGCCGTGTTGGTCAGGACATCTGGCAACGTCGTCATTACGTGTCCATGACATGAATGGCCTTTTGCTTTCATGACCTCGCCCTTGACTGTATGGTTCTATAGTCTCCCCAGTGAGCCCAGAGCAGAGTCCCCCAGTGGGTGGAAGGCGCTTGGGGTCTGACAGATCCCACAATCACTCATCATCTTCATCATCATCATCATCATCATCATCATCATCATCAAGTGCCCTGCCGCATGCGTTGGCGATCATGGCCCTCCATATGTATCTATCCCTTGTTGCCGCAAGCACATCTTCCGCCCTCTCTGTCCTCAGCCACCCTTGCAAAGTCCGTCCAATATTTTCTCCCTGGGTCTACCTGCTGTTCTCTTTCCCTCCAGCTTTCCTGTTGTGACCAGGTTCTCCAATTCTCCTTACCTCATAAAATGGCCTATAAATGTTGCTTGTCTTTTCTTAATCTTCCTTATCAATGATCTACTTGTGTCTGCCTCCATCAAGATTGTCTCGCCTGTTTTCTTTGCTGTCCATGGAACTCTCCCACAATCATATCCACTGATAAGATTCGAACCGACAACCCGCCAGTCAATAGTCCGTTGCACGAACCACTTCGCTACATTACGGAATACATTTTAGAGTACGGAGTTTGTTCAAGAGGGATTCACTGCACTAGGAAAACACCTAAGCGCTCTCCACACAAATCTGCCAGTAATAATTATCTGACAAACTTCCCAAGCCTTCGCAAAACCCTATGCGCTGGTAAGGTCTTGAAACGGGGAAAAGGGGAAAAAAGTACCTTATAAAACATTAAGCTGACCCCATGCCAGAACAATGGAAACGTTAAGACGGGCAGCGAATAGGCCAAGTTTTTTTTTTTTTTTTAATGTTGTGGGCTGGGATTGAACTCAAGATCTTAGATCTTGAGTCCATGGCTCTACCAACTAGCCCATGTTAGAGAGTCAGTCATATTTCTCTGTGCCCCCATGCAGGGCCTTCTCAAGCAAGAAACCTCGAGCCAGCTGCAGTTTTTTCAGTTGATTGCCACAATTGGACAAGGAGAACGGTGGAAGAAAATTGATGAGGATGCGACTCACAGTCTGCTGTTGCCTCCTTTTGAAGTCTTTGGTGCGGGAAATAGTACAGGGGGGTGGGGGTGGGAGGGGATGCGGGGGGAGGGGGTGGGGGCGGGACTGATGGCGGAATGCATGCAGGGAAGGTAGTAGTGTTGTTGTCAGAAACAGCAACTAAGATCAAGGTAACGATTTCACGTGCACTGAACCGAAGAGAACAGAGATAACTCACAGCAATGGAGGGAACTCAATGTGCTGTGTGTGTGGTTGTGTGTGTGTGTGTGTGTGTGTGTGTGGTGTGTGTGTGTGTGTGGTGTGTGTGTGTGTGTGTGTGTGTGTGTGTGTGTGTGCAGCTCTCAAGCTCAAATGTGACGTGTGTGTGTGTGTGTGTTGTGTGTGTGTGTGTGTGTTGTGTGTGTGTGTGTGTGTGCAGTCTCAAGCTCAAATGTGACGTGTGTTGTGTTATATATGTGTGTGTGGTGTGTGTTGTGTGTGTTGTGTGTGTGTGTGTGTGTGTGTGTGTGTGTGTGTGTGATGTGTGTGTGTATGTGTGTGTGTGTTGTGTGCAGCTCTCAAGCTCAAATGTGACGTGTGTGTGTAGTGTGTGTGTG
This sequence comes from Monoplex corrugatus, assembly GCA_030674185.1. Lineage (NCBI taxonomy): Eukaryota > Metazoa > Mollusca > Gastropoda > Littorinimorpha > Ranellidae > Monoplex > Monoplex corrugatus. The sequence continues at coordinate 48,328,492 of JAPXFY010000018.1, read as the reverse complement.
TGTGTGTATGTGTGTGTCTCTAGTGTGTGTGTGTGTGTGTGTGTGTGTGTGTCTGTCTGTCGTCTGTCTGTCTGTTTATGTGTTTACACCTAACAGTAACATACTACGTAAACAGTTTTCTCAATATCCTGCTTGTACAAGCAAAAGACATGAGTGTGGTTCTATGTAGGAGCAGTCTATCGCAGTTCATAGACAATTTCCTCACAATTCTGCTTGAATAATGCAGGTTTGGTCCTCTCGTGACAGAAAAATACCAAGAGACCTAAACTGCAGAGAGAGACTAACTACATGAGAAGAGAGAGAGAGAGAGAGAGAGAGAAGACAGACAGACAGACAGACAGACAGAAGACAGACAGACCTAAACTGCACGAAAAAAAAAAACCTGAACTACGCAAGAGAGACCTAACCTACACGACAAAGACTAAACTGCACGAGAAAGGCCTAAACTGCGCTAGAAAGACCTAAACTGCGCTAGAAAGACCTAAACTGCACGAGAGAGACTAACTACAGAGAGAGAGAAGAGAGGAGAGAGATGAGACACAGACAGACAGACAGACCTAACTGCAGAAAAAAAAAACCTGACTGTGCAAAGGACTAACTACACGACAAGACTAAACTGCACGAGAAAGGCCTAAACTGCGCTAGAAAGACCTAAACTGCGCTAGAAAGACCTAAACTGCACGAGAGAGATCTAAACTGCACGAGAAAGACCCAAACTGCACGAGAAAGACCTAAACTGCACGAGAGAGATCTGAACTGCACGAGAAAGACATAAACTGCATGAGAGAGAGATTTACACTGCACGAGAAAGACCCAAACTGCACGAGAAAGATCTAAACTAAATGAGAGAGATCTGAATTGCACGAGAAAGACCTCAACTGCACGAAAAAGACCGGAACTGCACCAGAAAGATCTAAACTGCACGAGAGATAGACCTAAACTGTATCATGTTCACAGTAAAAGGATCGCCGGAAACTGACAGATATCTGAAACTGCACCGTTTATTTCAGTGCAATGTTCTCATTTCTGGCAGGGAAAGTTAGTGCATTGATATGTCTGTGAACACGTTCAAAGGTGCTACTGAAATAGCATTGAGCGCTTAGCACTCACACACACAGAAAAAAAGACAAAGGGAAAGAAGCTGATGCAAATGGGCTGGCATGCCCACAATGTGCACTCCTGTATCTTTTCAGCAGTACAAGTAACCTGGCTTGAAGGTCATGCCTCACGCCCAGAGGGTGAAGTCATTTTACTCCCCCGCCACCCACACATCCATCTCTCTTGCCTTCAACCATCTTTCATATAAAAAAAAAATTTTAAAAAAGAAAGAAAAAATGAAGAAAATGTCTGCACCATTCTAATAATCCTTCAGCTTTGACAGCACATTTAGACTTTTTGTTGTTGTTGAGAATTCGCGATCTAATCTTGTAATTCAACGTGACTCCTAGTTAGACCAAATTAATTAAAATCGCAGCCAATGTTCAGATCTTAAATAAAAAAACATTAAAAAAACCATACTGGATTATTTTTTGTCTGTAACTTTTTTCCCGGCGTTTCCATGTTTTTCAACACGTGCACGCCTTTTAAAGATTCCGTCGGCTTAGAAATAATTGGCAGCCAGTGCCACCGGATTAATCGACCTTCCACATTATAAAGGACTATAATTTCGTGGGAAACGAGTTTTTGAGTTCATGTATTTTGGGATTGGAATTTATTCAAGAGGAACTTATCACACTCGAAACAATCCTGTATCCCTTATGGCCAGTCAGTCTTCAGTTATCCCTTATGCAAAAGTCCGAATTTCACACGGAATATCTATTGTGACAAATAGATAGATAGATAGATAAAAAAAATAAAAAAACAATAAATAAATAAATGGATGGATGGATGAATGAATGAATAGATAGACAGACAGACAGGCAGACATACAGACAGTTAGATAGATAGATAGACAGACAGATAGTTAGATAGATTGATAGGTAGATAGATAGATAGACAGATAGATATATAGATAGATAGATAGACAGACAGACAGACAGACAGATAGATAGATAGACAGATAGATAGATAGATAGATAGATAGATAGATAGACAGATAGATAGATAGATAGATAGACAGATAGATAGATAGAGATAGAGAGATAGATAGACAGACAGATAGATAGACAGATAGATAGACAGATACATACATACATACATATATACATACATACATACATATCAGTATGTATAGATATCAGTTTATGCTGGGTGCCTTCTCACGTTGGTCTTCATGGCAACGAAGTAGTAGACAGAGCAGCTAAACAAGGTCCACATCTCTTGTTAACATCTTTCATAAAAAAAATTTTAAAAAACGAAAAATGAAGAATTTGCAACTTCTAATACCTCAGCTTGACAGAATTTAGATTTTGTCTGTGTTGAATTCGCGATAATCTTGTAATTCGTGACTCTAGTTAGACAAATTAATTAAATCGCAGCATTTCAATTAATACAAAAATAATTAAAAAAACATTGGATTTTGTCTGACTTTTTCCGCGTTTCATTTTTCAACACGGACGCTT
>JAPXFY010000018.1:48298431-48310931 GCA_030674185.1 Monoplex corrugatus | reverse complement strand
AGAGAGAAAGAAGGGGAAGAGAGTGACAGAAAGAGACAGAGACAGAGTGACAGAAAGAGACAGAGACAGAGTGACAGAAAGAGACAAAGACCGATAGAGAAAGAGAGACAGAGACGAGAGAGCCCAGCCTCGTAAACAGCTTTAGAGAATATGGAAATACGCAGTAGTTCTTGTATTTTGCAATAACATTAATCATAAACAAAAAAAAACAAAAACAGAAACAAACAAACAAAAACTGAATGGCAAAGTTATAAGTCGTGTCCTTGGATCTAGCAGCTGTCAAAATATTACAGAGTTTGCAGAACAGTTCCCCTCCCTCTCCCCCATACCTCCCCTCCTCCCTACCCCCTTCCCCAAATTCATTTCAAGCTGCAGAGAATCGAGAACTTGCCAAATAATCGAGTATCTTTACGGCGAGTACAGCCTGTAGTTTTCTGATGTACATATCCGTTGGTTTTTGTTTTGTTTCTTTCTTTGTTTTCCCTTTTCTTAGATTCTCATTGTTGTGGATGTATGGCGGTTGAACTATCAAATGACCCCAACAATTCATAACGCTTCCAAAAAAAAAAATTCAACGACTTCGAGTCACTGTTACTGTTATTGTTGTTTAAAGCCCAGCCGACTGCGCAGAGCTATATCAGGTCCATATCCACCTCAAAATATACAAAACTTCAACAGGAAAAAAAAAAGACAAGAAAAGAAAATTGAGTACACATATCAATGCATTCGAGCACATAAATTAAGGCGATGCCCCTGGCGTTGACCACTCCGTCCAATTTATCGCACAGGGGATTTAAAAACACACCTGAATACAAATTTATACATATCTAAGGACACCAAAATACATATAAAATCGGGCATAAAGTACCTAAAATTGCTTCCGCAGATCTCACCTCCCTAGAGCTAAAATGCACTTAATACATGTATCCAATTATCAATCCCAAGAAAAACTTTGTAAGACTTTATCGAACACATACAGGTAAACGGACCAGCAAGGCAGAAAATGATAGGAAGAAATGACAGAAAGCAAAGGAATAAGGCAGAAACAAAGAAAGTGACAGAAAAGAGGACATTTCTAACACAGAAGTTCCAGAAGGTGGGGGATACTATTTATACTGAAAGAGCCCTCCGGCTTCCCCAAGGGAGGTAACCAGACTTCTAGTCACAGTATGTACAGACAAAAAAAAAAAAAAAAAAAACAGGTGGCACTGCACTTCGGCGACCGCTGTGCGTTGGAACAGCAGTTCGAATAACACTCGGTGAATCTGTTGCGATGGAAAAGAGATAAAATACAAATAGGACAACAGAGACTGACTGTCTAAGAATCCTCTATGAGTCGACTGTCTTACTGCCATTTCGCCCTGGGATTTCTGCCTCCTTCCAGCACATTTTTTACATGGCTAACATTAATGGCATTAATTTAATTAGAAGATCAAACAGACAACATCATCTCCAGTTCTTCAGATCTCTTACACCTCCGGTAACTGCACACTTTGCTAATTTTATCATCAAAAGGCCACAGCAAACACGAGTATGCCCAGTTCCTTCATCAAATAATATAATGTTCCGGTTAGTGTTCTCTATTTCAGCAAGGGGGGGGGGGGGCGGAAGGTTTTTCCACAGGTGATGTTGTATTTGGTAAAGCGCACAGAAGATATTTTGTTTTGTTTGTTTGTTTGTTTGTTTGTTTGTTTTGTTTGTTTGTTTGTTGTTTGTTTGTTGTTGTTTGTTTGTTTGTTTATTTGTTGTTTGTTTTTGTTCTGTTGTTTCTTTCTTTCTTTCCCCTTTCACCATTTTCATGCCAGTAAGCACGTGTTATCCATTTTACTCTGTACCACACCGCCAAACTCACTGAAACTGAGATCAACATGAGAGCAGAGCATGAACAGCCACAGAATAGAAGACAGGAGTTCTACCTCTCTAGGCCAACCGAGGCCTCATACGTAAAGACTGACTAATTACAACAACAAAACAAAAAAAAAGAACATGTAGTCTTATTTTAGGGCGACCCTGGGGCCTAAAGTGATTTGAATCCTTTCCTCTGTGTGGCTGCCAGAGGAAGGGTTTTTAAGGGCGATGCCGACTTTGGTACGGGGCCAGAAGACACACATAAGTTCGTCTGCCTGCCTCTGCTTTCACAGCTATTTTGCCGGTTACCTTTCTTTTTTAGTTAGTCTGGTAGTTGGTTGGTTGGTTGGTTGGTTGGTTGGTTGTTGTTATAGTTAGTCAGTTAGTTAGTTAGTAGGTAGGTAGGTAGGTAGGTAGAGTCAGTTAGTTTGTTTGTTTATTTGTTTGTTTCTTTGTTTCTTTGTTCCTTTATTTGTAACTATGTTAGTTTAGTTTATTATGTCTTTGTTTTATTTGTTAGTTTATTTATTTCATTTTATTTCATTTATTTATTTACTTATTTGTTTTTTGTTCATTATTTAAATAATTATTCTTTTTTTTTTTTCTATAGATGTACACTGATGTGGAAAAGCTTTAGTCCTGCATCCAGTATTACCAATATGTGTGGCTAGTTTTCAGAAACAATGATTTCTCTCATTGTTGTAAACATACAAGTTCAATAAATACACTATATAATAATTATGCCACGCTGAAGCTCTCTCTCTCTCTCTGTCTCTCTCTCTCTCTCTCTCTCTCTCTCTCTCTCTCTCTCTCTCTCTCTCTCTACCCAGCTGTGAATGAATACCTGAACTTCTTGACGTCGGTAAAGATAAAGCAGCGAGGAAGAGAAAACATCCGCCTCCATCACAAAGCTGACCCCGAGAAATTTTCAGTTTTGTACCCCGTCTCTTGCGAACAACCTTAGAATTATGGGATAACCCGCACATCTACATTTCGAGAAGCAACTCATTCATTCGTCTATATTTATCACAGGGTTAATAAATTGGTCATTAATCCCCTATCTCTCATCAGTCCAGATTATAATTACCTTGAATAATATCAATTCCTCGTTCTCTATTTCAGCTAGAAAAGAAGATAGTTATCACAGGCTTTGTGAACTGTTCACGGAATCACCTATATCTCAACAGTCCAGATTATAATAACCTTGAACAACATAAATTTTTCGTTCTCTATCTCAGCTAGAAAAGAAGATAGTTATCACAGGCTTTGTGAACTGTTCATGGAATCACCTATATCTCAACAGTCCAGATTATAATAACCTTGAATACTGTAAATACCTCGTCCTCTATTTCAGCTAGAAAAGAAGATAGTTATCACATGCTTTATGAACTATTCATGAATCATGTATCTGTCAGCAGTCCAGTCTGTGACGCCCCATTCCTTGAATAATGCAAATTCCTCGTTCTCTATTTCAGCTGGAAGAAAAGAGAAGAAAGAAGGAATAAAAAGGTTTAAGGGTTGATGCTGAGTTTGCTAAATGGTTGGGGGAGACACATATTGTTGTTTTTTCCCCTGCCCTTCATTCCTTCCTTCGTTCCTTTCTCATCGTGTTTGTTGTTGTTGTTGGAGCCTGGCCCAGAAACCTTTCTCTTTAACCCTTTCTATCCCTTAACCCCCGTCCCATCCTACAACCCCACTGCAGCTTGCTAACCCTTTCAGTCCCTCATCCTATCCACCAGTTTTCTGCGGCATCCTAACCCAGCAGTTCTTTCCCAGCAATTTCCTAACCCTTTCACTCACTCACTCACTCACTCACTCTATCTACCAGCTTTCTGGAACTTCCTAAATTTTAAACTCCCTCACCCTATGCGCCAGCTTTCTGCAGATTCATGACAAACTTCACTCCCCCCCCCCCCCCCCCCCCCCCCCACTTTATCTACCAGCTTTTCTGCAGCTTCGTGATTCGTTCATTTCCTCACCCTATTTACCAGCTGCATAGGGTGTCGAGGGGCGGTAGGTGTCGACGGGAGGCAATGATGGGCTAGATGTTAACTAATGCTGTCAGCTGGATCGTAAAATGATTGATATAAAAGTGATAGGGCCATGATGGGTCTTGTTACCGATCATCTGTTAATCTGGACAGGTTAATCATATAGAGACAGATTAGACGTCGCAGGTCTTTTCTTAATATCCTTTTTTTTTTTTTCAACCGTGTGAGTGAGTGAGTGAGTGTGTGTGTGTGTGTGTTGTGTGTGTGTGTGTGTGTGTGTGTGTGTGTGTGTGTGTGTCTGTGTGTGTCTGTGTGTGTCTGTGTGTGAGTCTGTGCGTCTGTGTCTGTGTCTGTGTGTGAGTGTGTCTGTGTGTGAGAGAGGCATAGAGAGAGAAAGAGAGTGTGTGTGTGTGTGTTTGTGTGTGTATGTGTGTGTGTTTGTGTGTGTGTATGTGCGTGTATGTTTGTGTGTGTGTGTGTGTGTATGTGTATATGTGTGTGTGCGTTGTGTGTGTGTGTGTGTGTGTGTGTGTGTGTGTGTGTGTGTGTGTGTGTGTGTGTGTGTGTGTGTGTGTCGTTTCGTATGAGAAGATCCACATAAACATGACATATTATCTGAAATCATTATGATGAAAAAAAAATTATATATGGCACTTGTGAGCATAACTGATTCAAGTTTGTAGTAATATGCTCGCCGATTTTCTCTAGAGGTTCGCTGAAAACATCAATTATCGAGATCGGTTTGATTTTCTAGGTAAATATTGCGCAACACGTAGTCACGGAACACAAAAAAAAGAGTGTTTGAACATGTTTGGCCATCTTTTTCTCTACTGCATGGGATAAATGGTTTGGCCATCTTTTTTTCTACTGCATGGGATAAATGGTTTGGCCATCTTTTTCTCTACTGCATGGGATAAATAGTTTGGCCATCTTTTTCTCAACAGTCATGGGATAAATGGTTTGGCCATCTTTTTCTCAACAGTCATGGGATAAATGGTTTGGTCATCTTTTTCTCAACAGTCATGGAACAAATAGTTTGGCCATCTTTTTCTCAACAGTCATGGGATAAATGGTTTGGCCATATTTTTCTCAACAGTCATGGGACAAATAATTTGGCCATCTTTTTCTCAACAATCATGGGACAAATAATTTGGCCATCTTTTTCTCAACAGTCATGGGATAAATGGTTTGGCCATCTTTTTCTCTATAGTCAAGGGATGATTTGCCAAGTTTGTATGTAGTTTCTACGGAGCAGATGTAACCCCGAGTGGTTGGAGTTTGGAGTTTGTTCAAGCGGGATCCATCGCGCTCAGAGAATTCTACACGCAACCCCACCCCCACATCTGCCGGTGATTTACCCGGCAGACTCCTTGAGCCTGCACGAAACCCTATAACGCTGGGAAGATCTTGAAATGGGGAGCTATGTGTCAGTATGAGATTTCTAGGATAACATCTCCTGTCTGGAGTAAATTCTATATATATATATGCACTGACACCACACAAATGCCCTGTGATGGACGAGATCCAAAATGATCACGATTTAAGCCTTAAGCCTGCTCGTAAGTTTTACTCGATGGTCAATGAGTAACGGGACCTATGAAACATAGACACAACTAGAATGATTGTAGCTTTAAGATGGACAGCGGTCAAGCCAACTGTTATGTTTCGGCGGGATGGAATTGAATTCAAGACGTGACTCGTAGGGGAGTGAGGTGGCAGAAACATCAACTTTTCCCGGCGTCATCGTCACGAGGGCGACGCTCATCCCCTCTCCCTCGATTCAAATTCATATTCAATTCACACTTTTTACACAAAGACTTCAGAAGGGCAAGAAGGCTAATTAGTCTTCAAGGGGTGGGGCCTGGGAAATCAACCTATCTTTTCAATGATGTATACCAGGACAGCCTTGGCAATGCCCTACTCTTCACGATTTTCAACTGCCGTGGGATCTTTAGCGTGCACACCCAGAAGGCACACGGGTCCGACTCGCTTTTCTTCCCCTTCCGAAGGACTAGACGTTCAATTCGATTTTCCGGTCAAACCGAGGAACAAAATCGAAACCTCTACCCGGAGCGAACCCGGAACCTCGAGTTTCGTCATTGGCAGGCGAACGTCTGAACCATCGGATGATCTGTGAAATTTCAGGACCAGTTTGTAACGAGCACTTTACTTATCTCTCATTATACGGTCTATTTTTGTGTTGATGGGCGAGTCTGTGAGAGTCAAGGCAGTTCAAAGCGCTGACGTGTCCCTACCCCCTTCTTCCTTGGAATAATATGCACCAGGAAAGAGAAAATATTTTTTGACAGAGTTTGAAAAACAGAATGGCATGAACCTGTGTTTAAAAATTACTGCGGCTGTGCCACAAGATGTCTGGAGAGATCCATGAGTTGAGGGAAACGGTGGAAATGTTATTGTAGAAACTGATTTGGCTCTACGACTCACAGTCAGCGGGGGGGGGGGGGGGGGGGGGGGGGGGGTAGTCAAAATATTGGTATAAAAACTGTTCTTGCCCTATGAATTACGAGGAATGGTGAAAAGTATTTATACAAACACTGTTTTGGTCCTATGAATCAGGAGAAATGATTAAATTATTGATATAAAGACTACATTATACGTAAAAATCACGAGAAATCGTAAAAATGTTGGCATAAGACTGCTCTGGGGAAATGGTGAAAGTATTGGTATGAACACTGTGATGGAGAAATGGTCAAAACAATGGTACAAAGCCTGTTTTGGGGAAATCGTGAAAATATTGGTATTAAGACTGTTTTGGGGAAATCGTGAAAATATTGGTATTAAGACTGTTTTGGGTAAATGGTGAAAATAATGGTATAAAAAGACTATTTGGGAGAAATGGTGAAAATAATGATTTAAAGACTGTTTGGGGGAAATGGAGAGAATAATGATATAAAGACTGTTTGGGGGAAATGGTGAAAATAATGATTTAAAGACTGTTTGGGGGAAATGGAGAGAATAATGATATAAAGACTGTTTGGGGGAAATGGTGAAAATAATGGTATAAGGACTGTTTGGGGGGCATAGAGAAAATAACGGTATAAAGACTGTCTGGGGAGAAATGGTGAAAATAATGGTATAAAGACTGTTTGGGGGAAATGGTGAAAATAATGGTATAAGGACTGTTTGGGGGGCATAGAGAAAATAACGGTATAAAGACTGTCTGGGGAGAAATGGTGAAAATAATGGTATAAAGACTGTCTGGGGGGAAATGGTGAAAATAATGGTATAAAGACTGTCTGGGGGGAAATGGTGAAAATAATGGTATAAAGACTGTCTGGGGAGAAATGGAGAAAATAATGGTATAAAGACTGTCTGGGGGGAAATGGTGAAAATAATGGTATAAAGACTATCTGGGGAGAAATGGTGAAAATAATGGTATAAAGACTATCTGGGGAGAAATGGTGAAAATAATGGTATAAAGACTGTCTGGGGAGAAATGGTGAAAATAATGGTATAAAGACTGTCTGGGGAGAAATGGTGAAAATAATGGTATAAAGACTGTCTGGGGAGAAATGGTGAAAATAATGGTATAAAGACTGTCTGGGGAGAAATGGTGAAAATAATGGTATAAAGACTATCTGGGGAGAAATGGTGAAAATAATGGTATAAAGACTGTCTGGGGAGAAATGGTGAAAATAATGGTATAAAGACTGTCTGGGGAGAAATGGTGAATATAATGGTATAAAGACTGTCTGGGGGGAAATGGTGAATATAATGGTATAAAGACTGTCTGGGGGAAAATGGTGAAAATAATGGTATAAAGACTGTCTGGGGGAAAATGGTGAAAATAATGGTATAAAGACTGTCTGGGGAGAAATGGTGAATATAATGGTATAAAGATTGTCTGGGGAGAAATGGTGAAAATAATGGTATAAAGACTGTCTGGGGGGAAATGGTGAATATAATGGTATAAAGACTGTCTGGGGGGAAATGGTGAATATAATGGTATAAAGACTGTCTGGGGGAAAATGGTGAATATAATGGTATGAAGACTGTCTGGGGGAAAATGGTGAAAATAATGGTATGAAGACTGTCTGGGGGGAAATGGTGAATATAATGGTATAAAGACTGTCTGGGGGAAAATGGTGAAAATAATGGTATAAAGACTGTCTGGGGGAAAATGGTGAAAATAATGGTATAAAGACTGTTTCGGTCCAATAAGTTTGGGGAAATAGTGACAGTATTCGTGGAAAAAACTGTTGTAGCTGTGTGAGGTAGGGGAAACGGTAGCACTTAGTATAAAGACTGTTTTTGGCTCTGGCAGTGTTCAAACAATGTTGTGGATATTTTCTTTAATCTCTTGAGTAATGAATGGTACAGAATTGTACCACCAGATTACATAAGTGTTTTCCCCCAAAAAATATTGGGAGCTTCCAACTGCTAAATGTTTAAAACTGCAGGAACACAAACACGAATACGAAATTTGATGTATAAGGCCAACAGCCCCTTACGATAGGGATGTTTAGACTGTAGTAAGGGGAGAAGAGTTGGCAGCGATGCTAGCTGGTGGATGGGTGGACTGCCCAATAGAGAGATGAAGACCTGGAGTAAGGCACAGGAGGACTGTTCCATTCTCGCTTGGTCCTGTGACTGGGCTGGACCTGACTGGTGTGTGTTGTGGCTGTATCCCTGGATTTGTCGTCTCGCCACTTCGCTATTCGGCTTGTGAACGAGGTGACTGATGACTGGGTCCGAATGGGTCATGCAGCGCATTGACAGTCACATCCCTTTCTCTCATTGCTCGGCAAAATTGCTACTGTACAGTGTCGGAAGCTTGGAGATGACTGGACGTCCGGCCAGTGGTGAGGTATTGTTCCTCTGGGCCCCATCCCGCACCCTCGGGTATTTCTTGTTAATTTTCACACACACACACACACAAAAAAAAGAAAGAAAGAGAGGAAAGAAAGAAAAGAAAAACGAAGAAAAGATTCCACAAGCCGACTGGATTATAAGCAATGATAATGATATGATAATGAAATTCTATTGTCGTTATTGCTATTTGTTTGTTTATATGTTTGTTTGGTATGTTTGTTTGTTTGTGTGTTTGTTTGTGTTGTTTGTTTGTTTCTTTCTTTCTTTCTTTCTTTCTTCTTTCTTTGTAATCAAGTTTTCTGTATGTCGCGAGTGTGACTTTTCCGCTGGAAACGCTTCTTACCAGGGGCGGTAACTAACACATGTGTACTGACTGGCTTCCAAGGCAGATAATCAGGTCTGGTCAGTACAGCGAAAGAAATACATGCATACAATATGTGAGAGCTGAGACAGCATGAAAGACTGTGTCACGGTCAGTGGACTGACCCTTGCATCACCTGCACCGTGTGTGGGGTTTTGTGGTTTTTCGTTTCTGTGTGTGTGTGTGTGTGTGTGTGTGTGTGTTGGTGTGGTGTGTTGTGTGTGTGTGTGTGTGTGTGTGTGTGGTGGCGCGCGCGCTCCTTCCTCCCCTTTCGGGTCGCTTTTACAAAGAACACTACTTCTTTGCAGATTATGTGACCCTCTCGTCTCTCTCTCTCTCCCCTCTCTCCCCTTCCCGTCTCTTTCTTCCCTCTCTTTGTCAGTCTGTCTCTCGCTCTCTCTCTCTCTCTCCCTCTCTCTCTCTCTCTCTCTCTCGATATATATGTAATTATGTGCATATATGTCTCTCTCTCTCCTCTCTCTCTCCTCCTCCTCTCTCATCTTCCCTCTCTCCTCTCTCTCTCTCTCTCCTCTCTCTCTCCTCTCTCTCTCTCTCTCTCTCTCTCTCTCTCCTCTCCTCATATCTATGTATATATACAAATTGTGCATATATGTCTCTCTCTCTCTCTCTCTCTCTCTCTCTCTTCTCTCTCTCTCTCTCTCTCTCTCTCTCTCTCTCTCTCTCTCTCTCTCTCTCTCTCTCTCTCTCTCTCCTCTCTCCCCTCTCTCTCTCTCCCCTGGACGTAAAACTTTCTCTATCTTTGTAGAGAGCAAACTCACGGACAAGGTGTTTGGTGAATGCAGGAAGTGTGCGCATTCTGGCACCAGGAGGCAGGAGCAGGAGGTATGATGTAGCTGCTCCATAGGCTAATTTCACTCAGCTGCAGAACTGCAGGTTAGCTCAATGAGATCCTGCACATATATCACCACCGCCTTACGAAACAGCTAATGTACTGGGTAGAGCACTCGTTCCCCAAAAAGGTGGGGTTGAGCAATATCGAGCGTGGTTGCCGTATGGATGGGTTCCCAGATCCGAATTCCGTTTTTTTTTTTTAAAAACATACCGCTTCTATCACTCAGCTGTAAATAGGTACCTGACCCCCTTTTCTGTGACAAGGAAAGTGAAGCAGCTAGAGAGAGGACATGGATGCCTCTGTCGTTGTTGTGCTGGACGCGAGAGAAATGTAGGTCTCTGACGCCTCGCTTCTTCCACCAGATCTAGTTATGTGTGAAGTCCTTTCTTTTGTATGTTTGTTGTGTGTTTGTGTTGTTTTGTTGGTTGGTTGGTCGGTTGTTGGTTGGTTGGTGGTGCTTGCTTGCTTGCTTGCTTGCTTGGTCGGTCTGTTGGTTTATTTGTTTGGCTGTTTTCTTGTTTGTTGGTTGATTGGTTTGTTTGTTTGTGTGGTTGGTTGTTGCTTGCTTGCTTGATTGATTGATTGGTTGGTTGCTTGCTTGCTTTTTTAGTTCCTTCCTTCCTTCCTTCCTTCGTTGGTTTGTTTGTTGGTTTGTTTGTTTTTTTTATTCATTTATTTATTTATTCATTTGTTTGTTTGTTTGTTATTGCTGTTGCCATAAAACAGACAGACAGACACACACACACACACACACACACACACACACACACACACACACACACACGCACGACACACACACACACACACACCCAAAAAAACCTCGAGGACTACATGTATGCAAGGATTGCATATACCTGCTTGTAATCTGCATACCTTAGCGCTTGTGTGTGGGTGGCCTCGGGCATGAGTACAGACAGTGTACTGACACACCCAGCGTTGTTAGGTGACAAGCACTGCCACATCAAGTAAACAGTGTTACTTTGGATCAGTCCTGACAAATGACAGCAAGTTTTCCGTGCATGCCGCAAGCAGTGCCAAGATGGCGCGCCCACATCCCACGTCAGCGAATGACGTCAGATGGGAAATATACACCTGTGGTTAAACCCCTTGACTCCGCACCTATCCACCCAGTGGAAAACCTAACCTTTGACCCCCCCCTCACTATCCGCCGGCTTCCTGAAGGAAGCTGGTGGATAGGGTGAGGGAGTCAGAGGGTTAAGTTTTTGCTCTGCCACTACGGTTGATAGTGCAGGATGCTGGTGGACAGGGTGCGGGAGTCAAAGGGTTAAGTTTGGTCTGCTTTAGATTTAGGGGTAGGGAAAGCCTGGTGACGTAAAAATAGGATTTTCACCTTCCAATCTGACTGAACGGTCAGGATTAGGTTAGGATTTAGGGGTCAGGATTAGGGAAGGCTGGGTGAGGTTAGGAAAGGATAGGGTTTCACTTCCAGTCTGAATGAACGGTTAGGATTAGGGTTAGGATTAGGGTCAGGATTAGGGAGAGGCCTGGCTGATGGAAAGGTAGGGCTTTCACCTTCCAGGCTGACTGAACGGAGGTTAGGATTAGGGTTAGGGTTAGGAATTAGGATTAGGGTAGGTTAGGATTAGGGTTAAGATTAGGATTAGGGCTAGGGTTAGAGTTAAGGTTAGGATTAGGGCTAGGCTTAGGATTAGGGTTTTAGGGTTAGGGTCAGGGTTAGGTATTTATGGTTAGGTTTCTTGTTCGCCGCCATCTTTAAAACGTCCAGCAAAGGACAATTTTTTTTGTGTGTCTTAATACCAAAAAATGTTCCAAAAACAACCCGATGCCAAAAGATCTACGCATATAAGCATACTTACTAAGTGTGTGTTTGTGCCATAAATGTGCAAGGACCTCACAACCCAAGAGAAGGCAGGTGACGCCACTCGAAATCCGAGGGCTAGCAAGCGTTCTTTTTGATGAGTCATGACAAGCCGGCGGCTGAAGATAAATGGCTGCCGCCGTGTGATCATCATCATTAATGAAGGTTTGGCAAGGCTGGGGGCCATCCATATGCCAACACCACTCGTGCTGCAAGTTCAGGCAATTTGAGGCATGTCATCCGTCAGTCGGTCCCTCTGCTGCCATTCTTTCCATTCATAGCTAGCTAGCTACTCGCAGAGCGCGGCAAGGGCGTTTCACCAGTGACAGACTATTTTGTGTGTGTGTGTATGTGTGTGTGTGTGTGTGTGTGTGTGTGTGTGTGTGTGTGTGTGTGTGTGTTATGTGTGTGTGTTTGTGTTGTGTGTGTATGTGTGTGTGTGTGTGTTGTGTGTATGTGTGTGTGTGTGTGTGTGTGTGTTTTGTGTGTGTGTGTGTGTGTGTGTTGTGTGTGTGTGTGTGTGTGTGTGTGTATGTGTGTGTGTTTGATGTGTGTGCATGTTATGTGTGTGTGTATGTGTGTGTGTGTGTGATGTGTGTGTGTGTGTTATGTGTGTGTGTTTTGTGTGTGTGTGTGTGTGTGTGTGTGTGCGTGACCCCACCTGTCACGTGTATTGCCAGGTCCTTGCTGGCAGGGTAGGGTGGATTGCATATATAAGATACATACTTTATGATAAGAAGCTCTTGACTTCGTATACAGGTTTTAACCCTTGGAC
>JAPXFY010000018.1:48280931-48293431 GCA_030674185.1 Monoplex corrugatus | reverse complement strand
GTTGTGTGTGTGTGTTGTGTGTGTTGTGTTGTGTTGTGTTGTGTTGTTTGTGTTGTTTGTGTTGTGTTGTGTTGTGTTGTGTTGTGTTGTGTTGTGTTGTGTTGTGTTGTGTTGTGTTGTGTTGTCACACTTTTCCATGCAAAATATAGGACGTTCATCCTCCTCGGAAGAGCACGTTGCCAGCATATGACGATACCATTTTTTTTCTGTGATTGTTTTGTGTGTTTGTGTTTGTGTTGTTTGTTTGTGTTGTGTGTGTGTGTGTGTGTGTGTGTGTGTGTGTGTGTGTGTGTGTTGTGTGTGTGTGTGGTGTTGTGTGTGTTGTGTGTGTGTGTGTGGTATGTGTGTGTGTGTGTCCAAAGTGCGGTTATGTGGCTAACTTCTATTCAAAGACGAAACCGTGGGTTCATTTTCATCATCATTCTTCATATTTCTTTTGTCCATGATTGTCCTGGGGAAATTACGATGGTGGTTTCCCCTTGCCTTCCATCGGGTTTTTTTTTCAGGGTTAACTCCCTTAGCCTTACTCTCTCCGAGATGGTCCACAAGGCAATGGAGCTATTTACCCATTTTACGTGTGCTAAAAGGATACAGCAAATGGGACATCCGTTGGTTGGTTGGTTGGTTGGTTGGTTGGTTGGTTGGTTGGTTGGTTGGTTGGTTGTTGGGCTGGCTGGTTGGTTGGTTGTTGGTTGGTTGGTTGTTGGTTGTTGGTTGGTTGGTTGGTTGGTTGGTTGGTTGGTTGGTTGGTTGGTTGGTTGGTTGGTTGGTTGGTTTGGTTGGTTGGTTGGTTGGTTGGTTGGTTGGTTGGTTGGTTGGTTGGTTGGTGGTCGGTCGGTCGGTCGGTTGGTCGGTCGGTTGGTTGGTTGGTTGGTTGGTTGGTTGGTTGGTTGGTTGGTTGGTTGGTTGGTTGGTGGTTGGCTGGTTGGTTGTTGGTTGGTTTGTTTGTTGCTTCGTTTGTTTGTTGGTTTGTTTATTCGTTGGTTTGTTTGTTCGTTGGTATTGGTTGGTTGGTTGGTTGGTTGGTTGGTTTGGTTGGTTGTTGGTTGGTTGGTTGGTTGGTTGGTTGGTTGGTTGGTTGGTGATGGTTGGTTGGTTGGTTGGTGGTTGGCTGGTTGGTTGTTGGTTGGTTTGTTTGTTGCTTCGTTTGTTTGTTGGTTTGTTTATTCAGTTGGTTTGTTGATTTGTTTGTTGGTTTGTTTGTTGGTTTGTTTGTTGGTTTGTTTGTTTCTTGTTTGTTTGTTGGGGGGGGGGGGGGGTTGCGAAAGATTAAACACCAAATCATGATCGAAGATCTAACGGAGGGGAACAGGGAGGGGTTAGGGGAGACAATTCCCTTTTAGAAATGTCCGGAGTGAAACCCTGGACCTTTCGGTTAGGACCACCAAGCCACCATTTCGTGCTTCTTAGCTTATATATACTGCATCTTTCTTTTTTCTGTCTTTTTTTCTGTTGATTGGTTTGTTGGCTGGTTGGTTGGTTGCTTGCTTGCTTGCTTGCTTGCTTGCTTGGTGGGTGGTTTTTTTTAAGGTTTTGTTGGTACAGATGTAGACCATTCGTCTTCCAACCTGTCTGCACGAGTTTGCACGGATGCGAATCTCGCTCGAGCAGAACTTAACGCGTGCAGTCTCCAGCCTCCGCAGCTGTGGATGTCTACCTGACTTTCTTTAATTAGAATTGGAAAAGGAGCAGCAAGGGAGAGGATATGGGCACCTCCCTCATAACGCCAGCTTCCAGAAAAAGCTGAGGCCTCTGCCATCTCACTCCCTTATGCACAACCAACTTAAAGTTACGGAGCTACTTTTACCTTTTCCTTTTCTTTCCTCATTCAACATTTGTGTCCTTTTTCCTTTTCTTGTCTCATTCAACTTCTATGTCCTTTTTCCTTTTCTTTTCTCATTCAACTTCTATGTCTTTTTTACTTTTCTTTTCTCATCCAACTTCTATGTCCTTGTCCTTTTCTTTTCTCATCCAACTTCTATGTCCTTGTCCTTTTCTTTTCTCATCCAACTTGCATGTTCTTTTCCTTTTCTTTTCTCATTCAACTTCTATGTCCTTTCTTTTCTTTTCTCATCCAACTTCATGTTCTTTTCCTTTTCTTTTCTCATCCAACTTCTATGTCCTTGTCCTTTTCTTTTTCATCAACTTCTTGTCCTTTTCCTTTTCTTTTCTCATCCAACTTATATGTCCTTTTTCCTTTACTTTTCTCATCCAACTTCTTGTCCTTTTTCCTTTTCTTTTCTCGTTCAACTTCTATGCTTTTTCTTTTTCTTTTCTCATCCAATTTATATGTCCTTTTCCTTTTATTTTCTCATCCAACTTTATGTCCTTTTCCTTTTATTTTTCTCATCCAACTTATATGTCCTTTTCCTTTTATTTTCTCATCCAACTTATATGTCCTTTTCCTTTTATTTTCTCATCCAACTTATATGTCCTTTTCCTTTTCTTTTCTCGCTCGACTTCTATGTCCTTTTCCTTTTCTTTTCTCGTTCAACTTCTGTGCCTACTGTGGCTTGCAAATTCAAGTAGACTACATTAACGAGTCACATCATCGGTAATATTGTAGAGTATTCCACTCAACGAACATCAGGAAAGTCATCTATTCTGTTTTGTTGCCGTCCGAGCCTTGGAAACTGAATCTTTATGTCTTTCGTTGCGTGCACTGGACAAAGGCCACTGGGTCGAACATTTTGGCACTGTCTTGTTTTTTTCGTGTTCATTCCCAAGCCACATGATCAAACTTATTTGTGCCTCTTTGTTTTTTTGTTTCAGTTTATTTAATAACCCTACAATGTTCATAATTCTTGACTCAGTTAGGTTCGTAGATCCTTATAATGTTTCCATCATTCTGGTGCGTCAATTTAGTGTTTATAATCCCTTACAATGTTTTCCATCATTCTGGTGACGTCAGTTTAGTGTTTCTAGATCCCTTATAATGTTTCCATCATTCTGGTGACGTCAATTTAGTGTTTCTATCATCCTTATAATGTTTTCCATCATTCTGGTGACGTCAGTTTAGTGTTTCATATATCCCTTATAGTGTTTTCCATCATTCTGGTGACGTCAGTTTAGTGTTTCATACATCCCTTATAATGTTTTCCATCATTCTGGTGACGTCAGTTTAGTGTTTCATACATCCCTTATAATGTTTTCCATCATTCTGGTGACGTCAGTTTAGTGTTTCATATATCCCTTATAATGTTTTCTATCATTCTGGTGACGTCAGTTTAGTGTTTCATACATCCCTTATCGTGTTTTCTATCATTCTGGTGACGTCAGTTTAGTGTTTCATACATCCCTTATCGTGTTTTCCATCATTCTGGTGACGTCAGTTTAGTGTTTCATATATCCCTTATATGTTTTCCATCATTCTGGTGACGTCAGTTTAGTGTTTCATATATCCCTTATATGTTTTCCATCATTCTGGTGACGTCAGTTTAGTGTTTCATACATCCCTTATAATGTTTTCTATCATTCTGGTGACGTCAGTTTAGTGTTTCATACATCCCTTATAATGTTTTCCATCATTCTGGTGACGTCAGTTTAGTGTTTCATACATCCCTTATAATGTTTTCCTATCATTCTGGTGACGTCAGTTTAGTGTTTCATACATCCCTTATCGTGTTTTCCATCATTCTGGTGACGTCAGTTTAGTGTTTCATACATCCCTTATCGTGTTTTCCATCATTCTGGTGACGTCAGTTTAGTGTTTCATATATCCCTTATCGTGTTTTCCATCATTCTGGTGACGTCAGTTTAGTGTTTCATACATCCCTTATCGTGTTTTCCATCATTCTGGTGACGTCAGTTTAGTGTTTCATACATCCCTTATCGTGTTTTCTATCATTCTGGTGACGTCAGTTTAGTGTTTCATACAACTCCTTATCGTGTTTTCCATCATTCTGTGACGTCAGTTTAGTGTTTCATATATCCCTTATAATGTTTTCCATCATTCTGGTTGACGTCAGTTATAGTGTTTCATAATCCCTTATAATGTTTTCCATCATTCTGGTGGCGTCAGTTTAGTGTTTCATATATCCCTTCTTCCTTTCTTCCTTCCTTCCTTCCTTCCTTCCTTCCTTACTTCCTTCCTTCCTACCTTCCCCATTTCATGACCTTGCCAGCGTGTTGGGTTTTGGAGAAGGCTCAAGGAGTCTGTCAGATAACTGCCGGCAGATTTGGGCGGAGCGAATATGGAATTGTGCTGGTGTGAGGAATCCCTCTTGAACAAACTCCAAATTCCAAACTCCAGAGTGTTTCCTGAATGACATACCCGTTCTCGTTCTACTTCCGCTTGTTTCTGATTTGTATGAGATAAACTGAAAAGGGCGCTAATACCCATTTAAGATAGGCGCAAACGGTAGTACTTAGTTCAAAGGCATCAGTCCTTATCTTCACCAACATCTGAAGCGAAGGAAATCTGGAGGGGCTGACAGAGAAAAAAGACAGACAGACAGGACAGACAGACACAGAGAGACAGGGGACACAGAGGCAGAGAGAGAGAGCGAAGACAAGAAGAGAAAGAAAGAGGGAGAGAGCGAAGGCAAGAGAGGTGAGAGAGAGAGAGAGAGCGAAGGCAAGAGAGAATGCGTGAGAGAGAGATTGCGCGAAGGCAATAGAGAGAGAGGGGGAGGGAGTGAGTGAGAGAGAGAGAGCGCGCGAAGGCGAGAGAGAGACAGCGGAGGCACGAAAGAGAGAGAGAGAGAGAAAGAGAGGGAAAGAGAGAGAGAGAGAGGGGAAGAGAGGAAGAGAGAGAAAGAGAGAACGAAGGCAAGGGAGACAGACAGACAGACAGACAGAGAGAGCGCGCGAAGGCAAGAGAAAGAGAGAGAGAAAGCAAAGGCAAGAGAGAGAGAGAGAGAAAGGAGAGAGAGAGAGAGTGAAGGCAAGAGAGAGAGACAGGCAGACAGAGACAGACAGAAAGAGAGAGAGTGTGTGTGAGCGAAGGTTAGAGAGGAGAGAGAGAGAGAGAGAGAGAGAGAAGTGAATGCACAGAGAGAAAGAGTGTGAGCGAAGGCAAGAGAGAGAGAGAAAGAGAGAGAGGGAGGGAGGGAGAGAGACAGAGAGACGGAGACTAATAGACAGACAAACAAGACAGACAGACCAGAGAGCAATTTCAGCAAAGTCTTTGGGAGAGGGAAAAGTGTGGAGAAGAAGGAGGGGGTGGGAGATTCACAATAATCTATGAGCTAGGGTCTTGCTACCACACTTATTTTTTCCTCATTAACTCTCATACATTTAGCGTTGCCAGTGGAGTTCATTGCCCTAACCCCACCCCTTCCTCATTTGTTCTCTCTCTTCTTCTCTCTCTCTCTCTCTCTCTTTCTCTCTCTCTCTGTCTGTCTGTCTTCTGTTCTCTCCCTCTCTCTGCCTCTCTCTCTCTCTCTCTCTCTCTCTCTCTGTCTTCTCTGTCACTGTCTCTTCTCTGTCTTACTCTGTCTCTCTGTCTCTCATCTCTCTGTCTCTGTCTCACTCTGTTCTCTATCTCTCTTCTCTGTCTGTCTGTCCTCTCTCTTTCTCTCTCTCTCTTTTCTGTCACTGTCTCTGTCTCTGTCTCACTCGTCTCCTCTGTCTCTCATTTCTCTGTCTCTGTCTCGGTCCTCTCTCTCCCTCTCTCTCTCTCTCTGCTCTCTCTCTCTCTCTTCTCTCTCTCTCTCAGGAAAAACATTTCAAGGCAGTCAAGCTCTTATTGCAGTCGCGCTTATTTTTATATAAACAATCAGATTTTGTACTCGAAGATCACTGTGACCTTGCAGAAACATGGATGTAAAGAAAACTTACCCAGGTACGGCACGACAACTGAATCTAAAGTGTTTTCAAGAGGGATTTTTCGCACGCGAACAGCTCCATACGCGCTCTGCCCGAAACCTGCCAGCAGTTACCTAGTAGATTCCTTGAACCACGGTAAAACCCTTAGTATCGACAAGGTCTTGAAATGGGGAGGGGGCGGGGAATCTATGACATGCTGACACTGCCAGAATGATAAGAATATGAAGACGGGCAACCAACAAGCCAAGTTTTATGTTCCGGGGTGGGTCTGAGCTCGGAGACATAAGATCTTGAGCCCACGGTTCTATCCAAACTTGAAAAACACTTCATTACTCAAAGAGATAGTGCCATAAGAGCCTACCTGACCAGTCCGCGCAGAGTGAGACCCGTTTTAACCCTTTGATTCCTAGATCCTGTCCATCAGCTTCCTGTATTTTCAGCCATGCTAGCAAAGCAAAAAAAAATAACACTTTGACTCCCTAACCCTATCCACCAGCTTGCTGCTTGGAAGCTGATGGATAGAGTGAGGGAGTCGAAGCGGAGCTGGTGGATAGGGTGAGGGAGTCAAAGGATTACGTTTTTTCAGTCGGTAGGCAGGGTGCGGGAGTCAGATGGTTAAGAATCGAACCCAGAACCCCTTTCTTACCAGCATAGCACTCTAACAGGCTGAGATCACAGGGCCACGACAACTGAGTTCCATCTCTGCCAGCCCCAGCCCCAGCCCAGCCACAGCCCTGGCCCCCAGCCCCAATCCCAGCCCCAACCCCACCCACAGCCCTGGCCCCCAGCCCCAGTCCCAGCCACCACCCCCAGCCCCAGCCCTGGCCCCCAGCCCAAGCCCAAGCCCCAGCCCAAGCTCCGGCCCAAGTCCCAGCTACTCCCAGCCCTAGCCACAGCCACAACCACAGCCACAGCTACAGTCACAGCCACAACCACAGTCCCAGACCCAAACCACCAGCCACAGCCCAACCACAGCCCCAGCCCCAGCCCCAACCCCAGCCTAGCCCCAGCCCCAGCCTCATCCACCAGCCCTGGCCCCCAACCACAGCCACAGCTACCAACCCTGGCCTCACCACAGCCCTCAAAAAGTTACCAACTCGGTAGCTTGGAGCAAAAACAGAATAGTGCTTACTCTCTTTCGCTTGGAGGGGAAAAAAAAGAAAAAGAAAACAGTTTTTTCCAGCTATGGGAAGGAAGGAAGGAAGCTGGAAAACGTGTTGTACCGGCAGTAGTCAAATGTGGAGGTTTCATTTCTCGCTGGCAAACATATGACAAGATGAGGGAAATGAGGTTTTGCCGGCTCTACCAGTCAGCGGTTGTTGGTTGTTGCCATGTCATAAAACTTGGTGCTTATGCCTCCGTTTGTAGCTCCTGCACACACACACACACACATGTGGGTAAGGTTACAACCCCCCACCCCACCCCCCTTTCATCTCTCGCGCTTTCATTTACATGAAGGGTTTTCCACCCGTCTACTTTTTTCCGTTTTCTTTTTAATCTGCCTCTTCCTGCCTGAGAAAGAGAGAGCGGAAGAGAGAGAGAGAGAGAGAGGAGAGAGAGAGAGAAAGAAAGAAAGAGGAGAGAGAAAGAGGAGAAAGAGAGAGGAGAGAGAAAGAGTAGAGCGAGAGAGAGAGGGGAGAGAGAGAAGAAAAGAGAGAGAAAGAAAGAGAGAGAGAAGAGAGAGAGAGAAGAGAGAGAAGAGAGAGAAAGAAAAGAGACAGAAACAGACAGAGACAGACAGAGAGACACAGAGAGACACAGAGAGACAGACAGAGACAGACAGAGACAGAGAAAGCATGTAGAAATAAATCCCTCTGGATTTAAACCAACGCACGTTGTTGCTGATGTTGCAATTGCTGCAGCTGCTGCTCTAGTGCACAGAAAATGAAATCATTGTGGAACCTGCAGATGATTCGCCTTGGCGTAAACAACAGAACAAGAAGGATAATTAACGCTGCCGCTGCATTCGAAGAGACAGGCGTTATCTTAGTGGTTCCTAGTTATGAGGGAGCGAAAATTAGAGACAGATCTGGTGAATGAGGGTATCTTGCGATGCTGCTATTGTTTTCGGCTATGGGACTATCATTCTAATCTGTCTCTGTCTCTGTCTCTGTCTCTGTCTCTCTTCTCTCTCTCGTCTCTCTCTCTCTCTTCTCTTCTCCTCTCTTCTCTCCTCTTCTCTCCTCTTCTCTTCTCTTCTCTTCTCTTCGCTTCTCTCCTCTGTCTCTGTCTGTCTGTCTGTCTGTCTGTCTCTCTCTCTCTCTCTCCTCTCTCTCTCTCTCTCTCTCTCTCTCTCTCACTCACTCACACACACACACATACATATACATACGTATACGTACAATACATACACGTGTGTAAATCTGTATGTGTATGTCTCTGTGTGTGTATACATACACACATACATACATACATACATACATACAAACACACATACATGCATATATACATACATACAAACATACATACACACATACATACACACATACATATACACACATACATACATATATACATACATTCACACATACATACATAGATACATACATACATACATACACACATCGATGACCTTGGATAAAAAAAAACATGAAATGGAAAATTAAGTAAACATATCATTGCTTCCACGCAAATAGTCTAAGGATGTACCCCTGGCGCTGGCCATTCATCACTAGGGGATTTTAACCCTTTGACTCCCGCACTCTATCCCCCAACTGCAAAAATTTAACCCTTTGACTTCCTCACCCTATCCACCAGCTTCCTGCAGGAAGCTGGTGGATAGGGTGAGGAAGTCAAAGGGTTAAGTTTTTGCTTTGCTAACATGGATGACAATGCAAGATGCTGGTAGACAAGGTGCGGGAGTCAAAGGGTTAAAGAAAGCTAAATACAAAAGCATAATCATAACTTAAGCACACAAAAACAGGGTACCTAAAATTGCCACGAAGCAGTTCACCTTACCAGAGGTAAAAGTGCAATGGATATATGTACCTGATTATCAATCCTAACAGACAAGTAGTATGCAGGCTAAAATTTTATGGAAAACATATAGGTGAACAAATCAGCAAGGTTAAAAAAAAAAAGAATGAGAAAGGTAGAGATGACAGAAAGCAGAAGAGCAAGTCAGAAACAAGGAGAGTGACAGACAAGAGGAAATTTCTGGCACAGAATTACCGGAAAGGGGGGGGGGGGGTGTGATTATTTACACTGAAAGAGCTTGCGGCATCCTAACGTGTATGGGTGAGGATGGATAGGAGGGGGGGGGATGAAAAAATCTTACTCAGCAAACAAACTAATTTGACCCTCATATCAACCCACACACCCACACGCTCAGAAAACAAAACCACGTAATTACTGCTGAACACAAACACGGGTGAACTTGAGCACAGTGAGAATTGTTACAGCAAATAAATGGCCGCTTTTAATTCACTGAAAGTTATCTCCCCTTTGGCTTCTTCCTATCACTCCACCCCTACCCTACCCACCCACCTTACCCCCTTACCCCCACCTCGCCCCCAGACCTGGACAAATTTCTAAACGGCCCTACCTGTTTGTGATGGGGAGGGGAGGGAAGTCTAGGAACTGGCAGAGCACGAGTTAGTGCTCTCCCTTGTTTACGTTGGCCACAAAGGACATCGCTCCTTGTCAGGATGCCATTGTGCATTGTTATGTAAGAGACCTTTTTGTTGTTGCCCTGCTTCTCCTGCAGATTAGAAATACAGACACACGCCTTGTCCTTTCCCTTTTACTTTCTGCTCTATCGCCAGGATTTGGGGGGGGGGGGGGGGTTAGTCTTCTGGTTGGAAAAAAAAACTAACAGCCCGAAGAAAAATAAAACAATACACACGTATAGAAAATCAGTTTAAAATTTAAAACAAAGAATTAAATTAACCACTGCAAAAAGTTCATCTTAACAGATACTTGTTTATTCTTTCGAGGGATGGTGGGGAAGGATTTTGGGGGAGGTGGGTGTAGGAGGGGAGAGAATTAACGTTTTATTCCGGCTCCAAAGACCTGAACTGAACGAGCTGAAGAAATGAAAGTGAAGTTGTTTAAAAAGTATACAGATAAATTTTTTTTTTTCGCTGGTGGCTTTTAGATGCAAACCTAAACACACACCTACACACGCAAGCACACAAACACACGCATGCACGCACGCACTCATACACACATACATGCATATGCACACATGCATACACATACGCACCACCACCACCTTACACACACACAACCAAACATTGAAACTTTATCTCTCTCTCCCTCTCTTTCTCTCTCTCTCTCTCTCGCTCGCTCTCTCGCTCTCTCTCCCTCTCTCTCTCTGTCTACCTGTCTGTCTGTCTGTCTGTCTCTCTGTCTCTGTCTCTGTCTCTGTCTGTCTCTCTGTCTCTCTGTCTCTGTCTTGTCTCTGTCTCTCTCTCTCTCTCTCTCTCTCTCTCTCTCTCTCTCTCTCTATCTCTCTCTCTGAGTCTCTCACCCTACGTATATCTCTGATTCTCTCTCCTCCCCCATCTGTCTCTCTGTCTTTCTCTCTGCCTCTGTCTGTCTGTTTGTCTGTCTGCTCTTCTCTCTCTCTCTCTCTCTCTCTCTCTCTCTCTCTCTCTCTCTCTCTCTCTCTCCTGAAGAGAAACAAACAACAAAACACTCACAGAAACAAACTTCAAAGGCACAACCTGGGAGCTATGTTTTTCATGACATCCGCTGTTGGAACATAAATTAAATAATTTGTTTTTCCTTGAACGCTGTTTTCTCCCCTCCCCCTCCCCCCTGTCTGTCTGTCTGTTTTTCTGTTTCTCTCTCTCTCTCTCTCTCTCTCTCTCTCTCTCTCTCTCTCCTCTCTCTCTCTCTTTCTTTCTTCTTTCCATTTTCGTCTTCTTTTTCTGTTTGTGTCTGTGTGTGTGCTTATGTGTGTACGAGTGTGTATGTCTATGTGTATGTGTGTATGTAAGTGAATGTGTGTAATTGTATGTGTATGTGTGTTTGTACATGTGTGTGTGTGAGTGTGTGTGTGGATATGCGTGAGTGAGTTGTGGGGAGGGTGGTAGGTGGATCGGGTATAAATGGGTGTGTACGTATGTCTGTGTCTGTGCGTTTGTCTGTGTTTGTGTCTGCGGTCTGTGTGTGTCTGTGGGTGCGTGCATTCGCCGTATGTGTGATGTGTGCATGTGTTGGTGTCTATGTGTGACAAGACTTGATACGTGACACGTCAAGTGACTTACGCCTCAGATTAAAAAGTGTTGGTTTTTTGTTTTTTGTGTGTTTTTGTTTTTGTTTTTTTGTTTTGTTTGTTTTTCTTGTGACACACATACCATCACTAAACCTACTCATTTACAAGTCAAAGTTTTACCTGTCTAATCGTACTGAAGTCATGTTGATCAGTAAAAACATGAATCCCTCATGCAAAATAACAGCAAATGGCACAACTTGACACAGGTTAATAAGTTTAAATACCTGGAACGGTCATTTCATCAGACGCAGATGCACATCGAAATAGCTGGCGAATCGCAGCCAAAACAGCATTCAAGAGATGACATTTACAACAAATGCTATCAATTAACATCAGAAATAGAGTCCTTGATGTTATATAGAACCAATACTGTGTACGGATACGGACGTGGACAATCAGCAAGCAAAGCCAGAGCAAGATTGAGCAGCCGAGATTGGTTCTCAGAAGATGTTGAGAGTTCATGACAGCAAGAAACAAACGAGACAGTCTTGATGGAGGCAGACACAGGTAATCATATCATTAGGGAAAATTAGAAAAGACAGGCAACATTTATAGGCCATTTTATGAGGAAGGGGGATTTGGAGCACCTGGTCACAACGGAAGCTGGAGGAAAACGAGCACCATGTAGACCCGGGAGAGATGCTGGATGGACTTGCGAGTGGCTGGGGATGAGGGGGTGGGAGATGCTGGGGCAACAAGAGATAGAGATGGTTGGAGTCATGTCGCAACGCCATGCGCAGGCACCTGATGAGATGATGAATCGACCAGTAATGTCCAGTATACCCTGGAAAACACCCACCTGGGCATGATGCAGCTGAAAAGCCGAGCAAGGGTAGAAGTCGTAACGTTCAATGCATCATTACAGTTTACTTCCCCGTTTGGAGGTACAGCCGTTCAAAGCGGAACGTCAAAAGTGCCCGTATGTTTGAACCGGATGCTAAAAACAGCCATGAAATCGCTGTTCCCAGGAGCGCCAAGTCAATCAACGAACGCAGGTGGAGTTAAGTGTGCCGTTGTTTGTTTAATTAACCCTTTCACTGACTCCCGCAGCGTCTCCATCACCAGCCCAAAAATTTAACCTTTGACTCCCGCAGCCTGTCGGCCACCAGCTCAAAATGTAACCTTTTGACTGCTTCACCCTATCCACCGGCTTCCTGCACAGAAATCACCACAACAGTAGTGATGATGAGATGAGCAAGCAAGTTTGCCAGTTTAACCCTTTGACTCCCGCACCCTGTCCACCAGCATCCTGCATAGTCAACTATGCTAGCAAAGCAAAACTTAACCCTTTGATTCCCTCAACCTATCCACCAGCTTACTGCAGGATAGGTTGAGGTAGTCCAAGGGACATGTTCTTGCAGTTGGTGGATAAGGTGCGGGGGTCAAAGGGTTAATGTAGCGCATTCCAGGTTGGAACCCACAACTAAAGACGTGCAAACCCGACGCTCCTCCAACTGAACTATCGAGGCCCGCCCACACTCTGCATGCTGTGGTATTCCCGAAGTAATAA
>JAPXFY010000018.1:48268431-48270931 GCA_030674185.1 Monoplex corrugatus | reverse complement strand
GCCCATTTTCCAAACGTTCTGGCGGATACACTCACAGAATTGTTATACTTAGAATGCTTGTAGGACATAGATCGTACAGAGAAGAGAAGATTTCTGAGAGACAGACAGACAGGCAGGCAGGCAGGAGGCAGACAGACAGACAGACGGACAGAAAGACAGACAGACAGACAGGCAGACGACAGACAGACGGACAGAAAGACAGACAGAAAGACAGACAGACAGACAGTTTTCTTATCAATGCACGGTCGTTTACAAAATTTATCATGATCATAGTTTTTATCACGTATGCATTATGTGTATATACATCATGATGAACGTACGTACGTACGTACATATGTATTCAGGTATGTGCGTACGTACGTTCGTATGTAAACAACCATTTACAGTTTCCTATATATTGTGAACCAGTTGGATATAAACTAAAAGACAAAAACATAAATCAGTTGTAAAAAAAAATAAAAAAGGACATTGAAACGTATTGTGCCTCTGAGTCCTGGAATGTTATTTTCGTGTCTGTAGAATCTTGAATAGAGACTGTTGTAATCATAAACATCTCACTGTCGGTTTGTTGTCATATTAAAGAAGTTTCTGTACGTATTGTTGTAAAAATTTATTCTTTGTTTGAACCACTTCTTCATGGAAATGAAGTCTGGCTTATGGAAAAGTGAAGACACACGGCATGCACACCCCTACCAAAGGCAGAATAGGTAGACTTTGCAGCAGCTTACCGCCTGCACAGTGTGAACACACCAACGTGTACACATGTATCCCCCAAAAATCGGAATGTTAAAAACAAACAGGCAAACAAACAAAAATCAAACAAAAAATAGAAAAAAATCACAGAAAATGGAAGATCTAGAGAATGAGATAAAGACGTGGGCTTCTGTTTGCTCACCAAAACTTCACACAGAAAAAAAGTCACTTTTCCATGAAACAGGATGAACAGCGAAAAAGAGTTTTTTTTAATTCTATAAGAGCCCCCGACCTCTACACTGGGGGAGGCAAAATTTTCAATTATGCGGCGACCAGGGGGAACAAACAGCCCTCATTAATACAGAACAGAACAACAGGTGCTCAGTCTAAATCACCTCCTGAAACCTTCTTCAAGAAACTGACAGGTCGTTTGTTGCAATGGCGACGCAGAGGTGGATACGTCATGCTTCTCTGATTGGTTGTCCGCCAGCTTCCTGTCAGAACCCGTATGTATATGATAAACTTTGAGCCGTTCGCATCCGGTAGTCTTTACTTCTATGCCCAGGGTGTTTAAGAACAGATTTAGAAAGAGCACTTCATGAGAAAAAGCAAAAATTAAATGATCAGGCTTTACTGGCGTTTGTCGTTTGTTAGTGCCATTAGAAAAAAAAGAAAAAAAAGGAAATAAATAGAAAATGAAGAGAAAGGAAAAATGTTGAAAAAAAAGAAGGGAAAATTGGAAAATAGAAATAAAAGAAAAATAGAAAAAGAAGAGAAAAAGAAAAAATAGATATCCGGCTATACTTATCATTACTTTCTTTGCTGTGCCATAGACAATGTTGCTTTAACTAATTCCACATTGAATTGTCTTGTCCGTTGATATTATTCTCTTTGGCGCTCTACAAAGACCGAGCTAGTACACTTTTCGTAAGTCGTCAGAAATACATGGAACACATTTCCGATCTTTAATTCAGATATCGACTGCTCATTCAAAGCTCAGTGAAATCAGGTATATATTAATCACCATTTTTACCTTTCAAAGCCACTTTAATGGCCACAGGATGGACAGTTTTAACGATGCCATGGGCTGTACTCAAACGCTTCTGTCATATTATATCCTGGTCAACCTGCTCGAGAGATACAGACACCTGCGGTGTTAGAAGATTTGAGCAACACCCTCATTGACGCATCCTGAAGTGGATGAGACTCGACTGTGTGGTCGCAGTCTTCCTAATGACCCAAACACGTCCAGTCGGATAGGAGCCGTTGGAGCCAAAAATTCCACAACGATTTTGAATAGACTAATGGGGATTCGTCGTACCCACAAACCTTCTAGTCGGTAGTCCGTTGCACTGACCACTACACCACTGGCAACTGGTTGAAATCAGTTATATATATATATATGGGAGAAAATCACCATATTCGTCCAGTACATCAAACAAGTGTGTAATGTTCATCTTGTAGTTAGCGTACAGTTCTCCACTGTAGGTCCCAAACGTTCTTCAGAGTAAAGCCACCGGCTAATATAATAATATATTTTATTATTAGCCAAATCTGACAAATCAAATTAAGCGTGAAAAGAAAAGAAAAAAACACACATAGTGGTCGACAATCCCCTAAAAAGTACTCTTTGATTTTTGGCTGAATTAGCTGGACTACCTCTGTTGACCAGGGAGAAAATATCGGACGGACTTGCAGGGTGGCTGAGGACTGAGAGGGTGGAAAATGTGCTTGCGGCGACAAGGGATAGATGCATATGGAGGGCCATGATCGCCAACGCCATGCGACAGGGCATATGATGATGGTG
>JAPXFY010000018.1:48248431-48260931 GCA_030674185.1 Monoplex corrugatus | reverse complement strand
TGCCGTTTTCCATATATACATACATACATACATACACACATACATACACACATACATACATACATACATACATACATAATATACATACATACATACATACATACATACATACATACATACATACACAGATACAACTAATGTATAGAGTTAATTGGTCACTGCAGACATACGATTCTCAGGAAAGATCAAATTATACTTTATGTAAGATAGTATTTAATTACCCCCCGCTACATAGAAGGCAGCAGCATTCAGAACAGGGGATTATCATCAGATGAATCAGGGATCTGAAGGAGATTCCAGCCAACCTTGAGCCAGTGAAGGCAGCAGCACAATTCTGTTCTGCACGTGCGGTACGTTTGACATGGTCATATGTGAAAACGATCAGCCCCAGACTGTGCCAAGCCAAGTGCCAGAACTTGCCAAAACCAATGTGCCGACTCAGCTTTTAGTGCAGTGCTTCTGTTTCAGATGTGTTGGTCGACGAGATAAGGCTTGAAGAGTTTGGGGAAGGGTTTTTTCTTTTTTCTTTTTTTTTTTTTTTTGGGGGGGGGGGGATGTATGATTTTTTGGGGGGGTGATTTTTTTTGGGGGGGTGATTTTTTTTTGGGGGGATGATTTTGGGGGGTGATTTTTTGGGGTGAGGGTGATTTTTTTTGGGGGGGGGATTTTGGGGGGGGATTTATTTTGGGGGGAGGAGGCGCTTGCATGCCCCTTTTTGGGAGTGGATTTTTTTTCTTTTCTTTCTTTTCTTTTTCTTTTCTTTCCTCCCCCCATCCCCTTTTCCCCACTGTGCAGGCGGTATGTTGCTGCACAGTCAGCATACTCCTCCATCTTCGATGGACACACATGCTGGATGTCTTCACATTTCCATAATCCGCCGGACTCTGATTTGACTTACAGGATATTTAACCCTTGACTCCGCACCCCGTCCATCGGCATCCTGCATTGTCAACCATGCTAGCAAAGCCAAAACTTAACCCTTTGACTCACTCACCCTAACCACCAGTTTCCTGCAGGATAAAGAACACTCTGAAGGCCAACCCCATCAGCTGTGGGCATCGAGAACGCTAACCCTTTGACTCTTGCACCTTATCCACCAATTGTAATAATAATAATAGTAATTAATTAATCAATAATTACATATTTATATAGCGCAAATCTGATAAAATCAAATCTAAGCGCTGAAAATTACCCTTTAACTCCCTCTCCCTATTCACCAGCTTCCTGCAGAAAGCTGGTGGATAGGGAGAGGGAGTCAAAGGGTTAAGTTTTGGCTCTGCTAGCATGGTTGACAATGCAAGATGCTGGATAGGGTGAGGGAGTCAAAGGGTTAAGTTTTGGCTCTGCTATCATGGTTGACAATGCAGGATGCTGGTGGACAGGGTGCAGAAGTCAAAGGGTTAAGACACTGCCTGCAATAGAGTAAGCTGGAGACAGCAGAGCACACATGGTAATCAGCAGAAAAAGGACCGTCAGAAGCAGAACCCAAGACAATAGGAATCCTTCACGTGCAGTACCTACGTAAGAAAACGTGCCTCCAGGATCCGTTTTGTATCTTATATAAAGACATATCATCATCATCATCATCGTCATCATTCATCATCATCATCATCATCATGTGCTCTGCTGCATGGCGTTGGAGATCATGGCCCTCAAAACGAATACAGCCCCTGTGTCGCGGGATGCACATCTCCCACCTTCTCTGTCCTCAACCACCCTGCAAGTCCCTCCAATATTTTCTCCCTAGGTCTACCTGGTGCTCTTTTTCCCTCCAGCTTTCCTGCAAGTGACCAGTGCTCTAATTTTTTTGCCTCATAAAATGTCGTATACATGTTGCTTGCCTTTTCCTAATCTTCTTCATAAATGTTCTGTTTGTGTCTACCTCATTTCGTTTGTTTTCTTTGCTGTCCATGGAACTCTCAACATTCTTCTTTGAAACCACATTTCAGCTGCCTCAGTTTTGTTCTAAACTTTCGTGTTGACCGTCCACGCTTCAAATCCGTTCAACAGTATGGTTCTATAACAAAAACAACGAAGAACTCTCTTCCTGGTGTAAGTTGACAGGCATTTGTTGGTAAAGAACTCTTTTCACTTTCTTGAATGCTGTTTTATCCTCGCCGATTATGCTGGCTGTTTCTGACGTGCGTCTGCCGTCTGGTGAGATGACCGTTCCCCAAATATTTAAACTTATCAACCTGTCTCAGTGTCTGTCTGTCGCATACCAGCCGCTAAAGACCGTTTATGTCTGCTCCTCCGTCGGATCGACAAAAGAGTCCACCATCATCAAAGATGCTACCTGTGCTGTAACGTAGCTGGACCAGAATTCTCACGCAGCAAAGACGATGTTACAACAGAGGGGGGTATTTTCTCATTACCAAGACGGCGTTACTGACGCACTTTGCAGAATATGATAGGACAGCATCTCTCGCATGCCAACTCAATCAAACATCCGGATTGACGTAACAGTTCCTGTTAGTCGTAGTAGTATATGTGTGTGTGTGTGTGTGTGTGTGTGTGTGTGTGTGTGTGTGTGTGTGTGTGTGTGTGTGTGTGTGTGTGTGTGTGTGTGTGTGTGTGTGTGTGTGTGTGTGAGGGAAAGATGAGAGAAAGAGAGAAAAGAGAGAAAAAGAGAAAAGTTTGTGTGTTTGTTTTGGCTGTTTGTTTATTTGTTTTGGTTTTGGTTTTTTGTTTCTTTCTTTCTTTCTTTCTTTCTTTCTTTCTTTCTTTCTTTCTTTGTTGTGTGTGTGTGTGTGTGTATGTGGTGTGTGTGCGTGTGCGGGGGTGTGTGTCTATGTGTCTTTGTGTCTGTGTGTCTGTGCCTGTGTCAGTGTGCGCGTGTGCGTGAGCCCGCACGCGCGCGCTATCCATGATGGCCACACCATATGGAAGTATTCATTAAAGACATAGTGACGTGTATATATACACGTCATTTAACCCACACTGTGTAGACAGCGTACAACACATGTTGCTGCACAGTCTGCATAATCCGTCTTCAATGGGTGGTGAATCACGGTTCGTCTCAACTCTACCCTTTGACCTGTCTGGCTTGGGTGACCCTTCCAGGAAGATAAGTCTCTTGCCAGCATAGTTCTCCGCGTTAAAGAGCCACACAAAGACCCAAAACCAACGTTAAGGTTGTGGTCCGTAGATGCCGTCATCTTCTTGTTGTTATTGTTGTTGCTGTTGTTTAAAGCTCAGCCGACTGCGTAGAGCCATATCAGAGCTATAACTGCTTCAAAACATACAAAGCTTCAACAGGAAAAAAGAAAAGAAAAGAAAAATTAAGTACACATATCAATGCATTCGCGCACATTATCTAAGGACATGCCCCCGGCGTTAACCACTCCGTCCAATTTATCGCACAGGGATTTAAAAAACACACCTGAACACAAATTTAAGCATACCTAAGGACACCAAAACATACACAAAAACAGGCATAAATTACCTAAAAGTGCTGCAGCATATCTCACCTCCATAGAGCCAAAACTGCGCTTAATATATGCACCCAATTATCAATCCTAAGAGAAAGTACGTCAGATTTTATCGAACTCGTACAGGTAAATGGACAATTAAGGCAGAAAATGATAGGAAGAAATGTCAGAAAGTAAAGGAACAAGGCGGAAACAAAGAGAGTGACAGAAAAGAGGAGATTTCTAGCACAGAATTTCCAGAAGGTGGGGAACTATTCATACTGAAAGAGCCCCAGGCATCCACACGGCGGGATGGCATCATCTAATGAATGATAAGTAACAACAGATCTGACCCCGAGAGTAGTTGCTTCCCTTGGGCCAATTACACTATACCGCTACAAGCAGGCTTGGCTCAGCAACTCATGGATATGTACAACAATACCAACACCTCCTGTTCTAGGTCGGCATTGCATAATCAAAATCCTTTGCTACCTTTCAATACAAAATTGTGTTACCCCGTAAACTTCTGCCTACAGCCTTGGGATTTGTTCAAAATTTGTGGCGTCTGTTTTCAGATTCCGTACTAATAGAGCGTTATAGTAACATCCCTGTACCTTGCACCATGACTAACATACAGTTTCATCCACTTTAGGGATGCGTTATTGAGGGTGTTGCTCAAATTTCTAACACTGCTGATGTCTGTATCTCTCAAGCCTGGTTGACGCCAGGATATGTTATGATAGTAGCGTAGAGTACTGTCTTTCGTGATTTTGTTTTTCCTTTAACCCTTTTGACTCCCCTGCACCCTGTCCACCATCATCCTGCATTGTCAACCATGCTAGTAAAGCAAATAGTTAAGCCTTTGACTCCCTCACCCTACCCAACAGAACCTTTTGACTTCCTTCAGGAAGCTGGTGGATAGGGTGAGGGAGTCAAAAGATTAAGTTTTCAAATGGTGGACGGTGCTGGAGTCAAAGGGTTAATATTTACTTGCTTTTAATTTTTAGAAAAAGTAACTGAAATACTAAAACCAAAGATCGCATCGTGTTCCGAAAGACCTTGATGCCACACTACATTTATTTACTTCAGACCTTTTAGGTCGCTGTTGACCGTCAGCTCTTGCTCCCCGCGACACTCATGATGGTATAAACGAAGACATAAAAGAAAAGAAAGAAAAAAGAATTTCAGAACGTCCAGAAATCTTATACGAATCGTTGTATAGTTTTGATATTTCAATTACGTACACAAGAATGCACTCACGCATACCGAAACACAAACACACACGCACTACAGACATTCTCACGCACACACACACACATATATATACATGCATACACACATAAATGCATACATACATACAGACAGACAGACAGACAAACATACATACATGTATACATACATACATACATACATACACACACATACGCACGCACACACATACAGAGAGAGAAAAGAGAGAGAGAGAGAGAGAGAAAGAGAGAGAAGAGAGACAGACAGACAGAGTGAGAGACAGAATTCAGAGAGACAAGAGACACAGAGAGAGAGAGAGACAGACAGAGAGAGAGACAGACATTCAGACAGACAAGAGACACACAGAGAGAGAGACACACACAGAGTGAGAGACAGAATTCAGAGAGACAAAGAGACACGAGAGAGAGAGACAGAGAGAGAAGAGAGACAGACATACAGACAGACAGAGAAATTGCAGACTCAGAAAACTAAGGATTTACCACAAGCGTCAATGCAAACAAGATCTCGTGTTTTGAATAAAAGAAAAAAAAGCTGTAGAGAAGCAAACGGTCTGAATCCCAGTCACATCTGCAGGGACAGTAAACCTATACAGTCAAGCAACTCATTCTGAGAGCCAGGTGCCTACCACAAGCGTAACAGCATGGTTAAAGAAAAACATTCTGACTGTCAGGTATGTGCGTAGAACAACTTGTAGACAAAGCAAAACATTCTGAGCACCGGTACCAAGAATGTATGTGATAAAACTGTAGTCAAAGCAAAGCGTTCAGCGCGCCAAGTGTACTTGTATAAGAGAGGATTAGTCGAAGTACTGATCGCCAAAAGTGTAATAACACTAAGTATAGTCAGAGCAAAAGTATTGGGACTGTCGAAACATGTGATAAAGATAGAAACAAAATATACCATTCCGACCGAACCACGCGCGAGTGCAAACTATATTATGTTCGGCAGGGGGTGGGGGGGGGGGGCAGGGAGGGTATAAAAGGCAAAGTATACCATTCTGAGTCAAAACTGAGCGAATGCAAAATATTCTGTTTTTTGCGGAAAATACAAGTGGCAAAGTATATCGGTTTTGAATCAAAATGTGAGTGTGAACGGTAAAGCATGTCTGCTCTGAGAAGAAACACAAAACGCAAAGTACGCCATTCTGAGTCAAAAATGAAAAATAATGTGAATGAATGCAAAGTATGTCTGTTCTGAGGAATATACAAAAAGCAAAGTATATTATTCTGTCAGAAATACGACTGAATGCAAAGTATATGGGTTTTAGGGCAAAAATACAAAAGGCAAGGTATCCCATTCTCAGTTTAAGATATGAGTGAATGCAAAATGTTTCTGTTCTGGGTTGAAAATGCATGATGCAATGTACACCATACTGACTGCCCAAAAACACGAGTACCATATTAATAATAATAATAATAATATATTTTATTTATATAGCGCAAAATCTTGACAAAATCAAATCTAAGCGCTGAGCGTATACATGCATACATACCTACATACATATGAGCGTATACATGCATACATACATGCTTACATACTTACATACATAAATCTAAGCTGAGCGTATACATGCATACATACATACATACATAAATCTAAGCGTATACATACATACATACATACATACATACATACATACATACGTACGTACGCACATGCATACATAATAATTACAATATTTATATAGCGCAAATCTCGACAAAATCAAATCCAAGCGCCGAAAAGACCACACGCACACACGCACGCACGCACGCACACACACACACACACACACAACACACACACACACACACACACACACACACACACACACACACACCACACACACACACACACATGCATGGCCACAAATGGGGAGAAAAATAAAAGCAATAAAAGCAAGAATAAAACAATGGAAAACCACAGAGAGCACATCATATCAATTATATATTAAACATCATCATCAACATGTGTCCTGCCGCGTGGCGCTGGCGATCATGGCCCTCCTACGAATCTAGCCCTTGTCACTGCAAGTATATCTCCCACCCTCCACCACATTATACGCCCAAAACACGAGTGCCACATATGTCTGCCCTATTGGAGAGGGGGGGGGGGGATACAAAAAGGCAAAGTATACTAAGTCCCCTGAAAATGTTAGTTCCAAATATGTCCGTTTCAGAGGGGAAAACACACACAAAAAACAAATTATACCATTCTGCCCCACCCCACACCCACACCCCCTCCTAAGTGTGAGTGAGTTCAAACTATGTCTGTCGTAAAAGGAATCAAAGCGTACCATTCTTTTAACTGCAGCAATTCGCGGCCCTATGTTTGACATGGTCTGTGACTTACATCCTCGGTTTACGTGCAAGCCTTGGTACTGGGAAGTCATCGGATGGGAGTGGGGGTGCGGGGTGGGGATGGGGGTGAGGGGTGAGACAGAACAGAAAGGTCAGAGTGATCTATGGGCACTAACACGCAGACGGCAAGACCGATGGCGGGAGGGAGCAGCACAACAAACAGGAGCGAACAGAAAGATACAATCAACCCTCCCTCAACCAGTCTTTTGATGATCGTGTGCTGGGTTGAAATGCCGGTTTTGGCACGCTCTTTGTCTGAGTTGTTGCGGATGATGGGGAGTGGGAGAATGAGGTAGAGGAGGGTTGGATGAAAGGGGGGTAGGGGGTGGGGTGGGGGTGGATGAAGTGGAAGGGCGATCTTCTTTTACCTGAGGAAAAAAAAGGTGTGTTGGGAAGGAAAGGAGAATACTGAAGGATGGAATGTTCTCTTTTACCTGAGAGAAGGTGTATTTTGACGCATGCTCCCGTCTTTTGGGCGTGTTTGATTTCAAGTGTGTATGAAGATTGTCTGCATGTTACTTGTTTTCGGCAAAGTTTTGCTGTTTAAAAGTTGATGTTGATTCTCTCTCTCTCTCTGTCTCTGTCTCTGTCTCTGTCTCTGTCTCTCTGTCTCTCTGTCTCTCTGTCTCTGTCTCTGTCTCTCTGTCTCTGTCTCTCGCTCTCTCTCTCTCCTCTCTCTCTCTCTGTCCCCTCTCTCTGTTTCTCTCTTTGTCTCTATCTCTCTCTGTCTCTCTCTGTCTCTCCCTCTCTCCCT
The DNA here is from genome assembly GCA_030674185.1 of Monoplex corrugatus. Classification (NCBI taxonomy): domain Eukaryota; kingdom Metazoa; phylum Mollusca; class Gastropoda; order Littorinimorpha; family Ranellidae; genus Monoplex; species Monoplex corrugatus. The sequence goes on along the minus strand of JAPXFY010000018.1, from coordinate 48,253,177 downwards.
CTCTCCCTCCCCCCCCTCTCTCTCTCTCTCTCTGGCTTTCTGAAAAATGGGAAAAACTTAACATTATCTTCATTGAATTGTTCCCCCTTGAGAAAAGATAGAGACAGAATGAGACACAGAAAGAGCGAGCGAGAGAGAGGTAGAAGAAGACAGACAGACAGACACAGACAGAGACAGACAGAGAGGGGAACTTCTTTCAGATTAGAGTTAATGCAAGAATTATGCCCTGGCTCCCAAAAAAAAAATGAGAAGGGCATTATGTTATGACCATCTTAGGTTAGGTTAGGTTTCTTTCTTTCTTTCTTTCTTTGTTCAGTGAGGGTCAAATTTTGTCAGTATAGACCACGATAGAAATGTTCCTTTAATAGTTGTTAAAGAAAAAAAATAATTATAAGTGAATAAACAGAAACCTTGATGTTCTAGTCAGCTAACGGCGTAGCCAATATATCACCGAAACCACACTGCACTGCCCTGTCCGGGGCCTTATAAACATAATCATAATCACACTGGTGTAACCGCCCAAGAAAATGGCAGCCATCTTGAACGGTTCAGGTGATAGTGTGTTTGTTGTATGGAAGGGTTATGATGACACGGACTCTGCTCCTCCTCCAAGCTGAAGTGTCAGGCACTTCATTTGCGGTCTGCAACACAAACACATAAAGGGCCTCCTTCTCTGTTGCCGTGCTGGCTACAGTCAACAAGGAGAGAGAGAGAGAGAGAGAGAGAGAGACATATATGTACACATACACATACGCACACACTTACACACACACACACACACACACACACACACACACACACATATACACACACACACTATACACACACATACACACACACATCACACACATACATACATACACACACACACATACACACACACATACACACACACACCAACACACAACAACAACAACAACAGATACACACATACACACACACACCACAACAACAACAACAAACAGACACACACATATACATACATACATACACACACACACACTCATACATACACACACACACATATAATATATTACACACTCATACATACATACACACACATACACGCACGCACACACACACGTACATACATACACACACACAAACACATACACACACACATACACATACACACACATACGTACACACACACACACACACACGCACACACACAAAACACATACACATACATACACACATACGTATACACACACTCTCACACACTCACACACACACACACACACACACACACACACACACACACACACACACACACACACATACACAGAGGGCCTTCCTGTCATTGATGGAAAGGGGCAGGAAATGAGATCATCAGCACTGTGTGTGCACGGTCAGAATTGATGGTTTGTGACACTGCTTTGAGTATCTTAACCCTCAGACTCCCGCCCCCTAACCACCAACTGCAAAAACTTAATCCTTTGACTGCCTCACCCTTTCCACCAGCTTCCTGCAACTTAACCCTTTGACTCCTTCACCCTTTCCACAGCTTCCTGCAGGAAGCTGGTGGAAAGGGTGACGGAGTCAAAGGGTTAAGTTTTTGCCTTTGCTAGAACGGCTGACAATGTAGGATGCTGGTAGACAGGGTGCAGGAGTCAAAGAGTTAATGATTGATGTAGCAACAGCGGGTAACAGCTGGTGCTGTTGGTGGTGCCGCTGTTTCAGTCGTTAAGATTATCAAAATATTGCTGCTTCTGCTGCGGGAATTTAGTTTATTTGTAACTGGGGGTTCGTGCTCTTAATGATCATGCATTATTTCAAACTGATGCACTGTGACAGATACATGCAAATTGTTTTGGGGGGTTGTTGTTGTTGGTGTTGTTGTTTGGTGGTGGTGGTGGGTGGTGGTGGGTGTTTGGGGTTTGTTTTTTTTGTTTTTGATTTTTAGTAAAGCTTATGATCCCATAGTGTAGCTCTGTTATTTACACAACATGATCTGTTTTCAAGGTAGAAAGAAACTCTAGGGAGAGCTAGACAACAGAAGGTCTTCAGAGAAGTAACCCCCTTTAGACAAGTGTTTCGGCCCTGAATTCCTTACACTCTCGGGGGGCCGGGCCACATCCAGGTCATGACTCCTGGATGCCCTTCTGCTGTTGTCTATTTTTTTTTTCCCACGCCGGGGATCGAACCTGGGCGATTCTGCGCTTCAGAACTGCGGTACGCGGTTTTACCAATGTGCTAACGGGGCACACATCATCTGTAGGGAATTTAATCCTTATGAAGTTCACTTTTTTCGTTCCTCCTTGCCCAGATCCAGCTTGAGCTCCTTTCTGCTGCCTCTGCCATCGCTTTAAGGGCTCTAGTCCTCTTCTTCCCAGAAATGGCGAGTTGTTTCATGAGATCATAAGCGGAGGTGCCCACAAACCCTCTTGCCCCGACCTCTATGGCGAAGATTTTGACCCGCAGACCTGCTTTCTTCAGGGTGCTGGCAAGACCGGCGTATTTTTCGGTCTTGTAGATATGTGCTTCTTCCATTCTGCTTTCGTATGGCACAGTGAGTTCTATCAGAATCACTTGTTTCGAGGAGTCAGAGTGGAGAGCGATGTCTGGTCTCATGCCTGTCTTGCTGATGACATCTGGGTAATTTCTCCACTCTGGGAGGTCTGCTGTACACTCCCAGTCGACTGCTCCATCCAGAAGACCCTTTGGCAATGTGCTGGTTGTCATAGCCCTTTCGGGCCAGACCTGTTTCCCTCCTGCTTTGTAGAACGTTGTCATAGCAATTGGTGCGTTTGGGGTCATGGTTTTTTCGCTAACCACATCTGTGATCACTTTCAGAACTTGGTTGTGCCTCCATGTATACCTTCCTTGGGCTAGCGCTACTTTGCAAGAGCTTAGGACATGTTCCACTGTTTGTTTCTTCTGACAGAGCGGACATGCTGGGTCGTCTGCTTTCCCCCATTTCACTAAGTTTGCATTCGAGGGGAGCAGGTCATATACAGATCTGAGGAGGATCTTTGTTGTGTCACGTAATAGGTGTGTTTCTTTGTTTTCAATGTTGTAGTTTTGTCTTTTTTTTATTTTTCAATCTCCATAAAAACAAAGGGAGGAGAGAAGTGGCAGACTGTTTCATATCTTAACTCTTTATGAGTGGATTTTTACCCAAGTTTGGCCATGGCTGTGGACTATGGAGGAGTATATGAGCGGAAGCGTAAATTTTGGAAGGTAAATCTTCGAGGTCAAGATCACAAGGACAAACAAAATTTTCCTAAAGTGAACACTTGTTGAGCAAGGTGTGTGAATAACACTTTCTTGAAACTTCTGACAGTATTTGAAAATCTGTTTTTCTTTTCGTGGAAGTTTACCATTGTCTTTGATGGAGGTCTAGATCTTGTTTTGTTTTAACTGACCTTTCTTCAAGGTCAGTGATCTTGAGAAGCACAAAATGTGGATTTTGTGTAATACGTTTTGAGCAAAAAGGATTATTGCCAGGATAACTTAATCGTCGTGAGTTCTTCCTTCGCTCCTTTTCTTTCTTTCTTTTTTTCTTTTCTTTCTTTCTTTCTTTCTTTCTTTCTTTCTTCTTTCTTTATTTCTGTCTTTCGTTCGTTCGTTCGTTATTTATTTATCTATTTCTTTTCCCATGCTGTCACCCCTTTGGTGACTTGAGTTAACGGTTGACAAAGATAACTGTTGGACTCAAGGTAAAACAGTACGTTAATGATGTAAGTCTGTTGGAAAAGAATAACTTGTTTTGTCTGTTTAGCTTTGTTGTGGTCACGTATAGGTGTGTTTCTCTTGTTTTCATATATATGTCATTTATTTATTGATCTTTGGTGACATCTTTGGTGACAATGACACGACAAGCAGTGGTTAGAAAGACATACTCACTTGGATATGGAAGTAAAGCATGTTTACCGACACCTGACAAATTTTTAGCTTTATATCTGATCAGACATGCTCACAGTGTACTCATGAACAGAGTAACCGTATTTTGGGGGGAAAAGCTTCAGAAAATTCGAAATCTAGGGGCAGTTCAGCTCTCTAGAATGCAAATACAAGAGGGTTAATGATATAAGTCTGTTCAAAAGATAATTGTTTTGTCTGTTTAGTTTTGTTTTGTCCTCGACAGATTGTAGGTAAACTTTCGACTTGATTTGTTTTTCTCTTTCTCTTGGTTTTCCAGTCAAACAGTTCTCCTGTGGTAGATAATACTGTGATGTCTGTACAGCCTGTCTCCTTTCGATGTCTCTAGACAGATAAAAAGCCAGGTTTTCTGTTTCTCTAGGGTTAGAGTTGAAGAGAGTGATTGTACGGATTGGAGAGGTTGGCGAGAGATTTTCATCCCAGGATGTAGAGGAGGCATCAGTTTATAAACAGCAAATTGTTGCAGTATTCAGGAAAATCTGCCCTTTACCTCATCCACTGATGCCATCTCTCTGACAGATCGCTCTGACTTCAGAACAGGGAGACAGAGAATGCCAGAGATCAAACTGTCAGAACCTGACAAGTCGAACGGCTTTCCTCCCGCAAATCGTTGGCACCCACTGAACACACTAACACAAACCACGATGAAGTCTAAAAGACCAGAGTGTACGTTAGGGGATGTGTGCTCTGCTTACACTAAGAATCTTCTTTTAGCCTTCAGCATCTTGTAGTCTACGTAATATATAGAGAAGGGGGTGGTGCACAGAGATACCTAAGACGTCTGTGGGGCGGAGGAGGAGGATGCAAGGATACACATGATGTTTGTAGGACGGAGGAATGATGGCATTACCGAAGACATAC
>JAPXFY010000018.1:48233431-48238431 GCA_030674185.1 Monoplex corrugatus | reverse complement strand
AAGAGAAAAACAGGGGAACTGGTTTCGTTTTTCCCTGTTCCTGGCAACAGGGCTTTTTTTCAGACGAAAGGGGGGTGGGGGGTGGAGAGGGACTGTAAGAGGTCGGTGACGTGTGTTTTTTTGTAATTATTTAGATTCAGTTTAAAAGCAGTCCTGTGTGAATAGCTGTTTAGCTGTTTCTTGTTCTTTGGTGTCGATGTGTTTGCAGATTGTATCACTTGCGTGTGCAATGTGTGGTGTGGTGTGGTGGGTGGGTGTGGTGTAGAGTGGTGTGGTGTGGTGTGGTGTGGAGTGGTGTGGTGTGGTATGGTGTGGTGTGAGGTATGTGGTGTGGTAGGTGTGTACGTGTATGTGTGTGTGTTGGTACGAGCGTGTACGTCTGTGTGTTGTTTGTGTGTGTGTTTGTGTGTACGTGGGCGCGGTGCGTGTACCTGTATGAGTGCGTGTAAATATGCGTGTGTGTGGTGTGTGCGTGCGCGCGCGTGTGTGTGTATGTGCGTGTGTGTGTGAGTGAGTGTGTGGGAAGGGGTGGGTGGATAATTGGGTGGATGCCCCTTGTGTATGTTAAGTTTAATAATTGCCGACCAGAAAAACTCATCTTCTTTCTTTATTTCTTTTACGATACAATATTCTGGCAGGCAAACCCTGGGTTCTTTTGTTTTCATTTAATTTTGTGTTATTTGATATGGTTTTGTTCAGTCCATTTCTCTGTCCGATTTTACTTCGTTCGGCATTTTCGTTACACTGGTTTTTTGCATTGTGCAGCTGTGCTAGGGCAAAATACCCAGCAAGGCAAACACGAAGCAGATTCACAGACACAGCAGCGTAAAATGTAATAGATCGCAAGATGTGGGCACAAACTGTAGTGTAAGCAGTTGAAGCTTACCACAGCACTAAATGTGAAAGAGCCTTGTTCTTCTGCGTTCCAGCACGGATCATACCGCAAATAATAATAATAATGTTTATTTGTATAGCGCATATTCCATATAAAAACATGCTCACCAGCGCTTTACATTTCGCAAGAAAGGCAAAAGGTGATAAAAAAAAATGTTCACAATTACATACACAATAAGATAACAACAAACATTAAAGCTATACAAGTAAGAAGACACATAAGAAACCACAGAATATTAAAATTTAAACACCGACTTATGTAATGAAAGAAAGATTAACAGATTTTTCATATGAATAAAGAGGCATACTGTGTTTATATATATTGCTGCGTGTGTGTGCTTGCGTACGTGTGTGTGTACATGTGTGTGTGTGCGTGCGTGTGCGTTGCTGTGCGCGTGTGGTGGTGGTCTTTGATTTAATGTCTATTCACTAAAGTGATTTTAGACCAAAAAACAAAAAACAAAAAAAAAAACAACAACAACAACAACAAACAAACTTGCAAAAGGTTAATCTTCAGGAAAAAAAAAATGAACCAGAAAAACAAGACAAGAAAGAAAAATTCACAAATGACGTTATCATAATTAACGATTGAAACAGTAAAATTAGCTAACCATAACACTGAACATGAGAAGTAACGGCACGTTAAATATATTTCGCTATCGGACTTTTTGACAGGCTAACAAAAAATTCATATGTTAAGGATGGTGAGGCAAATATGTCAGAAACTGTCTTCGTTGATAATGTAGGTATATGTTGTTTTACCCGAACGCATGAAAGAATATGACTATGTGTTATCTTCTTTCCACACAGGCACACTACATTCCTGGTGTATTTTGTTTTGAATGCATCAAGTTTCCACCTATACATAAGGGATTGTATACTTCTGCTGGCAAGGAATCGCTTAGGTGTTTTGCTAATTTCAAAATTCATGTAACATTTTTCATACTTTTTCTGTTTATCTTGAAACTGCTTCCATACGTAGGCGTCCACTAAGGTATAACACTCATGCAATGAGAGGGAAAGTTGTATATGATTTGAATCTGGTGAGCTCTTTGCCCCCCGTTTGGCAGCCCTATCAACCATATCATTGTAATGAAAAGAACTATGAGATGGTATCCAGCAGAAAGTAATATCAGTGCCTCTTAAGGATAAACTATTAATCAAGTGAGTAATTTCCAATATCATTTCAGATCTTGTTTGTAATTTTGATAATTCAAGAGCTTGAAGTACAGATTTTGAATCAACGCAAAAAAGTATCTGGGGAATTGTCCTAGGAAGATTTATCATACAATTCAAAGCCATTAAGATTGCAAAGAGTTCTGTTTGTTTGTAAGAATGTGTGTGTGTGTGTGTGGGTGTGTGTGTGAGAGAGAGAGAGAGAGTGTGTGTGTGTGTGTGTGCTATGTTTGCATGCGTGTGTGTGTGTTTATGCATGCAATAGTTGTAAATAACCCACACGTCCATCTTATGTGTGGTCATGTTTGCATAGGTGAGTGCGTGCGTGTTATTCTGATGGCCTGGCCCGCGTTGTACAGGCATAGTCTTGTATAGACCACTATCATATTCATTAGCAGGGAAAATGGCAGTATGGTTCAGACGTTCGCCCAAAACTCGAGGTTCCAAGGTTCGTTTCCCGTTAATTAAGTTCTTGATTTTTCTCCTCAGTTCGATTGGAAAATTGAACTGAACGTGTAGTCTTCCGAAAAGGGACTTAAAAAACGAGTTGGACCCACGTGCCTCCTGGCTTGATCGAGCACACTTAAAAATCCCACGGCAGTTGAAAATCGTGAAGAGCTCGACATTCACCTGACTGCCCTGGCATAAAAATATTTGGAGAGATAGGTTTATTTTCTATGTCCTTCCCTTAGATGCCTAATTAGCCTTCTTGGCTTTCTGAAGTCTTGGAAAATAAAGAGAATATGTTGGAACAGTGTGTGTGTATGTGTGTGTGTGTGTGTGTGTGTGTGTGTGTGTGTGTGTGTGCGTGTATGTGTGTGTGTGTGCGTGCGTGTGTGTGTCTGTGAGTGTGTGTGTGTGTGTGTGAGAGAGAGAGAGAGAGAGAAGGACAATGACGGCATGGGTCACGGGTCACAATTCTTACTCCCCTTCTGTCTTACCCCTCTCAGTTTGTGTGTGCTTTGTGCCCTGGATGTTTCGTCGTTATTGGAGATTGCTTTGATGAATGATGAGAGTGCGCGCCTTGATCTAATTCTTGAATCAGTATATACATGTCAGGTTGTTGGTGATTGCTTTGGTGAATGATGAGAGTGCGCGCCTTGATTTGATTCTTGACTCTACGTTTCCTTTCATAATATGTCTTGGCATCAACCAGGCCCGAGAGACACAAATACCTGCAGTGTTAGTCAGGACTGTATGGTCCCAATCTTCCCAATGAGCCTATAGCACGTTCAACTCCGCATAGAAGCCAGTTGGGGCTAGAAAAATCCCTCAATAATTTTGAAAAGGACTGAGGGAATTCGAACCCACAACCTTCCAGTAGTTAATTCGTTCTACTAACCAGTGCACCCTGGCGACCAGAAGGATCCGACTTCTTTGGTCCCAGATCTGTGAGTCCCAAAGAGGGGTGACCTTTGCATTGTGCGGTATGATACCCGTCAAGAGCCATTGATGTGAAGGCAGGTATTTTCTGTGTGTAAGCCAACCCCCATCTTCCTGTAAGAGAAGTGGCGTAAGTGTGTGGATGGTTTGGGGTGGGGTGGGTGGGTAGGGAGCGGAGTGGAAGGGATGGGGTGAAAATGTGTATGTGTGTGTGTGTGTGTGTGTGTGTGTGTGTGTGTGTGTGTGTGTCTGAATGTGGGTTTGGGTCTGGTTGTGTGTTTGTGTGTGTGTGTGTGTGTGTGTGTGATGTGTGCGTGCGTGTGTGTGTATGTGTGTGTGTGGGGGGGGGGGTGTGTGTATTGGTGTGTGTGTGTGTGTATGTGTGTGTGTGTGTGTGTGTGTGTATGTGTGTGTGTGTGCACGAGCACATGCGCGTGTGCGTAATATCTAAGTATGTATGTACTTGTCCAAGAGTGGTCTGCTGTTATAATCTTTAGACACACACACACTCACTCACTCTCTCTCTCTCTCTCTCTCTCTCTCTCTCTCTCTCTCTCTCTCTGTATCTATCTATCTCACACACACACATACATACACACACACACACACACATACACACACACACACATATATATATATATGTATATATATATATATATATATATATATTTACGCACACACTATCTCTCTCTTCTCTCTTTCTCTCTCCCTCTCTCTCTCTCTCTCTCTCTCTCTCTCTCTCACACACACACACACACACACACACACACACACACACACACACACATGCAAAAACACACACTCTCTCACACATACACACACTCTCTATATTTCACATGTACGTTCCTACCCTCTCAAGATCTCGTAACACATCTAGAGTTCAATGCTGGCCCACATTAATGAAAACTAATCTGTTCGATGCCTATCCCAATATTTCCATCATCCTAGTGGTGTCAGGAAGAGAGTTCTTGAATGTTATATAGAACCGATAATGTTATACGGTTGTGAGACGTGGACAGTCAACAAGCAAAGCCAGAACAAGATTGGGGCAGCCGAAATGTGGTTTCTAAGAATGATGTTGAGAGTTCCATGGACAGCAAAGAAAACAAACGAGACAGTCTTGATGGAGGCAGACACAAGAAGGTCATTGATAAGGAAGATTAGGAAAAGAAAGGCAACATTTATAGGCCATTTTATAAGGAAAGGGGAATTGGAGCACCTGGTCACAACAGGAAAGCTGGAAGGAAAGAGAGCACCAAGTAGATCCGGGAAAAAATATTGGATGGACTTGCAGAGTGACTGAGGACAGAGAGGGTGGAAGATGTGCTTGTGGCGACAAGGGACAGATGCATATGGAGAGCCCTGATCACCAGTGCAATGTGGCAAGACACTCAATGATGGTGATGATGATGAGTGGTGGCAGCTAGCACTCAATGATGATGATGATGATGAGTGGTGGCAGCTTAGTGTTTCATAGGTACTTGCCCAACCCTCTCCTTCTCCATTTCAAGACCTTGCCAGCGTATTGGGTTTTGCGTGGGCTTAGG
>JAPXFY010000018.1:48218431-48220931 GCA_030674185.1 Monoplex corrugatus | reverse complement strand
CACACACAACATACATACACACACACACTCACACACACACACACACACACACACACACACACACACACACACACACACACACACGCACGCACACACATCGCGTGCGTATGTGTGGGCGACAACACAAAATTATGTGTAGACTCGTCTGTGCCTAAATCTTTATTGATGTGTATACTCAGGCAGAACTCCACATACGCACGTTAAAGATCTTGTAAATCATGTCAGCATCCAGTCGGGATACAGAAACATGACAACACCCAGCATACCAACCAAAGACAGAAAACGCAGACTATGCAGGGTGATATACTGCCTACACAGTGTGTGGACAAAACTATAGGGCTTTCGCGCAACAGAGAGAGAGAGAGAGAAAAAAAGAGCTGAACACAGCAAACAAACTGAACATAAAAAACTACCAAGGGCAGATGCAGTTTCTTCAAGTCAGCCACGAACTGCTTCTTCGAAAATACTCTTCATCTGTACTCCACTTATGGGAGTCAAGCAAGTGCAGCTCAAGGGAAATAATCATTATTACTGCTACGTACCCAGTTCACCCACCCTCATTTTCTAGAGGTTGTAGTTTTGACAGACCTCCTCCATGTGGTAGCAGTGAGGTTGTTCTTTTAACCCTTAGACTCCCGCATCCTATCCACCAACTGCAAAAAAACAACAACCTTAACTCTTTGATTCCCTCACCCTATCCAGCAGCTGGTGGATAGGGTGAGGGAATAAAGGGTTACGTTTTTGCTTTGCTAGCATGGTTGGCAATGCAGGATGTTGGTGGATAGGTGAGGGAATCAAAGGGTTACGTTTTTGCTTTGCTAGCATGGTTGGCAATGCAGGATGCTGGTGGATAGGGTGAGGGAATCAAAGGGTTAAGTTTTTGCTTTGCTAGCATGGTTGGCAATGCAGGATTTGGTGGACAGGGTGAGGAATCAAAGGGTTACGTTTTTGCTTTGCTAGCATGGTTGGCAATGCAGGATGCTGGTGGATAGGGTGAGGGAATCAAAGGGTAAGTTTTGCTTTGCTAGCATGGTTGGCAATGCAGGATGCTGGTGGTGGACAGGATGAGGGAATCAAAGGGTTAAGTTTTGCTTTGCAAGCATGATTGGCAATGCAGGATGCTGGTGGTTAGGGTGCGAGAGTCAAGGGGTTAAAACCTGAACCCCCCCACCCACCCGTACCGACCCACCACTTCTACTTCCCCACCATTCCCACCTCCCAACCACCCCACCCCTATCATCATCATCATCATCATCCTGCTCTAATAATGCCTGATCCGAGACCAGCGTTGGCGCAGAGCTAGAGATCATGTCTACCGTTCTGACTGCGTGGGTTCGATCCTTTCTGTCGTGATCATTCTGGATCTTCTCCATCACACATGGCACCTGTGACGTTAGTGCATGTGGAATTCATTCCGAGCATAGAGACGTCATCTTGAGAAATTGACACTGAATTGGAACTGATCCTTTTGGGAGGAAACAGTTCGTTCGTAACTACAGCTTCCAGTCAACGTGATAACTGTGAATTTGTTTACTTGACCTTCTTCATGGCTATGAAAGAAAGTCAAGTAGAAAAGAATAGAAGATAGATAGGTAGCCTACCGTCTTCATTCATGTTGACCCTGAGACGGAAAAGTTGAGATCTCTTCCATCTCACTTCCACCATGACGACTTCAGGGGTCATGGGGGACGACCTTTGCCTTGTAACCTCCACCCCCATCCCCACCCCCTCCACATCCCTATCTATGCTACCCTTGGGTCCTCCCCCCTCCCCTACCCCCCATCCACGCCTATTCCAGGTGCACAGCTTGTCTCCATTCTGTCAGATCTAAAGCTCTTTACGTTGAAGTCTTTACTTCTGTTTTTAGCTGGGTTTCTCACGCGCACACACGAGCGTGTGTGCATGCACATACGTACAAATTCACGTTCACACACACACACACACACACACAACACACACACACACACACACACACACACACACACACACACACACACACACACACACACACACACACAGAAACATGCCCGCACACACACGTGCTCTCGCTTTCGCTCTCTGTCTCTCTCTCTCTCTCTCTCTCTCTGTTTCTCTGTCTCTCTGTCTCTGTCTCTGTCTCTGTCTCTCTCTCTCTCTCTCTCTCTCTCTCTCTCTCCTCTCTCTGTGTCTGACTGTCCGTCTGTCTGTCTGTCTGTCTGTCTGTCTGTCTCTCTCTCTCTCTCTCTCTCTCTCTCTGTTTGTCTCTTTATTTCTCTCTCTGTCTTTGTCTCTGTCTCTGTCTCTCTATGTTTCTCTCTGTCTCTCTGTCTCTCTCTTCTCTCTCTCTCTCTCTCTCTCTCTCTCTCTCTCTTTCTCTCTTTCTCTCTTCCCTCCATCTCTCTCTGCCTCTGTTTCTTTTTCTATTTCTCTCTGCCTCTCTCTTTATCTCTCTCTCTCTCTCTCTCATCTCACTCTGCCTTACTCTCTCTCTCTCTCTCTCCCTCATTCTCCCTCCCTCTCT
>JAPXFY010000018.1:48200931-48210931 GCA_030674185.1 Monoplex corrugatus | reverse complement strand
CTTCCTTCTTCTTCCATTCCTTTTCTTTCCTTCCTTAGCTTTCCATTCTTTTCTTCCATTCCTTACCTTTCCTTCCTTTCTCTTCCATTCCTTATCTTTCCATTCCTTTTTCTTTCCCTTCCTTCTTCCTCCATTCCTTAGTCTTTCCATTCCTTCTTCTTTTCCATTCATCTTCCTTCCTATTCTTCTCTTTCCATTCCTTCTTATTTTCCTTTCTTCTTCTTTCCATTCCTTTCCATTTTGCTTTCTTCTTCTTTCGCTTTCTTCCTTTCTCTCCTCTCTCTCTCACTCTCCTCTCTCCTCTCACTCTCTCTCTCTCTCTCACTCTCTCTTACACACACACACACTCTCTCTCTCTCTCTCTCTCTCTCTCTCTCTCTTTCCCCTCTTTCCTGCCTCCCTCTTTCTCTTTGATTTTTTTTCCATTTCTTCTTCCTTCCTTTCGTTCCTCTTTCCCTTCCTAGCTTTTCGATTTCTTCCTCTTTCATTCCTTCCTCTTTTCCTCCTTTCCTTCTTCCCTTCCTTCCTTTTTCCTTTCTTCCTCTTTTCTTCTTTCCTTTTTAACCTTCCTTCCTCTTTACCTTACACTTCTTTCCCTTCTTTCCTATTCTCCTGTTTCTTTTTCTTTGTCTTTTTCTCCTCCTCCTCTTCTTCTTCTTCTTCTTCATTTTATTGTGTTGTTGTTGTTGTTGTTGTTATTGCTGTTGTTATCATTATAATTGTTATTATCATCATCGTCGTCGTCATCATCATCATTATCATTATTATTTATTTTATTATTATTATATTATTATTATTATTATTATTATTTTTTTGGTATTATTATTATTATTATTACATTATTTTATTATTATATGTTGTTTTTATTATTATTTTTCTTTTATTTTATTATTTTTTTTATTATTATTTCATTATTTTTTTATTATCATTATGCCTTTTCTATATATTGATTATTATTGATTGATATGATATATTTTCTGATGTTCTTGTTGTTGTTCTTGTTATTGATGATGATGATGATGATGATGATGATGTTGTATGTTGTTGTTGTGTTGTCGTTGTTGTTGTTGTTGTTGCTGTAGTCATTGATGTTGTTGTAGTTGTTGCCGTTGTTGTATATGGATCAATGATTAGCGGTGTTGTTTTTCTGTTTTCAGACGCCGGCCACTATACCAGTCTTTACTGTTTCCACTGTGGAGGAGGTGAGTCACGTTCACACACACACACACACACACACACACACACACATACACATACACACACACACCACGCACGCACGCACATACACACATGTACACACACACAATATATACACACACACAAACATACACACACATACACTCACACACTCACACACACACAACCACACAAACACACATGCACACAACACACACACACACAACACACACACACACACACACACACACACACACACAACACACACACATATTCACAAGCAAACATACGCACACACAGAAAAAATATACATGCACACATACACGCATAAGTTCGTATATACGCCATACGCACATACACACAAATGCACGCATATACCCACACATACACACATACATACATTCACACATATACACATACATAGAAATGCAAACATAACAACCGCAATGCACACGCAAATACACACATCCACACATACACAAATACACACATACACACATATACACACTCGCGTACTACCGTCTAATATCACTCATGTGAAAAAAACGAACAACAATCGGTGTACAAACACGTACGCATTTAACACACAAGCACACACACACACACACAACCACGTGGAACACAGACACACACATACACATACGAACACGCACGCGTATGTTCGCCAACGCGCACGCACACTCACATGAACAAATATACACGCATGCACATGCATGCACTCAAATAATCATTCAATCACACACACACACACACACACACACACACACACACACACACACACACACACACACACACACACACACAAACAAACACACACACACACACACACACACACACACACACACACACACACACACACACACACACACACACACACACACACAAACACACATCACGATATCAGAAAACAATACAACGAAGCAATAATAATAATAATAATTACAATATTTATATAGCGCAAAATCTTGATAAAATCAAATCTAAGCAAGCAAATAAACCAAACCAAACAAAACATTAAACTAAACAAAACAAGAAGAAAAACAATAACAAAAGACACAGACATGCACGCACACACACACATAATTATAGACAACCAACACACAGAGACAGAAAAATAAACATAACAAAAGAAAAGACAAACAAATATCATAACAAAAACTGAAAGGCATACAACCAGAAAACACAAACACACTATGACAACCTTCACCGTTCTCCCGCCGTCTTTTCCATTTCTTCAAATTTCCTTTATCTCTGATTCAGGGAAAGCCCAAACACTTTCCGTTTTACGCTGTAGAAGTCTGGGCAGTGATACGTTTGAGATGGTACCAGTGTTTATATGGTTCATGATGGCTCTTGGTTTTCATCTCAAAGCAGATGGTCGCCCACTTAAACAAACTCTTAATTCACATTAACTCTTTGACTCCCGCACCCTGTCCACATATATATCCTGCATTATCAACCACGTTAGCAAAGCAAAAACTTAACCCTCTGACTCCAACATCCTATCCACCAGCTTCCTGTAAGGTTAAGTTTTTGCAGTGCAGGAAGTTGGTGGATAGGGTGATGGAGTCAAAGGTTAAGTTTTTGCAGTTGGTGGATAGGGTGCGGGAGTCGAGGGGTTAAGCACGACTGAGCGTGGTTTTCAAAAGGATGAGTGACCAGAGACCAGCAGATGACTCAACCCTTTGACTCCCGCACCTTATCCACCAACCGCAAAAACCTTAACCCTTTGATTCTCTCACGCTGTCCACCAGCTTCCTGCAAGAGGCTGGGTGGATAGGGGGAGAGAGTCAAAGGGGTAATTTTTTTGCTTTGCTAGAATGGTTGAAAATTGCAGGATGCTGGTGGACAGGTTGCAGGAGTCAAACTGTTATAAAACATGTTTCTGATGCTATAGTCTAGTGGTCAGGGGGCTGGTCTTTCATTTGGAAGGTCTGGGTTTGTGTCTGCTTAAGTACGACTGATGGGTAAATGATAGAGATATTCCGTTCTCCCACGTCAACTTTTTTTTAGCATCATTGTTGAGGTATCTCTGAGAAGTTCAGATGTCTTTAAGAAGTTGAGGTGTCTCTTAGAAGTTGAAGTGTCTCTGACAAATTGGGGTGTCTCTGAGAAGTTGAGGTGTCTCTGAGAAGATCAGGTGTCTCTAAGAAGTTGAGGTGTCTCTGAGAAGTTCAGGTGTCTCTTAGAAGTTGAGGTGTCTCTGAGAAGTTCAGGTGTCTCTTAGAAGTTGAGGTGTCTCTTAGAAGTTCAGGTGTCTCTGAGAAATTCAAGTGTCTCTAAGAAGTTGAGGTGTCTCTAAGAAGTTGAGGTGTCTCTGAGAAGTTCAGGTATCTCTTAGAAGTTGAGGTGTCTCTTAGAAGTTCAGGTGTCTCTGAGAAATTCAGGTGTCTCTAAGAATTTGAGGTGTCTCTTAGAAATTGAGGTGTCTCTGAGAAGTGGAGGTGTCTCTGAGAAGTGGAGGTGTCTCTGAGAAGTTCAGTTGTCTCTGAGAAGTTCAGGTGTCTCTTAGAAGTTGAGGTGTCTCTTAGAAGTTCAGGTGTCTCTGAGAAATTCAGGTGTCTCTAAGAAGTTGAGGTGTCTCTTAGAAGTTCAGGTGTCTCTGAGAAGTTCAGGTGTCTCTAAGAAGTTGAGGTGTCTCTTAGAAGTTGAGGTGTCTCTGAGAAGTTCAGGTGTCTCTAAGAAGTTGAGGTGTCTCTTAGAAATTCAGGTGTCTCTGAGAAGTTCAGGTGTCTCTAAGAAGTGGAGGTGTCTCTAAGAAGTTGAGGTGTCTCTGAGAAGTTCAGGTGTCTCTAAGAAGTGGAGGTGTCTCTTAGAAGTTCAGGTGTCTCTGAGAAGTTCAGGTGTCTCTAAGAAGTGGAGGTGTCTCTAAGAAGTGGAGGTGTCTCTTAGAAGTTGAGGTGTCTCTGAGAAGTGGAGGTGTCTCTAAGAAGTGGAGGTGTCTCTTAGAAGTTCAGGTGTCTCTGAGAAGTTCAGGTGTCTCTTAGAAGTTCAGGTGTCTCTTAGAAGTTCAGGTGTCTCTTAGAAGTTCAGGTGTCTCTGAGAAGTTCAGGTGTCTCTTAGAAGTTCAGGTGTCTCTTAGAAGTTCAGGTGTCTCTTAGAAGTTCAGGTGTCTCTGAGAAGTTCAGGTGTCTCTTAGAAGTTCAGGTGTCTCTGAGAAGTTCAGGTGTCTCTTAGAAGTTCAGGTGTCTCTGAGAAGTTCAGGTGTCTCTTAGAAGTTGAGGTGTCTCTGAGAAGTTCAGGTGTCTCTAAGAAATGGAGGTGTCTCTTAGAAGTTATGTTGTCTCTGAGAAGTTCAAACGTCTCTTAGAAGCTGAGGCGTCTCGTAGACATTGAGGCGTCTCTTAGAAGTTGAGGTGCCTCTGAGACGTTGATGTGTCTAAGAAGTTGAGGTGTCTCTTAGAAGTTGAGGGGTCTCTAAGACATTGAGGTGTCTCTAAGGAGTTAAAGGGTTTCTAAGAAGTTGAGAGGTCTCTAAGAAATTGAGATGTCTCTAAGGAGTTGAGGTGTCTCTAGCAAGCTGAGGTGTCTCTTAGAGGTTGGGGTGTCTGTTAGACGTTGAGGTGTCTCTGAGAAGTTAAGGTGTCTCCAAGAAGTTGAGGTGTCCCTTAGGAGTTGAGGTATCTCGAAGAAGTTGAGTTGTCTCTGAGAAGTTGAGATATCTCTTAGAAGTCGAGGTGTCTCTAAGAAGTTGAGGTGTTTCTAAGAAGTTGAGGTGTTTCTGAAAAGTTAAGGTGTCTCTAAGAAGTTGAGGTGTCTCTTAGAAGTTGAGGTCGCTCTTAGATGTTGAGGTGTCTCTGAGAAGTTGAGGTGTCTCTAAGAAATTGAGGTGTCTCTTAGAAGTTGAGGTGTCTCTTAGAAGTTGAGGTCGCTCTTAGATGTTGAGGTGTCTCTGAGAAGTTGAGGTGTCTCTTATAAGTTGAGGTGTCTCATAGAAATTGAGGTGTCTCATAGAAATTGAGGTATCACTTATAAGTTGAGGTGTCGAACATGTCTCTTAGAAGTTGAGGTGTCTCTGAAAAGTTGTGGTGTCTTTAAGAAGTTGAGGTGTCACTTACAAATTGAGTATCTCTTAGAAGGTGTCTCTGAGAAGTTGAGGTGTCTCTGAGAAGTTGAGGTGTCATAAAGAAGTTGAGGTGTCTCTAAAAAGTTGAGGTGTCTTTAAGAAACTGAGGTGTCTCTTTGAAGTTGAGGTGTCTCTGAGAAGTTGAGGTGTCTCTTTGAAGTTGAGGTGTCTCTAAGAAGTTGATGTGTCTCTAATAAAATAAAGTGTCTCTAAGAAGTTGAGGTGTCTCTAAGAGGATAAAGACTCTCTAAGAAGTTGAGGTGTCTCAAAGAAGATAAAGTATCTCTAAGAAGATAAAGTGTCTCTAAGAAGTTAAAGTGTCTCTGAGAAGATAAAGTGTCTCTAAGAAGATAAAGTGTCTAGAAGATAAAGTGTCTGTAAGAAGTTAAAGTGTCTCTAAGAAGATAAAGTGTCTGTAAGAAGATAAAGTGTCTCTAAGAAGATAAAGTGTCTCTAAGAAGTTAAAGTGTCAAAGTATCTCTAAGAAGATAAAGTGTCTCTAAGAAGATAAAGTGTCTCTAAGAAGATAAAGTGTCTCTAAGAAGTTAAAGTGTCAAAGTATCTCTAACAAGATAAAGTGTCTCTAAGAAGATAAAGTGTCATAAAGTGTCTCTAAGAAGATAAAGTGTCTCTGAGAAGATAAAGTATCTCTAAGAAGTTAAAGTGTCTCTAAGAAGATAAAGTGTCTCTAAGAAGATAAAGTGTTTCTGAGAAGATAAAGTATCTCTAAGAAGATAAAGTGTCTCTGAGAAGATAAAGTGTCTCTAAGTAGATAAAGTGTCTCTAAGAAGATAGAGTGTCTCTAAGAAGATAAAGTGTCTCTAAGAAGATAAAGTGTCTAAGAAAATAAAGTGTCTCTAAGAAGATAAAGTGTCTCTAAGAAGATAAAGTGTCTCTAAGAAGTTAAAGTGTCTCTAAGAAGATAGAGTGTTTCTAAGAAGATATAGTGTCTCTGAGAAGATAAAGTGTCTCTAAGAAGTTAAAGTGTCTCTAAGACGATATAGTGTCTCTGAGAACTTGAAGGGTCTCCAAGAAATTGACCGGCCTCTGAGGATTTGAGGTGTCTCTAAGAAGTTGAGGTGTCTGTGAGAACTGACCCTGATCAAAGTTAGGGAAGGTAAAGCATCAAGGGACATGTGTCGAGCACTACCCTCATAATGTTTGCCCAGAGAAAAACTGAGGTATCTAACACCACACTTTACAACGACCTCAGGGTTAATGGGACAATCTGTTCCTTGTTATGCTATGCTATGCTATGCTATGCTATGCTATGATATGATGATATGATATGATATGATATGATATGATATGATATGATATGATATGAATGACGATAGATAGATATGAATAGATACGATACGATACGATAGATAGATATGATATGATATGATATGATATGATATGATATGATATGATATGATATGATATATGATATGATATGATATGATATGATATGATATGATATGATATGATATGATATGATATGATATGATATGATATGATATGATATGATATGATATGATATGATATGATATGATATGATATGATACGATGCGATACGATCGATACGATACGATATTATATTATATGATACGATACGATACGATACGATGCGATATGATATGATATGATACGATACGATACGATACGATACCATACGATACGATACGATACGATATTATATTATATGATACGATACGATACGATACGATATGATATGATATGATATGATATGATATGATATGATATGATATGATATGATATGATATGATATGATATGATATGATATGATATTCTGATATCCTATGCTATGCTATGCCATGCTATGCTATGCTATGCTATGCTATACACACAGGAGCCCTACATCATGCGGGAGCTGGACCCTAAGGGCGGGGCACGCTATGTGGGTTTCATCAAGGACATGATGGACGCACTGGCGGACAAGGTGGGCTTCCATTACAACTTCAAGATCGCCGATGACGAAACGTACGGTCAGCAGAGTCCTACTGGCTGGACCGGCATGATCGGCGAGGTGGTCAGCAAGGTTAGCTATAGCTGCAGCTTTCTTCTGTTCTTCATCTTGTCGTTGTGGGGTTTTTGGTTTTGTTTTTACTTTTTGTTTGTTTGTTTGTTTGTTTTTTTGGTCTTTTTTTATCGTGTGTGTCTGATAAAGAAGATCATTAAATAAATAAGATTAGGAAAAGACGAAAAGACAAGGCAACATTTATAGGACATTTTTTATGAGGAAAGGGGAATTAGAGCACCTGGTCACAACAGTAAAGCTGGAAAAGGGAGAAAATATTGGGCGGACTTGTAGGGTGGCTGAGGACAGAGAGGGTGGCAGATGTACTTGCAGCGACAAGGGATAGATTCATATGGAGGGCCATGATCGCCAACGCCATGCGGCGGGGCACATGATGATGATGATGTGTCTGATGAAGAAGATCATTAAGAAGAAGATTAGAAAATGACAAGCAACATTTATGGTACATTTTCTGAGGAAAGAGAAATTAGAGCAATTGGTCACAACAGGAAACTGGAGGGAAAGAGAGCATAGGGTAGACCCAGGAAGAAAATATTGGACGGACTTGCAGGGTGGCTGAGAACAGAGAGGGTGGGAGATGTACTTGCAGCGACAAGGGATAGATTTGTACAAAGGGCCATGATCGTCAATGCCATGCGGCAGGGCACATGATGATGATGATGATGATGATGATGAGTGTTTGATGCATGCGAATATTGAACTACATTACATGTCATGTTATTGTTATGTGCGTGATTGGCAAAAAAAAACACTTCTCTGCATTATGCAAAGATAAAAACTAGTTGACAATACTTAAGAAATATAGTAATGACAAAAGACACGAGAAAAAGCATATATACACAATAAACTTCAACACAAATATACAGCAAACAAGTGCACTAGTGTACTGATATTGGAGCATTCAGTATGTGTTCACTATCTATACATTTTATGTAGAGAATTTCAAGTGTTCCCATAACGTAGAGCCTATCACAGAAGGATGGAGTAAACATTAAATGAAAGATACATGTGGACGGAGATTTCAATGACATAGTTAATCAGCAACAGTAAAACGTATGAGAGAGAGAGAAATTAGCCCTAAGACATCAGAAAATGATAATAAAAAGAGATATTTGTGACTCAGGAGCAAGGAATATTCCAAATACATTCATATTTATGTTGACTTGTACACTGCAGTCTCTTTAATTCAGTTGACTTTTTTTTTTCAAAGAATGAAGCTGTATGTGGTTTGTAGTGTGTACTATTGTGGTTGTCTTAAAACTGTTCCTTCGCTTCAGGTAATCCAAATCAATCTGACAACGAATTTGATCTCTAGAAAAACCATGCGCTTGGGTCCTTTGTTTGTTTTGTTTTTGTTTTTGTTTGCTTGTTGTTGTTTTTGTTGTTGTGGTGGTGTTGGTGGTGGTGGTGGTGTGGTGGTCTGTTTTGTTTGTTTGTTTGTTTGTTTGTTTGTTTTATTAAATTCGCGTTTTTGTTCTTTTTTGTGTGTTTGGTGTTCCATTTTTATTCAGACAGTTCACTGAATTTAACAAATATGCTGTGCTGTCTTCTCTAACAGAAGGCGGACATTGCTGCAGGCGCCCTGACGGTGACGGCCCCGCGAGAGGAGGCGGTGGATTTCACCAAGCCCTTCATGACTACTTCTGTCAACCTGCTGGTCAATAAACCAGAACGTATGGACATGGGGCTCGGCTACTTGGTCAGGCCCTTTTCCACTGGTTAGTACAGCATCAGTGAAATATTGGAATAGCAACATATTGGAATAGCAACATACTGGTATAGCATCAGGCAACATACTGGTATAGCATCATACAACATACAGAAATAGCAACAAACTAGTATAGCATCAGGAAACATGCTGGAATAGCAACATATTGGTATTAGTATAGCGTTGGAATTGCAAAATAATAGTATAGCATCAGGCAACATACTGGTATAGCATCAGGCAACATACTGGTATAGCATCAGGCAACATACTGGTATAGCATCAGGCAACATGCTGGTATAGCAACATTCTGGTATAGCATCAGTTAACATACTGGAATAACAACATTCTGGTATAGCATCAGTTAACATACTGGAATAACAACATACTGGTATAGCATCAGGCAACATTCTGGTATAGCATCAGTTAACATACTGGAATAACAACATACTGGTATAGCATCAGGCAACGTACTGGTATAGCAACATACTGGTTTAGCATCAGGCAACATGGAATGCCAGCATATTAGTCTAGCATCTGCCAAAAGACTGGAATCGCAACACACTAGTACAGCATCAGACAACATATATATAGAATAGCAGCATACTAGTCTATAATCAGGCAACATACTGGTATAGCATCAGGCAACATACTGGTATAGCATCAGGCAACATACTGGTATAGCATCAGGCAAACATACTGGTATAGCATCAGGCAACATACTGGTATAGCATCAGGCAACATACTGGTAGAGCATCAGGCAACATACTGGTATAGCATCAGGCAACATACTGGAATAGCATCAGGCAACATACTGGAATAGCATCAGGCAACATACTGGAATAGCATCAGGCAACATACTGGTATAGCATCAGGCAACATACTGGTATAGCATCAGGCAACATACTGGTATAGCATCAGGCAATATACTGGTATAGCATCAGGCAACATACTGGTATAGCATCAGCAACATACTGGTATAGCATCAGGCAACATACTGGAATAGCAA
>JAPXFY010000018.1:48188431-48195931 GCA_030674185.1 Monoplex corrugatus | reverse complement strand
GTTATTGCAGGAAGTGATGGATAAGGTGAGGGAATGGAAGAATTATAGCAGGAAGCTGGTGGATAGGGTGAGTGAGTGAAAAGGATTGTAACAGGAAAGTGATGCATATGGTACGGGAGTGAAAACAGTTATTGCAGGAAGCTGGTGTCTAGTGGGTGAGGTGATGGAAAAGGAGTGTTGCAGGAAACTGGTGTAGGGTGAGGGAGTGAAAAGGAGTGTTGCAGGAAACTGGTGTTAGGGTGAGGGAGTGAAAAGGAGTGTTGCAGGAAACTGGTGGACTAGGGTGAGGGAGTGAAAAGGAGTGTTGCAGGAAAAAAAAAAAACTGGTGGATAGGGTGAGGGAGTGAAAACGTTCATGGAGGAAGCTGGTGTAGGGGGTTAGGTGAGTGAAAACGTTAATGATGAAAACTGGTGGATAAGACGAAGGAGTGAAAAAAGGTTTATTACAGGAGACTAGAGAAGGGACTGAAATGATTTAACCCACCTATGTCTATGAACTCCACAGGACGTACGAAGACCTGGTAGAGTCCAACGACATCAAGGTGGGCAGTCTCGCCTTCGGGGCCACACAGGCCTCGCTGCGCAAGAGCCGAGACCCCACCATGCAGAGTCTGTGGAACAAGATGAGCCAGGAGAACTCCTGGGTCAACTCCTACTCGGAGGGCCTGCAGCGCGTGCAGAAGAGTGACGGACACTTCGCCATGTTCGTAGAGTCCACCACCGCCGAGTACCTGGCCCGGAAGAACTGTGACGTCATGCTCTACGGCAACAACATCTTCTCCAAGGTGTGTGTCAAGGTTAAGGGGCAAGTGGGCCTGTTGGTTTAGGCACCCAACCTGACGGGAGCGTTTCGGGGCTTTGTTGTTGTTGTTGGTTGGTGTGGTGGTGGTGGTGGTGGTGGGTTTTGTTTGTTTGTTGTTGATGATGTTGTTTTTCGTTTTGTTGTGGTCGTTGTCGCCTATCTTTGAGATAAGATGAAATACCCAAGTCTCATGAAACAGCATGTAATTTACAGCATACCACAGAGGTCTGAGCTGTCTTCAGCGAAACTCTGAAGACCGCCCCACTTTCATGGGTACCACGGTAAACAAGAAATGTGAATGCAGACAGAAAAAGTGGCACCGCACTGTGGCGATGGCCTTTCTTGGGAGAGCAATCCAAATTCCAAACCATAGTCATTGAAACAAACGGAAAAGATACAGAAAGGTGACCCGGTCGATATAGCATGAGGCCATCACTGGAAAACCATGAAACTGATAAAATGAGTTGATCGTTTACAAAATCAATTGGTTGTTTTATAAGTCAGCTGGATGAGTTACCCTGGCTCAGCACACACACTCTCTCTCATCGCCCTCTCTCTCTCTCTCTCTCTCTCTCTCTCTCTCTCTCTCTTTCTTTCTTTCTTTCTTTCTTTCTCTCTCTCTCTCCCTGATCTCCTGAGCCGCTCATTTCGGAGCTTCAACATACCACCTACCCCAAGTTCATTCACTCGAAATCCCAGAACAAGAAAGCCCCCAGTGAGAATTACCGATATCAAGGTGCCCTGGGGACACCCGCCAGAGGAGAGGAGGTTCTGCACTGCTGCTTGACCTCTTTCTTGGAGTCCAAGAGTGTCTGTTTTGGACCAATTTACTGCCTGTTTAGAGATAACTTATCAGAAACTCTTCGCATACACTGACACACCCACAAGCTCAGATGCATGGTCTCACACACATACACATACACATACACACACACATGCACGCGCATGCACACCCCACACACACACACACACACACATACATACATACATACATACACACACACACACACACACACACACACACACACACACACACACACACACACACACACACACACATTGGTTGTTTTATAAGTCAGCTGGATGAGTTACCCTGGCTCAGCACACACACTCTCTCTCATCGCCCTCTCTCTCTCTCTCTCTCTCTCTCTCTCTCTCTGGTGGATAGGGTGAGGGAGTGAAAAGGAGTGTTGCAGGAAACTGGTGTCTAGGGTGAGGGAGTGAAAAGGAGTGTTGCAGGAAACTGGTGGATAGGGTGAGGAGAGTGAAAACGTTCATGGAGGAAGCTGGTGTGTGGTATGCTGTAAATTACATGCTGTTTCATGAGACTTGGGTATTTCATCTTATCTCAAAGATAGGCGACAACGACCACAACAAAACGAAAAACAACATCATGCACGCGCATGCACACACACACACACACACACACACACAACATACATACATACATACATACACACACACACACACACACACACACACACACACACACACACACACACACACACACACACACTTATAATATCACTTATAGTGAAAAGACGTTAAATCAAGCAACGAACGAACACACACACACACAAACAAACAAACAAACAACCATGCCCACACAATCTGCTACTGACACCTGTAACAATAAAATTCGTAAACATTTAAATTTCACATAAATGTTTGAAAGAACAGGTGGTGGACTTGGCACATCAAAATCGTTAATATAAAAGGAAATAGCACTAAACTTAAGCAAAACAAAACGTCATGTCATTCTTTTAGCATCTGTCTCCAGTTTGAAATTTACCTCAAGACAGAAAGCGGTAGAGGAAACCCGAACTTAGGTCACCCCCAAGATATTGAATCATTTTTTCAGCTGATGTCATTTATCAATTAGCATCAGAAAGAGAGTTCTTGAGTGTTATATACAGCCGATACTGTTGAATGGTTGTGAGGTGTGGACAGTCAACACGCAAAGTCAGCACAGAATTGAGGCGACTGAAATGTGGTTTCTAAGAAGAATGTTGAGAGTTCCATGGACAGCAAAGAAAACAAACGAGAAAGTCTGGAAGGAGGCAGACACAAGAAGATCATTAATGAAATAAAATAAAAATTACAAAAAGGATACAACATTTGTGGACATTTTATGAGGAAAGAGAAATTAGAGTACCTGGTCACACAGGAAAGCTGGAGGGAAAGAGAACACCTGGTAGACCCAGGGAGAAAATATTGGGCGGTATTGCAGGGTGGCTGAGGGTAGAGAGGGTGGGAGACGTACTGGCAGCGACAAGAGATAGATTCGTATGGAGGGTCATGATCGTCAACACCATGCAGCAGGGCATATGATGATGACGATGATGATGATGGTGGTGGTGGTGGTGGTGGTGATGATGATGATGATGATGATGATGATGATGATGATGATGATGATGACGATGATGATGATGATGATGGTTCTCCTGGGTTTTCTCTAACAGAGCTACGCCCTGGCCACCCAGAAGGGCGCAGTGATCGGGTCCATGCTGAACAAGGCGCTGCTGGAGATGAGGGAGAGTGGCGAGCTCCACATGCTGATTCAGCGCTGGTGGCGCTTCTCCGGAGAGTGCTCTGGCATCGACGGGCGCGAGTACTCGCAGAAGGGCGACAGCCTCTCCTCCCTCCCCATCTACCCCGTCACCCTCAGAGACATGGCCGTCGCCATCCTCATCCTCTTCCTCGGTTTCATCGTCGCCGTCGTCGGGCTCATCATCGAGATCATCTACCACACCATTTCCACAGGGGTAAGGGATTGGCTGTGTCTGGTTTTAGTTGTTGTGTGTTTTGAAGCGGTTTGTTGTTGTTTGTTTTGTTTTGTTTTTGTAGTTGTTGTTGGTAGTGGTGGTTGCAGGTTGTGTGTGTATGTGTGTATGTGTGTGTGTGTGTGTGTGTGTGTGTGTGTGTGTGTGTATTTGTGTTTTGTGTGTGTGTGTGTGTGGTATGTGTGTGTGTTGTGTGTGTATTTGTGGTTTGTGTGTGTGTGTGTGTGTGTGTGTGTATGTGTGTGTGTGTGTGTGTGTGTGTGGTATGTGTGTGTGTGTTGTGTTGTCTTTGTGTCTGTGTGTCTATGTGTCTGTGCGTGTTGTGATGTGGGGGGGGGTGCGGGGGGGGGGGTTCTGTGAGAATGCATGTGCCTGTGCGTGTGTCTGTTTGATGTATACTAAGTTTATTTACTGAGAAGTGAAAATGTTCCGCTAATGAAACTAAGTAGCCTACCGGTAGTGATTTTGTCGCCTCATTGTATCTAGCACTATAAACACTTTCTCCATTTTATTATTCATTCTATGCTCTTCTGTTCTGTTGTGTTCGTTCGTTTCTATACCATTTCTAGTGCTATATTACTATTTTCGTATTTTCTTTATATGTACAAAAAATGATTGTCTTGAAGATAAGGCTTGAACGAACGTATCATAGGCTCTGAAAGATTAAGTTCGCGTGCATGTGTCGTGTGTGTTGGTGTGTGTGTGTGTGTGTGTGTGTGTGTGTGTGTTGTGTGTGTGTGTGTGTGTGTGATGTGTGTGTGTGTGTGATGTGTGTGTGTTGTGATGTGTGTGTGTGTTGTGATGTGTGTGTATGTGTGTGTGTTGTGATATGTGTGTGTTGTGATGTGTGTGTGTGTGTGTTTGTGCGTGTGTGTATGTTTGTGTGCGTGTGTGTGTGTCTGTCTGTCTGAGTGTGTGTGTGTCTGTGTGTGTGAGTGCGTGCGTGCGTGCGGGGCGTGGTGTGTGTGTGTGTGTGTGTGTGTGTATGTGTGTGTGTGTGTGTGTGTGAGTGTGTGCGTGCGCGTATTTTTTTCATAATAACCGAATAGTGCAGTTCAATGATGGAAGAAACTCATGTTTGCCGTACTTTTCCCCTTTCAAATATACGTTTTTAACCTTACTACAGGGCAAGATCGAGAAGCCCAAGGTCCTGGACAGCAAGATCTTCAAGGCGCCCAAGTTCACCAAAGGCAAGTCCTCCAAGCCCGCTGCAGCCTCATCATCAGATCCGGAGGCAGCCCTGTCGGAGCCCCTGTCGGGCGAGGCGCTGGGAGAGGGCACCTCCGGAGAGGGGGCCTCCGGAGAGGGTGTGGAGGAGGCCAGAGAGGCCTAGGTTCCCAAGTCTCTCTGAGGGGCTGGGAGCCGGACCTGTCCGTGCTGAAGGTCCTGTTATGGGCCTTTGTGCGGTACCGCTTCTCTCCCTTTTCCTGGTCCTGCGGGAAGACATGGTGGTCTCAGCCCTTGAGAAGCGTCATGGTCTGTCGGATGTCAGACTGGGTCAAGCTGAGAAGCGACACGGCGTTTTGGTTCCTGTCCTCTTCACTATGTAGACTTGATGGTGAACCACGCTCATTTGCAATACTGTTCTCTCTCTCTCTTTCCCTCTCGCCTACGTCCTGATTTTTTTACATCGAGTTTTAAAAAGCATAACGCCATTACAAAGAAAAGACTCAATACGCTTGGCAATCGTCTGTCAGAATATATTTCACGTAAAAGAGGTCAATATCGATTGCTTCCCCTCCAGCCTCTTTTCTAAAGCAGGCTTTATCAATATCCTAATCAATGCATGAGCAATTCAGGCATATGTACGTTATGTTAGGTCTGCTTAGGTTAAACATATGTGATGAAACAGCTTCAGCAGCAATCTTGTTTAAATTTCGTGAATATTTCATAGTCTCTCGAAACTGCACAGACGTGTTTGTGGTTGTTACCAGTCTCCCATTCAGCTTTCACTTTCAGAGAGAGGAGTTCTGCAAATGAGCGATGGTCATACAGCTTCAGAGCTGTGGATGGTGTCGAACGAGTGAGATTAAAACTTGCAGATGTCATTATGTTTTCTTTGTCAAGCTTCGTTGTGGTGAAACTAGAAGGTCCATGGATATGCAGTTACTATCTTTTTCACTGACCTCTCTTCTTTCTGACTCTACAAACTGATACATGTACTGACAAGAAGATAACGTTTGTAATGGAAACATGGTTAAACAGAGCGTCTTTTGGATCAGCTTCTTGGTTTATACAAACCTGCTATATTTTCTTCTGGAGATCATTTCAGAGTCTTAACAACGTTTCCATGATGCTAACTGACCTTTTACCCGCTTTCTTCCCTTTTCTCTATCTATGCAAGTTGATGTTCAAATTCAACTATTATAGAATAGTGTCATTCGACAGATTCCTTTCACCTAATAAAAATTCTCGATATTGGGATTTTTTTCAGACGAGGGGGTGTAGTTGTAGTATTTTCTTTGGAATAAACTAAACTGAGCAGATTGTGTAAGTTGTTACAAATGCTAAAGTTGTGACTCGTTGGCTAAGATATGTTAGAATGCTGAATACTGGAAATGTTTATTTTGGTGTAAGACATATGGTCGAATGATAGTAACAAAAGGCATGGAACAGCCCAAGAACGGCAGTAAGCATGTTCCCGACATATGTTTCTGTTCTTTGAAGTTCCATCCCTGGCAGTCATTTTTTTTAACTGTATGGCCAAATGGAATATAGAGTTAGTTCTGTGCGTTTAAAATGCTTTCAGGTGTACAGTTGTATGTGTACTCTGTTCAATCGCATGTGACTTAATCAACGTTTACAGTTCTAAGTATCATTAGTCCACAATTCTTTCTATCATTGCTCAGGTACTGTTGTTCATTTCAGCTTGATCATTCGGCATTTTGATTCGTCTCATCACCATCTTTATCTTACTTTATAAGTTAATACTTTAACCATCAGAACAGTCGTTGTAGTCCTCGAGATCAAGCAAGAAAATGAACATCAGAAACACACATGACAACTTCCACTTGGCTGGATGTTTGAGGAAGGAGAATGCAAAAGTGAGGTCAATGCAATATATTTTGGTCGATATTATATAAATGTCTATTGTTTCTACCATATTGCACTTATGCTTTCCATTCTGCACAGTATTTCTATGTGCCGTAATATTTCTGTGTGCAAATAATGTGCAAGATTTTGTATGTACGTGAATGGAATTATCATGCAACAGACGTGTGTGCAGATGAAGTGTATGTTCTATCCTGATGTGCGCATGTGACCATCACCACTGCCGTGCCTCCATCGTGCCCAATGGTCATCACTTAGCAATGACAAGCCCTCTATGCACACTATATTCTATAGGCCCAGGCTGTAAGTAGTAAAAAAGACCCGAGTATAAAAGGCTAGTTTACCTTCATCTGCCCCATACATCTAAGACTGGACATGTGAAAAAATGGTCAGAAAATCAAGTGACCTGAACTCCGAGTACAAGAACATTGAGAATGTACAGACAGTAGAAAAGACCCAAGAATCGGGCGATACTGGAAAGAGTTTGAGAAACAGCAAAGTACCCGTAGGCTGGATTGAGGCAGTAAACTGCAGACTCTTACTCTCACTGGTTTCAGCTGAAATTGAGTTGAAGAACCAGTGAGAAAAATGTAGCATAGATCAGAAAGGGTTGAGAATCAAGGAAAATTACGCTTGATAAAGAAAGACTTGGTGAAAGAAAAACAATTTTACCCGGTGAGTTCACTGTGAGAGGCTGGGTCTGATAAAAACGAGCTGTTGTACATTCGGAGTTCCAGACGAAATGAATGTACATAATTATATAGGCCTACTGTAAACCTCGCTTAGTACTTAAGTCCAGCACTTCCTGTTTTTATTGTTCGAATATAACAGATTTTGTCAAGGAAAGAGAGAAAACAGAGAAAA
>JAPXFY010000018.1:48140931-48183431 GCA_030674185.1 Monoplex corrugatus | reverse complement strand
TTCTAGCACAGAATTTCCAGAAGATGGAGATACTCTTTATACTGAAAGAGACCCCGGCATCCCCAGGGGGTGAGGTGGGGGGGGGGGGGATTGCTGCTGGTACAACCCCGACAATAGCAAACTGCCACTAGTCAATTCACTTATACTAGCTGTAAATTAGTTTTCATGCTGCAAAGGAATCACTTATATTAGCTGTAAATTAGTTTTCATGCTGCAAAGGAATTAACTCAGACACACAAATTCATTTCAACGCAAGGTAATATTCTGATTATAAGACAATGTGGAAAAAAAAAGTATGCCATCATGATTTACAAGAAAACCAAATCGCAACTGCCTACGGAAAAATTTTTTATAAGTAACCACTCAAAACTGAAACTATCATACATTTCAACAAAAATATAGAATCTGGTGTTACATTTCAGTTAGTGAAAATGATAAAAGATTCAATAATATGGTGTACCAATTCAAAAGGGAAATGACCGAAACAATCAACGTAAATGACAAAATATACACATACTCATAATGAATCAATGAAAATGGAATCCTAACAAACCAATCAACAAGACCATAAAGAAGAATTTATCACAATAACTCAACAGCCGTTTTAACTCAACAAAGATATTCTCATATGGATTCAACAAGAAATTGACTGCAATCCTTCAACATGAAACTACATTTATTCAGTACGGAAAAACAGCAGCAAGGACTTAACATTCCAAACGAAATTACATAATGACTGAACACAGAAGTATTAATGATAATACAATGCTTAATATTAAAAAGGAAACGATTGTGGCATTTCAAAAGAAATTACATAATGACTGTATAAAGAAATAACAATGATAATATGACTAATATTAAAAAGGAACCGACTGTTACGTTTTATGAGGAAAATAAGCTATGATTTCTCAGTACTAATGCCGAGTGAGTAATATAGGAAAGATAGCAACGACTTGGAAACTAAATGACCTGCAACAATTTAACAAAGAAACGAGACCTACGAATTAAACACGAATAAAGAAATGATGTCATACCATACGGAATTGACAGAATGGCTTAAGATTAAATGGTTTAAAGGTGTTTTTCGGGAATGACAGCAATGAGTTAGCATCAACAAGGAAACACAGCAATGATATAATATTAACAAGGAAATAACAGTATGAGTAAACAATTTACTGTCATCAGGGAAATTGCTAAATTGTTTAGTATTATGAAGGAAATGACAGCATGACTAAATTGTTTAATATCATCAACGAAATGATAGCATAAATAAATGATTTAATCTAATCAAGGAAATAACAGTATGACTAAACGGTTTAATATTATCAAGCAATGACGACATGACTAAATGATTTAACATTATAAAGGAAATGACAGCATGACTAAAATGGTTTAATATTATCAACAAAATGACAGCATGAATAAATTACTTAACCTATTCAAGGAAATGACAGTATGACTAAATGATTTAATATTATCAAGGAAATGACAGTACGACTAAACAATTTACTATTAACAAGAAAATGACAGCATGACAAGATGATTTAATCAAAGAAATTACATCATGGCTAAATGACTTAATGTAATCAAGAAAATGACAGTATGACTAAATGGTTTACTATTATCAAGAAAATGACAGCATGACTAAATGATTTACCATTATCAAGAAAATGACAGTATGACTAAATGATTTACTATTATCAAGAAAATGACAGCATGACTAAATGATTTACTATTATCAAGAAAATGACAGTATGACTAAATGATTTACCATTATCAAGAAAATGACAGCATGACTAAATGATTTACCATTATCAAGAAAACAGCATGACTAAATGATTTACTATTATCAAGAAAATGACAGTATGACTAAATGATTTACCATTATCAAGAAAACATCATGACTAAATGATTTACCATTATCAAGAAAATGACAGCATGACTAAATGATTTACTATTATCAAGAAAATGACTATGACTAAATGATTTACTATTATCAAGAAAATGACAGTATGACTAAATGATTTACCATTATCAAGAAAATGACAGCATGACTAAATGATTTACCATTATCAAGAAAATGACAGTATGACTAAATGATTTACTATTATCAAGAAAATGACAGTATGACTAAATGATTTACCATTATCAAGAAAATGACAGTATGACTAAATGATTTACTATTATCAAGAAAATGACAGTATGACTAAATGATTTACCATTATCAAGAAAATGACAGTATGACTAAATGATTTACTATTATCAAGAAAATGACAGTATGACTAAATGATTTACCATTATCAAGAAAATGACAGCATGACTAAATGATTTACCATTATCAAGAAAATGACAGCATGACTAAATGATTTACTATTATCAAGAAAACAAGAGCATGACTAAAAAAAACATCAATTTCATATTTTAAGATGACAGGATGACTTAACAGAAACAAAGACATGACAGCGTTAACTCACCAGAAAGAAACGATGACACTTGTCTAATATAATAAAATCATTACTAAAAACAAACAAAACTAGCAATGACTTCACACAAACACAACCATAACAGCAATGAGTTAAAATGAAATGAAATGCAACAATAACCTCAGGAAAAATTACATAACGACTTAAAAAATATAAAATGATCAAACAGACTAAAGAGAAATAATTCTAAAATCTGACAGCAATTAATCGACGAGACAATTATTCATACTGATCAGCACGGAAATGGCAACAACGATACCGGGAAAAAAAAGACCTCAACATGAAAATAACTGGAATGAGAGTCATAACTCAACAATTATGGTAAACTCTGAAAAAAAATCATAAGATTCAACAAAGAAAATTAACCCCTCCCCCCACTCCATAGGAAAAAAATATTTGCAAACTTTCCTGGTAGTTTATTCAAAAAAAGTGATGACGATACTTAATCCCAAAAGAAGGGATGATGAAACTCAACAAGGAAATAATTGAAACAATTTTACCCGCAAACTACCTCAGCTAAGTCATCCCTGCTTACACTACATACCTGCAAATGACAACACAGCGCATAAGCACTTTTTTCTTTTGCAAATACATTTAATCTAAGCATCCATGTTTACCATAAGCTGCCATTGCGCGCGGGCATATACGCCTAAGCCAACTAATAAGCTGATAGAAAAAAAGACAGCATCTGGCTCTCAGTTACAGACGTGCTTAACATTGTGGATACCCTTATGACAGATGAAGAGAAGTCTATACACAATTTTGCTGGGTCAAAGAGAGATAAAACCCTATCCCCAAATCAGTCACCATCTGAAAAATGGATATACACATACATATGGACAAATCAAAATCAACATGAAGACAGACACAGCTGCAACAGCACTGCAGACAAGGACAGACCAGTATTTTGTTTTCAAACGTTTATATGAGAACTTCTACTTATGTTCTGACCCCCCCCCCCCCCTAATCCACCATCACCCCCTCACTTTTTTTCCCATGAACTAGAAACACATCCAGACACTTCCTTTACAATGCAATGCACAATAAAAAAAAAATCCTTTTAAATCCCTCATGCAATTCCAATGTGAATCAAAATATGCTTAGAAAAACGGATGCCATACATCTGTATTGGTTTTCTTTGTTAAATGAATAAAATAAAATCATATGGTGGTCCTGCGATACTAAAGAAAATAAACGTAACCCAAAAGGAATGACATGACTGGGCTCAAAAGTCAATGTATAAGTATGCTTGGCTCGTAAAAAATTATAACGATGCGACAGTATAAAGTGGTTATTATGTGTGAGCAAAATGTCTTGTTTTTTTTGGGATATATATGCTTTAACCCTGTATGCTAGAAAGTGGCTGGAGGTACACTATTGTATTTGCATTATAGGACAAAACTACAAGGCACTTCCAGTTCTTCTGACCAAATGACAACTAGGATTTACACACAGTCTAGTAACATGAAAAAAAAAAAAACACTCCCAAAGTTAAACATTTTTAGAGTCCAGAAACTCAGAAAAACACAGCGAAAGAAAAACAATCTTTTCCACTGATGAATTTCATCAATGCTTATATCAATTTTGCTTGTCACTGCTTGAACAAAGTACAGAATTTTAAAAAGACTTACGCAGTCATTTTGACTGAAACTATGGCGAAGAAAAAAAAAGGGACAACATGCCTTGTGAATGCTCATTGAAAATCACTTTATATCTGGTGTGATATTGACAATGCTGCAATACAAACAGTAGGTTACTACATTCTCAAAAAGAGATCTGACATAAAACTTTTCCTTGGATACCTTTTATCTGTAAAACCTGTAGTCATGTTAGTCGGCACACCGATCATCCACGTCCTAATTTTGTAAAGTTTCATGTTACATGGCATCTTTTCCAATGTCAATGTGCTGAAGGAATTGTCACAAACTGCAGACGATTTTCTCATGAATTAAACCACAAATGTCATGAAATAGAAATGATAAACAATCATGACGTACGCCTAAAGCATGTGTGTAAGGCTGCATTCACGCTAACGCCGGGCAGCTATTGCTAGTCAGTTACTTTGATAAACGTTGTTCAGACCCAACAAAGGCAGATGCCGTCAGCTTCATAAGCACGGGAACGCTGTTCATACCGAACAAAACCAGTTGCCGTCAGTTTCATAAACATGGAAACATTGTTCATACCGAACAAAACCAGTTGCCGTCAGTTTCATAAACACATACACGTTGTTCTCGCTGAACAAAGGCAGTTGCCATCAGTTTCATAAACACAGAAACGCTGTTCGTACCGAACAAAGGCAGTTGCCTTCAGCTTCATAAACACAGAAACGTTCGTACCGTACATGGGCATACACATTCATAACAACGTTATCACGATCAAGCAGTTCCGTCTTTCATAAACACAAAACGTTTTCGTACGATACAAGATCCATCAGTTTCATAAATACAGAAACGTTCATACAGAACAAAAGCATTTGCCGTCAGCTTCATAAACACAGAAACGTTATTCATACTGAACAAAGGCAACTGCCGTCAGCTTCATAAACGCAGAAACGCTCTTCATACCGAACAAAGGCAGTTGCAATCAGTTTCAAAATACAGAAACGTTGTTCATACCGAACAAAGGCAGTTGCCGTCAGTTTCATAAACACAGACACGTTGTTCTTGCTGAACAAAGGCAGTTGCCATCAGTTTCATAAACACAGGAACGCTGTTCATACTGAACAAAAGGCAGATGCCATCAGTTTCATAAACACAGGAACGTTGTTCATACTTAACAAAGGCAGTTGCTGTCAGTTTCATAAACACAGGAACGTTGTTCATACCGAACAAAGGCAACTAGTTGCCATCAGTTCCATAAACACAGAAGCGCTGTTCATACCGAACAAAGGCAGTTGCCATCAGTTTCATAAACACAGAAACGCTGTTCATACCGAACAAAGGCAGCTGCCCTCCACTTCATAAACACAGAAACGTTTGTTCATACCGAACAAATGCAGTTGCTGTCAGCTTCATAAGCACAGAAACATTGTTCACACCGAATGAAAGCAACTGCCGTCAACTTCATAAACGCAGAAACACTGTTCGCTGTTCATGCTGAACAAAGGCAACTCTGCCGTCAGCTTCATAGACACTGTTCACACCGAACAAAGGTAGTTTCCGTCAGCTTCATAACACAGAAACACTGTTCATACTGAACAAAGCTTCTGCCGAACAAAGCCAATTGCCTTCAGTTTCATAAACACAGAAACGCTGTTCGTACCGAACAAAGGCAGTTGCCATTAATTTCATAAACACAGAAACACTGTTCATACCGAACAAATGCAGTTGCCGTCAGCTTCATAAACACTGTTCACACCGAACAAAGGCAGTTGCCGTCAGCCTCATAAACACAGAAACGTTTGTTCATGCTGAACAAAGGCAGGTGCCATCAGTTTCATAAACACAGAAACACTGTTCATACCGATCAAAGGCAGTTGCAGTCAGTTTCATAAACGCAGAAACGTTGGATCATGCCGAATGAAAACAAATGCCGTCAACTTCATCGCTAGTGTCTTGTGTAGGTTTAGCACCTGGGCCCAGTATGCCAGCCATAAAAAAAAAATTTTTTAAACTGTGTGCAAACTGCACATCAAATTTGCCGCCATTTATCAGCTGGCTGGTACTGTTGGGTTCAGCATCAAGGTTACCGTTATCTCACATGATGGAAGAGAGGACACTGACAAGTGTTTAGCTCTCAATTTCATTTCATGTCTATCCACATAATGTGATATTAGACGAAAGTATTTAGCTTCCAGCCAATGGCTCACAGCTGCTGCCAGGGTTAGCGAAAATGCACCCTAAACCCTGCATGAGCCATCGTTTTCAGGTTCTACCTACAGTATGGATTCTATGATAATGTAAATAATACTGTCCATTCCTATAGCCACGTACTGATGTAGCACTCATTAATTAATAAAAGTGGGTCGAAGAAAATATTTACAAAAATCCTGGAAAATATCCTACAAATATACAGACTTTGATTTGCCTATATCAGCGAGAAACCCTGGACATGTAAGGCACGCAAGTGGATGAACAAATACAGGTCTTCAAAACAGACAAAACTGCCAAATCATGAGCACAGACAGACAGCACACCCATATCACACATCTGTGTCCATCTAATACTTCTTGACAATGACAAAATACAATACTACAATACAATACATGTAAGTCGCCTGTTATTTAAAAAGAAACAGTCTGGAACTGCTACTGGAGAAAATATCCTAATCTTGCCTATCCATATCATTATTTTTCCTTTCTTTCTTTCTTCTCGTCACATATCTTCCAATACTCTTTACCTTGCAAAAACCTCGAGACTGTACACGCACACCCATGTATAGAGACAACAGGAAAGTGTGAGTGTAATACTGTATAGTTAAGTACAAAGCTGTGCTCACAAAAGACATTAATCCAATGGCAAAGCAGTAGAAACAAGAGATACAATGGCAAAGTAAATAAATGTGTGCGTGATTCTCAAAAAATGCAGCTCATGGCACAGAAAGCGGCAGACAACGTTACGCACAAAACATAGTAAAGGGGCTGTCAAATCTGTCCACAAAATTAGCAAACACAATAAAAGGTTTATGGGCCGTTTAAGTGAACAGCAGCACCGTAAGTGCACAGCAGTCCAAACAGAGCATTTAGCGTTTCTTTTCGGCACCTCTTCCTTTTCATCACAAACATATATATATCGTAATTCATGCACTGAGTATAAAAGCCACCACAGAGGTGGGGTATTTCAAAAGCAATTGCCATGTCTATAATGAAGCACAATAATGCACCCTCCCCTGGTGGATGGACGAATGCATACCATGGCATCATTTGTTGTGCCAAGATTGGGCCCTGCACCGCAGCCTCAAATAGAGGAAAGAGATGGCTGCACGTGCGGTGAGGACAAAGAAGAAAGAGGGTTTTAAGGTATACCATGAGCACTGGGTCAGAGCCGTTCTCTGCATAGGTCAAGATCCTTAACCCACACACCGGTAAGTATCACAGACATCTAAGATGTCTGTGGTAAGTATGGTAACATTCAACATCCGGCACACATCACTGAGCTTTGGACAGAGGGCAGTGGTGGGAATCGGCTGATGGCGCGTGCTGGAAGGAACTTGGTCTAATTTGGCGAGGGAGTGTGCATTGCTGTTCACATAAGGGGCTCACAAAGGTTATGGCAGAACTGTAAGGTCAATGGGGAAACAGATGGTAAGCAATTTTTTCAATGTATATCAATTGTCTACGGGTGACCTAACTTCACTTTCTGTTGCTGTATTTTCACCACGTTGAACGTCATTGCCAGGCATGAGCCCATGCCGTCATGTTATGAAAGTGGTCACCTTGTCCTGTCATCATCTAGGCCTCACAAAATCTGGAAAACACTGACTCTAAATAGGAACAAAACATCCTTTTACGGTTTCCAACAACCAGTTGAAGACAGCAGATATCATGCATGCCAAAGGCAATTAAAACATTAACTGTTCACTGACACTGCCAATCAAAGGAAACTGCCAAGGGGGAAAGGGGGATAATGTATGCACAATACATGTACAACACTAAACAGACAAGGATATGGTACAAGTCACAGGAGTTTTACCATCTGACATTAATAATGATACTAGTAATAATAATAATAATGATAATGATAATAATAATAATAATATTAGTTACAAGGTGCTAAATCCTTATGTATAATTCAAAATCAAAGCACAGGTTCACTACAATGGTAATAACAGTGGAAAGGGAGAGACTCTCAAAACAGTTTAGATAATGGACCAGCCGACAACCATAACAGATAACAAAGAGAAAATGACAGAGGAAACAAGATATCAGACAGAAATAGGAAATGCAAAAAAAAGTCTTTGAAATCAAGAAAGACAGTTGTAAAGGTGTGAGGGTTCTTAATGGCAGCCTACAACACCGCACAGCCTCCATGACACACACTACTGACAAACATCAGTATCTCAGGCAGACTGATAGATTCATGGTAGCCAACAGCTAGACAGACTTTCATATGTACAAGTACATGATTACACACATGACCGTCACAGGCGTAACTACCATAAAATGCTGATGTCTATAGGGACTAACACAAGATGTTGATATCTACAATCTATGTGCAACCCTTTCCCATGACTACATACATGACACCACAGTGTAACTGCCACAAAATGTTGATGTCTACATGGACTACCACAAAATCTGAGGACTATACTTTATTTGCAACCTTATCCCTGATTGCATACATGACAGTCACAGGTGTAACTACCACAAAGTGTTCATGTCTACAGAGACTACCCAAGGACTACCACAAAAATGGTGATGTCTATAGTTATTTGTAACCCTTCTCCCTGCTTATATGCATGACAATCACAAGTATAACTACCATAAAATGCTGATGTCTCGAGGGACTACCACAAAATGTTGATGTCTATAGCTTATGTGCAACCCTTCCCCTGATTACATGACAGTCACAGGTATAACTACCACAAAATGTTGATGTCTACATGGACTACCACAAAATGCTGAGGACTATAGTTTACTTGCAACCTTACCCCTGATTGCATACATGACAGTCACAGGTGTAACTACCACAAAATATTGATGTCAACATGGACTACCACAAAATGTTGATGTCTACAGGGACTATCCAAAATGTTGATGTCTATAGGGACTACCCAAAATGTTGATGTCTATAGTTATTTGTAACCCTTCCCCCTGATTACACACATGACAGTCATGGGTGTAACTACCACAAAATGTTGATGTCTATAGGGATTATCACAAAATGTTGATGTCTATAGGGACTACCCCAAAATGTTGATGTCTATAATTATTTGTAACCCTTCCCCCTGATTACATACATGACAATCACAGGTACGACTACCAAAAAATATTGATGTCTACAGGGAACCATACCACAAAATTGATCAGGGATCATAGTCTATAGGGACTACCACAAAATGTTGATGTCTACAGGGACTACCACAAAATGTTGATGTCTATAGGGACTACCACAAAATGTTGATGTCTACAGGGACTACCACAAAATGTTGATGTCTATAGGGACTACCACAAAATGTTGATGTCTAACTACAAGGACTACCACAAAATGTTGATGTCTATAGGGACTACCACAAAATGTTGATGTCTACAGGGACTACCACAAAATGTTGATGTCTATAGGACTACCACAAAATGTTGATGTCTATAGGGACTACCACAAAATGTTGATGTCTACAGGGACTACCACAAAATGTTGATGTCTATAGGGACTACCACAAAATGTTGATGTCTACAGGGACTACCACAAAATGTTGATTTAGTCCATAGTCTAGGGACTACCACAAAATGTTGATGTCTATAGGGACTACCACAAAATGTTGATGTCTATAGGGACTACCACAAAATGTTGATGTCTGTAGGGACTATCCCAAAATGTTGATGTCTAAGGGCCTACCACAAAATGTTGATGTCTATAGGGACTACCACAAAATGTTGATGTCTATAGGGACTACCACAAAATGTTGATGTCTTAGGGACAATCCCAAAATGTTGATGTCTATAGGGACTATCCCAAAATGTTGATGTCTAAGGGACTACCACAAAATGTTGATGTCTACAGGGACTACCACAAAATGTTGATGTCTATAGGGTCCAAAATACTAACTACACAAAATGTTGATGTCTACAGGGCCTACCACAAAATGTTGATGTCTATAGGGACTACCACAAAATGTTGATGTCTATAGGGACTATCCCAAAATGTTGATGTCTATAGGGACTACTACAAAATGTTGATGTCATAGGGACTACCACAAAATGTTGATGTCTACAGGGACTACCACAAAATGTTGATGTCTAAGGGACTACCACAAAAATGTTGATGTCTATAGGGACTACTACAAAATGTTGATGTCTATAGGGACTACCCAAAATGTTGATGTCTATAGGGACTACTACAAAAATGTGGATGTCTATAGGGACTACACAAAATGTTGATGCTATAGGGACTACTACAAAATGTTGATGTCTATAGGGACTACTACAAAATGTTGATGTCTATAGGGACTACTACAAAATGTTGATGTCTATAGGGACTTACTACAAAATGTTGATGTCTATAGGGACTACTACAAAATGTGGATGTCTACAGGGACTACCACAAAATGTGATGTCTATAGGGACTACTACAAAATGATGTCTATAGGGACTACCACAAAATGTGGATGTCTATAGGGACTACTACAAAATGTGGATGTCTATAGGGACTACTACAAAATGTTGATGTCTATAGGGACTACACAAAAATGTGGATGTCTATAGGGACTACCACAAAATGTGGATGTCTATAGGGACTACTACAAAATGTTGATGTCTATAGGGACTACACAAAATGTGGATGTCTATAGGGACTACCACAAAATGTGGATGTCTATAGGGACTACCACAAAATGTTGATGTCTATAGGGACTACTACAAAATGTTGATGTCTATAGGGATACTACAAAATGTGATGTCTATAGGGACTACCACAAAATGTTGATGTCTATAGGGACTACTACAAAATGTTGATGTCTATAGGGAACTACTACACAAAATGTTGATGTCTATAGGGACTACTACAAAATGTTGATGTCTATAGGGACTACCACAAAATGTGGATGTCTATAGGGACTACCACAAAATGTTGATGTCTATAGGGACTACACAAAATGTTGATGTCTATAGGGACTACTACAAAATGTTGATGTCTATAGGGACTACTACAAAATGTGATGTCTATAGGGACTACACAAAATGTTGATGTCTATAGGGACTACTACAAAATGTGGATGTCTATAGGGACTACCACAAAATGTTGATGTCTATAGGGACTACCACAAAATGTGATGTCTATAGGGACTACTACAAAATGTGATGTCATAGATGACACTACAAAATGTTGATGTCTATAGGGACTACCACAAATGTGGAAGTCTAAGAGAACACAACAAATGTGATGTCTATAGGGTCTTCTACAAAATGTGGATGTCTATAGGGACTACCACAAAATGTGGATGTCTATAGGGACCACTACAAAATGCTCATGTCGACTACCACAAAATGTTAATGTCTATAACTTAAGTGCAACCCTTCCCCCATTCAATCCT
The DNA here is from genome assembly GCA_030674185.1 of Monoplex corrugatus. Taxonomy (NCBI): domain Eukaryota; kingdom Metazoa; phylum Mollusca; class Gastropoda; order Littorinimorpha; family Ranellidae; genus Monoplex; species Monoplex corrugatus. Next base: position 48,171,759 of record JAPXFY010000018.1, on the reverse strand, counting down.
GCAAAAGACAAAATACCATTCAGTCAATTCAATCGAGTGATAATCATCCTGCACTGACAGGATTTGATAAGAATTCTCTAAAAACAAAACAAAGACAATGAATTTCTAAAATAATCAGATTACCATAGTAATTGTTAACACTAGCACAATAGTGACCAAAATAAAATAGCTAACAATTATCCAGTGAATGCGTAAGCTGGTGAATAGGCGATACTTGTACAGGCACATGAAATGGACTTAACCTTTGGCTCCCACACCCTGTCCATCAGCACCCTGCACTGTCAACCATGCTAGCAAAGCAAAAACTGAACCCTTTGACTCTTTCACCCTTCCCATCTGCTTCCTGCAGGAAGCTGGTGTACATGGTGAGAGAGTTAAAAGGTTCAGTTTTTGCAGTTGGTGTATAAGGTGCGGGAGTCAAAGGGTTAATATGGAGCAAGGCAGATTTCACACAGCTGTGCCCAATAGAACCAACATCAAGTGATGCATGCCGCATTAGAGAGACCTTCACAGTCGATGAACTGCAAAGAAATGGTTAACTTAACATAAGACCACTGAATTTTTTCATACAAGAAAACCCACACATCACCACCATTACACTTATGGCTGAAGCAAATGAAAGACTGATGCGTAGCTACAACTGTGAACAGTTATGCAATATGAAAAATGTTTAACCATTGTAAACACACACACACACACACAACACACACACACAAGCACACATGCATGCATGCAAGTGCTAGGTCAGGTTTGAATTAGCTCAAAAAAAAGTTTATTACAAAAAATGTTGTGAGAAGATATCTGCTAAACATAACATCCATGCAAGACCGATGCTTTTTCATGAAAGAGATCATAATCTGCAAGCACATTCCTAATCTTCAGATCATAAGCAGCGCAACCACACCAACATATTCAGAATATCATGATGCAAGGTTATTACTCACTGGCAAAGGTTACTCACTGGCAATGGTTACTCACTGGCAAACTTTGTCATCAGTTTACTTGACCTCGGAATAACAAAGCATTCTTGGATACAAGCAAATTATTCCTACTTTAACATAAATAAGTGTTCATTCACACTTGCACTGAACATAAAATTGTCTTCTTTGAGAATGCAGGTAAACATGGTACCTGACTTACCATAGTCAATGAACGCGGGAAGATACTATACAGAATCTGTTCCAATAATTCTTGATTTACGCAGTCAAGCTGCCTTTTTTGACAGTGCCACCTACTCTAGATCTGATGTCTTCAGTTCAATCTCAGCCCACAACACAAAAAATCGTTCACTGCCCATTCTAATGCTTCAATCAGTTCGGTGGTGTCAGCTTACTGTTTTACAGACACCACGTCCCCACTTCAATGTCAAGACCTTGCAAACATGCAAGGGGTTTTTGCAGGGTCAATTCTTCGACTCCTGCACCGTATCCACCAACTGTAAAAACTTAACCCTTTGACTCCCTCACCCTATCCACCAGCTTTCCGCAGGAAGCTGGTGGGTAGGGTGAGGGGATCAAAGGGTCAGGTTTCTGCTTAGCTAGCATGGTTGACAATGCAGGATGCTGGTGGACAAGATGCGGGAGTCAAAGGGTTAAGGAGTCTACCAGATCATCAGAGGTAGATTTGGGTTGAGTGCATATGGAACTGTCCGATTGCACTGGATACTGCTTTACAAATCCTAATTCAACATTTCATAGGGTCTTTTCCATCCCACCTGAGGAAGACCCCTACGAGGGGCCAAAAACTAACCGTGCGTGCTTGAAATAAGATTCTGAGTACCTTCCATTCATTAAAGCTTTTATTTGCATGGACCTCAGCTCACCAGTCTTTGGCATCTCTAGTTCTAGTTTGCTGAGCTAAATTGGCAACATGACCAGGTGGGCAAACAGCAAAATATCTGTCAGATCTGAAATAGAATCAGATGATCACGACAGGTCCACTTTTGATCAGATTTTATAACTTTACAGTGGAAAGACTGTCAATGCTTACTTTGGCCAGGGAATAAAAAGCCCATTAAAGTATTAAAGTTAAAAGTTATAATGTAATAATAATAATAATAATTACAATATTTATATATTTATACAAATCATAGAGCCCAAAGAAAGGTCCACAAAAGGCAAAATTTTAAATTTAGGTAACTCCACACTAAAGGGCTCTATCCCATTTTACACACACACACACACACACACACAACACACACACAAAAGCATGCATAAGTAGAGAATCATCAAGATACAGAGAGGAAAGAACAAAACGGTCACAGGAAAAATGTTGACTTTAGCCATGACATCACAGGATGCAGATTGATCACAAACAGAAGCTAAGAATTGAACAGTAATGCCAATTTTTTTTTTCAAAAGACAAGTGGCACTGAAATATGCAAATCAGCAAGCCAGATAACAAAACCAAACAGAGCCAGTGAACAAACATCATCATCATCATCATCACCACCACCCTCGTGTTATCATCATCATCATCATCATCATCATCCAACACCCTCAGTGTGTTTTATTATGTTTACTAAAACATGCACCTGAGCCACCCAGATCCAACGTATCTTCTCTTCCTCCCTGAAATTTATTTCTCATTTCGTATTCATTTCTTTCTTGTGTATTTTGTTCTTGGGTGTGCGTATGCATGTGTGTTATACATGTACTGTCAAAATGATTTGCCATAGGAAATTCAGGTCAGTCTCCCTTTTTCCTGACTGCATGTAGGTCTATTCACTATGAGAGTGGACTTTGGTACAGAATGATGCCAGGGATAACTTTGTTGTCATGGGATCTGGAAAGAGCAGAACCCAGGATTGGGGCATCCTAAGCAGATGTTTTAACCATGAGGCCTCATACTGCACGATTCTGAAATCAGCACTGAACAGCTTAATGGATTTCAAAATAACTGACTCACAAGTACATGGAAATCATCATGGATTTCAAAATAATTTACTAACAAGTAGATGACAACAACCACGGATTTCAAAATAATTCATTAGCAAGTACATGAAAGTCACCATGGATTTCAAAACAACTGACTAGCAAGTACATGAAAGTCACCATGGATTTCAAAACAACTGACTAACAAGTACATGAAAGTCATCATGGATTTCAAAACAATTCACTATATGAACCACATCATGGATTTCAAAATTCACCAATGGCTATACATAGGAACAGCACAATGTCTTTCAAAACAATTCACCAAATGAACAACATAATAGATTTCCAAATAAGCCACTACGCCAAAAGCATCATCGATTTCAAAATACTTCACTACATGCGCAAGATTACCTGAAGAAGATATTCTGTAACCAAATACTGCACAAAATGCAATTAGTAGGCAGGAATCACAAAACAAAATTAAAAAGTTCTGAACTTGGTCATCCCTCTCAATATGAACAAGATTACCTGAAGAACAAATTTTGTAACCAAATACTACACAAAAGGCAATTAGTAGGCAGGAATTGTAAAGACAGAATTAAAGAGGGCAGGAATTGTAAAAAAAAATTAAAGTGGGCAGGTATTGTAAAACAGAATTAAAGTGAACTAGTGCACTTGGTCATCCTTCTAAATATTTGTTGGATTTAAAACCTTAGGACCCCTGTTTCCTTTTCCAAAATATCTCAAATAACCACATTCAGAAACAACACAAAAGAGCTGAGGAACATGATAAGGAAAACTAATATTACAAAATCATAAATGAATCCTATTACACATTATACTACTGGCCATTCATGCCCACAACAGGCAGATTTTGATAAAGAACTTGTACCAGATTTATGTGCACAACCATTGATTTTTTCCCTAGCAAAAAAAAAATTCAATAACTTTTAGTTTCACGGTGAACTTATTCAAACTTAAGGAACTCTTCATGAAATCACACACAAATACATGTATATCTGTATGCTCTCTTTAAGGATGAAGACCTGTGCAAAACCAGAATGGAATGTACAGGAAACTGGATGATAGCATACAAGGCTCTATAAACGTTTTCCAAAAATAGTCAAGCCATTCCCGTTATCTCCCATTTTATACTAAAAAAATTATCATTGTCATACAGATAACTTCTGAATATCAGTCATCATTCTGACCTTGACGAAATTTGACACACAGCAGGGACAATGGTAGAACATCACAAAGGGAAAACAATGTAAATATGGTCAGAAGCTCCTGAGAGAGTGCTATTCACACACCTTCCTTGAAAAGTGCTGATTTGGGGCAGTTTCTTGGTCTAAGCGACCTTGAGCTCAGAGCCTTACCTGACAAACTTGTGCTTTTATGACTCCTCATGATTCCTTCCAAATATATTCTCACAACTCCTAAATTCACAAAGTTTTGACCCAACCTGTATTTGGCAACAGTCCACCCTTAAACAGCTGAGAAAATTTTGTTCACACGTACACAACTCCCTCTATGTCCATGAAAAATTAGGTTACAATAGTCTGTTGAAGTATAGAGCTATTGGACAGAGTTCATTAGGGCATACACAGAATTCAACAAATAGTGTTCTGAAATCAGGCAAATCTCAGAAACATTGAATTTTTGTTTCAGTTTCACTTTCTCAAGATGACAATTTATCACACAGGTGATTTAAAAAACACACCTGAATACAAATATATTTAAGCATACCTAAGGACACCAAAACATATATAAAAACGGGCCTAAGTTACCTAAAAATGCTTCTGCATATCTCACCTCCCCAGAGCCAAAAATGCACTTCGTGCATGCACCCAATTATCAATCCTAAGAAAAAGTACATAAGACTTTATCGAAACACATACATGTGAATGGACCAGCAAGGCAGAAAATGATAGGAAGAAATGACAGAAAGCAAAGGAGGAAGAAAGAAACAAAGCGAGTGACAGAAAAGAGGAAATTTCTAGCACAGAATTTCCAGAAGATGGGGATACTGTTTATACTGAAAAGAACCCCTGTCATCCCTACGGGGGGTGTACCTAGGCCTAGTGATGCCTGAATATATTATGAAAGTATACATGGAATACAGCCCTGTCATACACCCTCAGTCCAAAAACAGAACTCCATAGCATCATCGCTATCATTCCTATTCTCATCATCCTAGCACTGTGGAAAAATTGTGTTAGATTTTGTGGGCCTTCTTGCACTTATCTCATGATAACTTCAGTTTCAGTGGGAATAGGGTTGTACTGGAAAGCCGAAATGAGCAGCATAAGGGTAGTGGCACAAAAGTAGTACAGACAATGGCACAACAAACAAGAAAGAAACGTACATGTACATATAAATATTTGTCACCAAGGCTAAAACATGGCAAGAAAGTATACCAACTGCAGTTCCATCATAGCAATACCTAAAAATGGACATGGAGGGATTTCAGACATATTCCACATAAAAAAAATGAAGACATGCAAGAAATATTTTGACCAAAGCCGTTGTTATCACAATGCATGCAAATCATGGGTAGCAAAGTAAAAACAGCAAAAAGCACTGAAACAAATCTCTCACCACAGAATGGGGAGAGTGGCAAGGGAGAGCTGAGAAGTGCACTTGAAATACATGCAAAGCTTACAGAAACATAACTTTCAAAAAGATTCGAACAAATTTTACAATTAATAACCAAGAGTTTTTTATTTTACTTCATGCTTTTCTAACTATCAGCGATAAATTCTTGAATCTGACAACATGAATGATTTAGCAAGTTACACGGATCTGGTTAATCATTAACAGAAAAATGGCGCGCGCAAATGCACACACACTCACACATACACAAAAGAAAAAACTTTTTATCTAAACAATAACAACAGAAAATAATAATCATGATAAAGCATGAAACATATCACAAACAAAACATGACGATAAAGAATGAAAAGAAAACATCAGTGAAATATAATCCAATGAAAAATACCACTGTGTAAGCAGAACTTTATGCAATCAAGAATCATCACAACCATCAATATGCCATGAACAACATCCAATGTCAAAATATACTGCAAAAACAATCAGTCATGTCCATGACACAAATATTACAATATCCCTAAGTAATACACACACACACACACACACACACACACACACACACACAAACACACATTTTGTCATCTGCACCCTGAATCAGACTTCATTTTCTGATTTTCTGATTTCCACTAATCACAAAAGAAACAAAAAGAATCAAATGTTTAACGAAACAGTACCCTTACAATCCATGTAAATTAATGCTTTTATTCTGATGTTGAATCTGATAAGCAAAAAGCAAGAAAAACATTTAATAATAATAATAATAATAATAATATATTTTATTTATATAGCGCAAAATCTTGACAAAATCAAATCTAAGCGCTGAGCGTATACATGCATACATACCTACATACATATGAGCGTATACATGCATACATACATGCTTACATACTTACATACATAAATCTAAGCTGAGCGTATACATGCATACATACATACATACATAAATCTAAGCGTATACATACATACATACATACATACATACACACGCACGCACACGCAGACACAACAACCACAATATTCATATAGCGCAAATCTCGACAAAATCAAATCCAAGCGCCGAAAAGACACACACGCACACACGCACACACGCACGCACGCACGCACACACACACACACACACACACACACACACCCCACACACACACACACACACACATGCATGGCCACAAATGGGTAGAAAAGAATAAAAGCAATAAAAGCAAGAATAAAACCAATGGAAAACCACAGAGAGCACATCATATACAATTATATATTAAAACAAAGTGATTCCCCTCCGAGCGGAGACAGGCTGCAGAGGGGGGTTGAGTGAGGTTAGGATTTTATGCAGAGGAGAAAAGGTGAGTTTTGAGAGCGGACTTGAAGGAGGCAAAAGTAGGTTGCTGACGGACTGAGAGAGGAAGTTTGTTCCAGGAGAGTGGACCAGAAACAGAGAAGGCTCGTGGACCATAGGTATTGAGCTTAGTGCGTGGAAAGCGAAAAGTCAGAGGATCGGAGGCAGAAACAATATCATCTACACTGACCATACCATGATAAAAAAACAAAACAAAAACATTTGATTCTCATATGAGATGACCTTATGCATCGCTAAAGACATCATATCACAAACACAGTGTAGAAAATATGTTGATTCCAGACTCATGAGTGAATGCAAAAATAGAACTCTTGTTGTCCAGCCCCGGTCTACCTCTGGTGGATATGAACGCGAGTGTAAGACAAGGCAATATTGTGGTCGACACTGATCATCTCCCAAAACACAACAGAATTATTCTGTCGCTCAAAATCCATACACCACAACTTACAGAACCACACAGACACATAAACCCTGTCTTAAATGTACACACACACACACACACACACACACACAAACACACACACACACACAAACACACACACAAACAATTTTGTCATCTGAGCCCTCAATGAGACTTCATTTTCTGATTTAAAAAAAAAATCTTAATGAAGAGAAACAAATCTGAACGATGAAACATTTGAGGAGAGTGTATATCTGTATCTTTTTGCATCTCTCTCTCAAAAAGAACTAAAAGCACGACACAATGACACCACTGTGAAGATCTCTGCATTTTTTTAAAATCAAAACAGTAACTATGAAAATTGAGACAAACAGCAGCAAACTGCAAGATCTGACGTGAGATACACTTCTCATTCATGCACTATCATGAGCAACATCTGACTTCAGATCAAATGGACTTAATGGCTGACTAGCCATAAAAGTGATATGGCGTAAGAATTCTGAAGCACCAGTAATTTCTTTTACCAGCGAGATCAAGAACTGAACTTAACAACTGCATTAGAAACACCTTTGCTGTCGGATCATAAACAATCTTCAGGCAATCTACAGATACATCACTCCCTTACACATTGACCATAATCTTAACATGTTTGTGTATGTGTCCCTATCTTCTTTCCTGTCGCTTTCTTTCTACTAATCCTTTTTTTTTTTAAGGTTATAACATGCTTGCGACAAATGTTGTCGTTCAGGTTGAATCCCATCATTTTTCCATCAGTTTCCTGAGCCACCATTTCCTCTGGCCCAGCAATACTGATTCCCCTTGACTCAAATACCCCTCTCTCCTATCAATTCCCTCTCTCTTCCTGTCCTTTCATGAAAGAAAGACTGTACCAAAACACTGATTTACTACCTATCATACTTTTGATTCAGCTAACAAACAAAACTTTTAAGCTGTTATTAGAAGCACAGACTTCATGGAAATCTTATCAAAATGATCCAAATCTTCAGACACTTCCTCTCATTGTTGCAATCTGGAAATAATTCTTCCAACAGGAATGGTTTTAAAACCACCAACTTGCCAACATAAATGACAAAAATTCTCGCAAAAACTCAATCAAAAGGAGACGAGAAAATGTTCATAATGTAATATTACAATAGAATAAAAAAGAAACTGAACCAGTTACTGAGTTAAGATTCTTTCTGCAGCATTCAAAATTGTAAGATCGTGAATCAAGGATTTCATTCCACAGTCAACAAGAAGCATCATGTCTCAGGCCTGAGAATCCCATCTCATGGTTAGTACACTTTACAAAGTAATGTTTTCACTTCAAACTGGGCATAGCTGATTGAAACTGAAGTAAAAACTTCAAACTGGGTATAGCTGAATGAAATTGACATAAACACTGTTGCTTTTTGCTGGTCCAGAGATCAATAAGGTGGGACACTGAGTCTGACTTTCATCCTTTTATGAAGTGCTTAGGGCTCTTGTGAGATGCACTAGTAGTCATCATTATTGTTGTCATTACTAATATGACCACTGGATGACACAGAAACCGTACTTGCTGATGACTAATGCAGTTACTAGTGGGCCTGCGCACAAATACACATACACTAAGCATACATTCTCATACACATAATTCATAGGCTCAACTAACAGTACTCAGTAACTTGATAAAACATGGCCTCAGCACAGTTCACTGACTTCACTAAAATATCAAATAACACAAACAAATATGGCCTCAATAAGGTAAGTGAGTGTACACTGATTTCCGATTTGGCCATCCTATAAATCTGAAAAAGATTACCCTACAAAATATATCATCTTAGCCAATTGCCAAAAGATTTTTTTTGTACTGGGACATTTATCAGGTGTACTGTTCTATTGTGAGGTGTTGCTGCACTCGGCCATCATTTTGGTCTGCAATCACATGGTGCAAGTACTTGTTAGAAGATCAGAGGCTGTACACTTCTTGCACACTTTCCCCACGTGTCGTACACAACACAAACAGCACTTTGGTTGATCGGTCTAGGGAATTTCTGGAGGCATGGGTTCATATCCTACTGCTGTCATTTTTCAAGTGGCCTATTAGTTCGTAAGTTGGTTAGAGCATCATGCTGATAACATAGGGGACATGGGTTTGAGCCTCAAGCAAGACACAGATTGTTTTCTTTTTTGTCTTTTGTTGTTGTTGCTGTTTTCTTGTCATTTTTTGTGGGGCTGGTTGACTCTCTGTTGATAATACTGTAGACTAGAGATTTGATTTGTCCAAATGAACCCAAGCCTACAACAGCAACACAAAAACTGGCTGTTTGCTGCTCGTTTTAATGCTCCATTCATTCTGATGGTGTCAGCATATTAATTCAGAGGTTCTGTTCCTCCCCTCCAGCCCCTCTCTATTTCAAGACCTTACCAACACATACAGTTTTGCACAGACTTAAGGAGTCTGCCAGGTAATTAGTGGCCTAAATTGGTGAATCATATATAGAATTATCTGAGTGTGGTGAATCCCTCTTGAACAAACTCCAAATCCTGAAAGCCAGCGATAACATCTCTGTTAAAATAAAACAAAAAGATCAAAACATCTACGTTCCAATCATGGATAAAGAGCCATCGTTCCACAGAGACGATGGTTATGGTCTCTCTCTCCGTCTACTGACAAATACTCACGCTGTGTGACCACAGCCAAAGTAATTACCAAGAGAAAGAGCCATCACTCCACAGAGATGACGGTTATGGACTATCTTCCAGCTACTGACAAATACGCACACAGTGTGACCACAGCCAAAATAATTAACAAGAACAGATCAAAACTCACAACGGAACATTCTGTTTGACAAAAGCCTCAAGACCGGACAGAAAACTAGCACATATCACAGATTCTGCACGGTGATGTCTTCATTTCAAACAGGATATGGCATGACTGAAACCAATGTTAAAAAAACTGTTTTCACAGGCAACCCTGACTGCACAAATGACCCATACTGACCTGACAACTGACAACCCTGATGATTGCAAGAGATATCAATAATGGCAACAAACCTTGCACATCCTGGCACTGTGCAGCTAAAGAATATGACCATCCACACTTCGAATGTTCACATTTCCTATTTTACAATTGTAAAACTGAAGGCTTCCCACCTACTGGCTTACATATTACCCATCCAGTCAACTTTGACATGTGCCAAAATAAGGCTGTTCTGTGCACCATGGATCCATCCTACAAGGCCAGTGTCATGTGGTTTTCATGCCATCCCTAAACACAGGTTTTTCTACAAGCGTGCCAGCCTTACACTTAAATCTACAAGCAAGCTATTCTTAGACAAAGACCTACACGCAAGCTGTATGCAACCACTGTGTATTTTTTCAGCCCCTGCCAACAGATAAGACCACAAATTGCCAGTCTGTGCATACCAACAACCCTACACAGTATTATGACAGAAGCAATACCTTACCAATGACAGTACAGTACAGCGACGCTGAACAGCAGGATGGAATATCCCATATATAACTAAAATGAAGTGCATGTAGTAAATTGCCTGGCATGCTCAATTTTGTGAATCGCTGCCACCGCTTACCATTACAATACATGTACATATTTTTATATCATATTAACAGTGCAACAGCCCATCAAAAAATATTCCAAATATGTCAACACCCTGGTCAAGTAACATTCACAAAGGAACACATCTGCCTTGTTCTTCCATAAAGAACTGTGGCTCAAACACAGACACATCATCACACAAACCATGACTATGTATTGTGCAAATACATATACAAAGTTTTTTGTTTTGTAGAAAAAAAAATATTCTCATAAAAATACTTTGCTGTTCTTAGTGTGTCATTCAATGTGCTTGCAGAACTCAAAAACACGCACATACACAAACACACATTTAAAACATGCACTAGCATGGAAAGAACATGGCCTCTAAATAGAAATCTGTTTTGGCATGAAACATATCCAAAGCAATGCTCACAAACATTCTACACATTCAAGCATACACAACAGAAAAACAGAAAGACTGTACCACTTGCATACACAAACATGCATATATACACACAAAGACACACACACACAGACACACACACACATACACACATGTGCGCGCACGCACACACACGTACGCACGCACAGAATAAAGACTTTCAGTCAGACATTTCATAATCCACCGCCAAACTAAAGTTCTGAAAGCGGACAGGATTGGCTTGCAGTCTACGTTCATGTAAACGAATCTGTTCACGTGTAGCTTGAGACTTTCTATCCACAGCGGAGCTGTCAGTGACAAACGGTAAGGCCAGCCCTGTAGAGTTGACCATGATGCTCTCAAACACCTCATCTCTGTTGATCAGGCCCCCAAAAACCAAGGGCTGAAAAAAATAACAATATTGTCTCCTTCACTTTCTTGTCTTTTGCATTAGTGGACTGCTGTGATTCACATATGCACACTAATATTATTTTACATAAACGGCCATTTTTTTACCCCGCCATTAAGGCAGTCGTACTCTGCTTTTCAAGGAGGTGCACGATGAGTGTTTTCACAAGCCACCAAACATTGCCATGGCTTGCAGGATCTTTAACCCTTTGACTCCCACCATTATCCACCAACAGCAAAAACTTAACCCTTTGACTCCCTCAGGAAGCTGGTGGCTAGGATGAGGCACTCAAAGAGTTAAGTTTTTGCTTTGCTAGCATGGTTAACAATGCAGGATGCTGATGGATGGGGTGCAGGAGTCAAAGGGTTGATGTGTATACCTGAAAGTTCTGCAAGCATATACACACACAGGTAGGTTCAGTCACTATCACGTCTGCATGTTTTTGGACCCAGGAGATTAGAAAAATCTCTTCCTTTTACCCACCATGCAATACTCAAGCAAGTTCAAACCCAGACATGCCTAATGGACGACTCATGTCATAAACAATCGACTGTCATGCCTGTCACAATAACAATATATATCAAGAGTTCCCTCATCAGAGTTTGCTGAGCGCCAACAAGGTATCCTTTTGATCTCTTTCCAAGACATTCTTTATGCTGATTTTTTTTCCTTATTTTCGCAAGAGACCAAAACAATGCCTGCTCGAAATTCAACAAACATCGATTAAGGAACTGTTATACTATGAAGCATGGCAGAGCTGAGTGTCAAGCTACATTCAAAAACAAAAAAAGTTGCTTTACTGTTTACCATGGGCAATTTTCTTTCAGAGCACAGTTGAACCTGAAAGAACTCAAACTGAAATGAGACACAAAAACTAAAACGAAAAGGCTATCTTTGCAAAGCATATGACAATCGAAAATGAAAAGGATCCTCTGCAAAATACACAAGTTTAATGTTGTCCATTTGTGATTTCAGTTTGGAAAACCTACACAAATCTTTCATGAACGATTACCTTTACTACATATATGAATTCACTGCTATTTGTGATTTTAGATGAACTATAATAACATGAATAGTCTTGCATGAAAAGGGCCACCTTTGTACAGTTGATGACCTGGTTAAATCATACTACCTATCGGTCTTTGTCTTGGGACTTCTGTCAGGTGTGATGTTCTATTCTGAGGTGGAATCAACTCTCTCTTGTCGCTTTGGTCTGAGTTCACTTAAGCTTGCCTCAAAACAAAAAAATCCACCTGATAAAGCTCCCCAGACACTGACTGGAAGCTTTCTAGCCAGACTGTCAACTTACCACAAAGAGCCTTTTCATTTCAATGTCAGTAATGAAAATGTCCATAATCCATACATGCACAAACTTTTTGTTTTATATAATGTGCACAACTGATACATAGTCTCTGGGCTCTAATTACATCACTGCGGTATAATTCATTCTTACAAATACATGCTTTCCCTTCATATAATGTGCACAAGTGATACATAGTCTCTGGGCTCTAATTACATCACTGCGGTATAATTCATTCTTACAAATACATGCTTTCCCTTCATATAATGTGCACAAGTGATACATAGTCTCTGGGCTCTAATTACATCACTGCGGTATAATTCATTCTTACAAATACATGCTTTCCCTTCATATAATGTGCACAAGTGATACATAGTCTCTGGGCTCTAATTACATCACTGCGGTATAATTCGTTCTTACAAATACATGCTTTCCCTTCATATAATGTGCACAAGTGATACATAGTCTCTGGGCTCTAATTACATCACTGCGGTATAATTCGTTCTTACAAAACATGCTTTCCCTTCATATAATGTGCACAAGTGATACATAGTCTCTGGGCTCTAATTACATCACTGCGGTATAATTCATTCTTACAAATACATGCTTTCCCTTCATATAATGTGCACAAGTGATACATAGTCTCTGGGCTCTAATTACATCACTGCGGTATAATTCGTTCTTACAAATACATGCTTTCCCTTCATATAATGTGCACAAGTGATACATAGTCTCTGGGCTCTAATTACATCACTGCGGTATAATTCGTTCTTACAAATACATGCTTTCCCTTCATATAATGTGCACATGTGATACATAGTCTCTGGGCTCTAATTACATCACTGCGGTATAATTCGTTCTTACAAATACATGCTTTCCCTTCATATAATGTGCACAAGTGATACATAGTCTCTGGGCTCTAATTACATCACTGCGGTATAATTCGTTCTTACAAATACATGCTTTCCCTTCATATAATGTGCACAAGTGATACATAGTCTCTGGGCTCTAATTACATCACTGCGGTATAATTCGTTCTTACAAATACATGCTTTCCCTTCATATAATGTGCACAAGTGATACATAGTCTCTGGGCTCTAATTACATCACTGCGGTATAATTCGTTCTTACAAATACATGCTTTCCCTTCATATAATGTGCACAAGTGATACATAGTCTCTGGGCTCTAATTACATCACTGCGGTATAATTCGTTCTTACAAATACATGCTTTCCCTTCATATAATGTGCACAAGTGATACATAGTCTCTGGGCTCTAATTACATCACTGCGGTATAATTCGTTCTTACAAATACATGCTTTCCCTTCATATAATGTGCACAAGTGATACATAGTCTCTGGGCTCTAATTACATCACTGCGGTATAATTTGTTCTTACAAATACATGCTTTCCCTTCATATAATGTGCACAAGTGATACATAGTCTCTGGGCTCTAATTACATCACTGCGGTATAATTCATTCTTACAAATACATGCTTTCCCTTCATATAATGTGCACAAGTGATACATAGTCTCTGGGCTCTAATTACATCACTGCGGTATAATTCGTTCTTACAAATACATGCTTTCCCTTCATATAATGTGCACAAGTGATACATAGTCTCTAGACACTGTTTACATCACTGTGGTAAAATTCATTCTAATAATTTCCCTTCATATAATGTGCACAACCGATACATAGTCTCTAGACACTGTTTACATCACTGCGGTAAAATTCATTCTAATAATTTCCCTTCATATAATGTGCACAAGTGATACATAATCTCTAGACACTGTTTACATCACTGCGGTAAAATTCATTCTAATAATTTCCCTTCATATAATGTGCACAACTGATACATAATCTCTAGGTGTCAATTACATCAATGGGTATATAGTTTGTTCCAAGACATACACAAAGTGCTTTTTCATACACTGTATGCAAATGATACATGAACTCTTGAATCTGATCACAATGCATTACTGCACTGCAATACATTCTCAAACACTATGTAAACTTTTTCCTTTTTACATGTTGTATGCAGAGCTCAGTAGTTCAGTCGGTTAAGCATTACATATGGTTGTGAATTTGAACCTGGAGTGCACTACATTACTCTGGACTTCTTATTGCCTTTCTTAACCTTTTGACTTCCACACTCTGTCCACCAGCATACTGCATTGTCAACCATGTTAGTAAAGCAAAAGCTTAACCCTTTGACTCCCTCACCCTATCCACCACCTTCCTGCAGGAAGCCGGTGGATAGGGTGAGGGAGTCAAAGGGTTAACAAACGATTGTTCTCCTGGAGTCAGTGTAGCGTTAGACCACCCACCCACACACACACACTTTTCTCAAAGATAGTTATCCCCATCTGTCATATCACCTTTTTGAGTACTAACATAAAACTGAATCCAATCAAATCCTTTTAAATGTTGTACATGAGTGATCTCACCTGTCTCACCTGTCGGCGTCACCGGGAACAGTGTTGGCCGCTGCACATGATGTCCTCACAAGTTGCCTCCAGCACTCTCGATCTTGGCTAAGTCTGACCACCTCCTGGAGTTTCTTGCCACTGATGTTTGTGATGTTTCTAGCAAGTGATGCAGGTGGCCGTCCTCTGTTTCTCTTTCCTTCCACTTTACCTTGGAGGACAGTGGACATCAAGTCTGTTCTCTCATTACGGATTGCGTGTCCAACATATTTCAGTTTCCTCCGTTGTATGAGTACTAGAAGCTTGCGTGTAGTACCCAACTCATTCAGTATGCTTTCATTTGAGCGCCTATCCGTCCATTTGACCCTCAGCAGTCTTCGGTAAAACCACAGCTCTGCTGCTTCCACTCGTCTTTCATTCTCTTTCTTCATTGTCCATGCCTCGCAGCCGTATAACATCACTGGCCAGACAAGACATTTTAAGAGTTTTATCTTAAGGTCTGCTGTTATGCTGTGGTCTTTCCAAATATTGTTCAATTGAACCATACTGTTCTTGGCCATTCCAATTCTCATCTTTATGTCTTTTGAGCATGTTCCATCGTGTGTCTTGACTGAACCTAAATATCTAAAGTCCTTGACATTTTCTAGAGGGACTTGGTTTAGCATGATCTGGTCCTGTCTAGTGTTATATTTGCCTGCAACATGCATAACCTTTGTCTTCTTTGAATTTAAGTCCAGCCCAGCTGCCTTTCCAACCCGGTCTACCCTGTACAGGATCCTCCTAGAGCCTGTAATGTTGTCTGCCAGTAATCCTGTGTCATCTGCGTAGCGTAAATTTGACAGGTTTCTACCACCAATATTTACTCCCATGTCTTCTATGTCTGCTTCTCTCATGATATGTTCAGTGTATATGCTGAAGAGATGTGGAGACAGGATGCAACCTTGCCTTACCCCTTTAGTGATGTTAAAAAATTTGCAGTTTTGATTATTCCATCTGATTGTTGCTTTTTGATCATTATATAATGAAGCTATGAGGGAAACCAGATGTCTTGGAAAACCCATTTTGATCATGAAGTGGAAAAGACTTTGGTGAATCACGCTATCAAATGCTTTGCTGTAGTCAATGAAAACGATGAACATCTCTTGGTCTGTGTTTCTAATCTTTTCTATCAATATCTGGAGTACAAACAGCATATCTATTGTTCCCCTGTTTTTCCTATAGCCTGCCTGACAGTCGGATAGCTCTTCCTCTACTTTTGGCTTTAACCTGTTTAAAATTATTATCAGCAGTATTTTACTGGCATGACTGATCAGTGCAATTGTTCTATAATTGTTGCAGTCTTTGACATTTCCACTCTTATGTAACATGACAAATTCCTGGAGCTTCCAGTCTGTAGGCCACTGACAAGTCTTCCATATCTTGCAGCATAAGTGATGCATTACTTTGAGTCCACCATCACCTGAGTGTTTCAACAACTCTCCAGGAATATTGTCAAGACCAGGAGACTTTCTGCATTTTAGATCTTTAATGGCAGATTCAACTTCGCTGAGCAGAGGTTCAGGTTCCGTATCTCCAGGGATCAATTCCAAATTTGGCTCTAAATTATTTTCATGGCTGTCAGGCTTGCCAAAAAGTGATGTGCCATATTCGTTCCACCTATCCAAGACATCATCTGGTTCAGTCAGAGTGTGACCATCCTTGTTGTTGATGCATTGGTTTGTTGCTTTGAAATTTGTTTTTTTCACTTTTTTTATTTGTTTGAAGAGCTCCCTCGACTTCCTGTTTTCGTTGTGTTCATTGATTTTACTGCATTCTTGTGCCAGCCAATTTGCTTTGTCTCTTCTGACTTTACTTTTTATTTCCCTTTTCAGTGCTGAGTATTTTTCACGCTCTCCCTGCTTTCGAGCTTGACTTTTCTTTTCTGCCAGATCTATCACTTCCTGACTTATGTAGGGCTTAGCTTTTTTCCTTTTTTCTTCTTTTCCTAGTTTTTCTTCAGAGATTTTGGTCAGTGTGTTTTTTATGTCTGTCCAGATTTCATCAGGATATGAGTCATTTTCATCCCATACTTCAAGTAACTTTAAGAAACGATTACTTGTTTCTATACTGAATTCTAACGCCAGCTCAGGGTTTTCTAATTTTGATATGTCGAACTTTGGCGTAGTTTTGGTTTTAGGCTTCTTCAATATTTTCATTCTTAATTTGGTTGTCACAAGAATGTGATCCGTGTCGCAGTCTGTTCCAGGCTTTGTTTTTGCATTGAGGACAGTTGATTTCCAGGATCTGTCAATGATAATATAATCAATCTGATTACGACACCTGTCTCCTGGAGAGATCCATGTGTATCTTCTGCGCAGTGGTTGTTGGAAAAAAGTATTTGTGATGTTCATCTCATTTGCCTGACAAAACAGAGCCAGCATGTCACCTCTCTCATTTCGTTCTCCTAAACCATATGGTCCTATTCCACATTCTGTGTCAGCCCCCTCTCCAACTTTAGCGTTGAAGTCACCCATCACAATGCATATTTCCTTTTTGGGAATTTTGTCTCTGATAGTTTGGAGGTCATTGTAAAAATTTTCTATTTCTTCTTCTGAGCTAGTGGATGTTGGAGCATAAGCTTGAACTATGTTCAAAACAGCATATTTGGTATTTATTTTGACAGTGAGAAATCTGTCATTAATTGGATTATAGCTTTTCAGAGCTCCAGCATGCTTTTTGTCCAGCACAATTGCTACTCCTCTTGAGCCACCTTTTTCATTTCCACTATATACAACTGTATGCTCTCCTACAGTAAAAAGTCCCTGCCCACTCCATCTAACCTCACATGAGTGATACATAGTCTTTAAACAGTGATTACAATGAAACATTGTGTATTTTTTCGTACAACTTCTCAACATTTACTGTGAAGATGATTATAAAGACCGACTCTGACTCATTCAAAGCTGATATGAATATCTGATTTTCTTTTTAAATGCACTGACCAGAAGATCTATCAATACATATCAGTATTTCTAAAAATGTTCAGATCAGTTTATCAAAACATATGATCATTTCTAATAATGTTCAAATCAGTCATATGTGTGTGTGTGTGTGTGTGTGTGTGTGTGTGTGTGTGTGTGTGTGTGTGTGTGTGTGTGTGTGTGTGTGTGTGTGTGTGTGTGTGTGTGTGTGTAAATCAGTGTGAGTGCATGCATGTGTGTGCATGTGTATCTATATGTTCAAGCATATGTCAGAAACAGAGAGGAACTGAAAGAATTTGTAGTGGTGGTGTTGTTACTGTTGCTGAAAAGAGACAGAGAGAGAGAGAGAAAGAGAAAGAGACAGAGACAGAGACAGAGACAGAGACAGAGAGAGAGGGAGAGAGACAGAAAGAGAGAGAGAGAGAGAAAGAGAGACAGACAGATAGATAGACAGACAGACTGAGACATAAAGAGACAGACTGAGAGATAAACAGCAAGATATAAATGCACTCAAAGTAGATAACCTTCACATGGCAAATAAAAGCTAACATTTCAAGAGATGTATGGCACACAGAGGCAAACAGCTGTTGCATCAAATTTGTTCCTCAAGTAATAACACTCCATGCTTTCCAAAGATACTGTGACCTGTCACACTACAGTCAAGTCACTGAGTGACAGAGCTATAAAGAAACAAAGATTAAAAAATGTCAAACCACACATAAGACGATATTAGACGTGCATTCAACTCAGAAAGACATGAATGACTACAATGCTTCATGTCAACACATTATGCAGAATATTAACAACCAAACATGAACAAAGGAGAGCATGATGATACCACACTGTAAATCAAGGTAAGTCTACGAAAAGAAAACAGGACATACAGTACACATGTTCATTTGCTTACAAACTAGAAATCTAAATGTCGATTTGGAAAGTTGTGTTCCATCCCTATTATTTAGTAACAGAAAAAAAGGCACTACACTTAGCAGCATTGCAGGCAGATGCATAACTCATCATCATCATCATCAGTCCCGTAGTTGGTTGACCGTTGGGGCACCACTGAAGATTTTGTAACCAACTTCCTCCACTCCTCACGGTCCTCAGCTTTCCGCAGAATGATGTTCCATTCAAGGCCAGTCCACTCTCTGACATGTCTTCCCATCGTTTTCTCTGTCTGCCTCTTCATCTCCCTCCCTGAACTGTTCCCTGCAAGACGGTCTTGGTCAGTCCAGATGATCATGTGACATGCCCGTACCACCTCAGTTTGCGTCTTTTCACTGAAGTCAGGAGGTCTTCACATGGCGTTTTCGATTTGGGTTTTCACTTCCTTATTGGTTAATGATCTTTGTACGAGATACCAAGGAGTTTGCGGAAGCATCTCATCTCCATTGCCTGTATCCTTCTTTCAATGTCTGCTGTTATGGTCCATGTTTTGCATGCATACAAAAATATTGACGTGACAAGGGAACGCATCAGTCTGATCTTGGAGCCGACAGCGATATTCTTGTCGTTCCAGATGACTTTTAGTTTGGTCATTGCAGCTGTGGTCTGGGCAATCCTGGAAAGTACTTGGGCTTTGATCCTTCATCTGATACTATAGCTCCCAGATATTTAAATCTATGGACGGTCTCAAGTTTCTTGTTGTCTATGGTAATGTCAGTGCTGATGCCATTGGTATTATTTGTCATCAACTGGGTTTTCTCTGCACTGATCTACATGCCATATGCTGTGGAGGCCTCATCAAGATGTTTTATCAAGTGACTAGCTCTTGCTCTTGCCCAGCTAGTCCGTCAATGTCGTCAGCAAAACGCAAGTTTGTAATTGTTCTACCTCCGATGCTGACTGTTCCCTCATGGTCTTCAAGTGCGTCAGCCATTATTCTCTATAAAAAGATGTTAAAGACAGTGGGGGAGAGCAGGCATCCTTGGCGTACCCCAACTGTGGTTCAGAACCATTCTCCTATGTTGTTGTCATGGTAGACTGCACTGGTCGCCTTTTCGTAGAGGCATTCTATGGTTCTGATCAGGTTGGCATTGATGTTGTACAGCCTCATGGTTGCCCACAAGACTGTGGCCAAACTCTGTCGAATGCCTTCTTGAAGTCCACGAAGACTGGTAAAGGCCCTGCTGGTTTTTAGGTATTTCTCACAGAGCAATCTGAGGTTAAAAATTTGCTCTATGGTACTTCTTCCTGGTCTGAAACCTGCCTGCTCTTCTTTTATTATCTCCTCAGCTTGTGGCTTCAGTCTGCTCAGAAGGATTTTTAGCATGACCTTACTTGGATGGCTGATCAAGCTGATGGTACGGTAGTTTTGGCATAGTTATAGGTTGCCTTTCTTCGGGAGAGTGATGAACAGGGACTGGGTCCAAGGTGTTGGCCACTCACCTGTCCGCCAGATCTTATTGCAGATGATGCAGATGCATAACTACATACATAAAAATGAAGAACACAGATGGAAATGAAACAGTACAGGAAACTTGCAGTTAGCTGTATACACATGACAAGAACACAGACCTCATTGCAGCCATCTTTAAAGGAAAAACAGAGGCAAAAAGGAAGAACGGCAGACCTCCAATCTGATACATCAAGAACATAACCAACATCAGTGGCCTAAATATTCAATAAGTTGTCCACAAAAGTCAAGACAGAGCCGTTTGGAGGTTTCAAAAGGTAAATCCACTGTGTCAACAGGAAATAAAGATGAATTTGAATACACTGTAAGTGATAGTACTTCATGCACCTTTTCTTGAAGATGTGGACGTCTTACATATGTTTTGAACTTTAAATCTCTGATACATATTAATCAGTCCAGCTCATATTGTTCGTCCTTGTATCCCGTTTAAAATGAATATAAAAAAATTGGAGAAAAAAGATTAATCACAAAAAATTTCCATGAGTGAAGCAGCAAATGACAGAGACTTGAGAAAAATTTCCATACTGGTTGATATTACATAAACAGACCAAACCATTCTCACAAATGACATAATTTAATAATCTTTTAATTATAATAATTATAATAATAATAATTATAATCTTTTAATCTGTCTCACTGATTAATAAAGTAAACAAACAAACAAATAAAAACCAAGTAGGAATTGATACTATCTTAGATATCCTTAACCCTTTGACTCCCGCACCCTATCCACCAGCTACAAAAACTTAACCTTTTGACTACCTCACCTTATCCACCAACTTCCTGTAGGAAGCTGATGGAGACGGTGAGATGTCAAAGGGTTAACGTTTTTGCTTTGTTGTCACTCACAACAATGCAGGACGCTAGTGGACAGGGTGAGGGAGGCAAGGGCTAAATTAGTAACGTTAGTCTTGAAGAAGTGATGGTGGTGGTGGTGAATGTAAAGGAGTACGATCGTATCAACAGCAACAGAGACATGTGGCAGAAATGGCATACGGGTTACAGTGGTGGAGACGGAGAAGTAGCAAGTAGCGACATATGCTCTCACAAGCAGAAAGTATTACTGTTGGTAATATGCTCCACAGCACTGCAAACTTACAAGACAAACAGACATCCTGGAAACTACTGCAATCTTCGCAAATTCATCTGGAGTGTCAAGTCAGTGTTTCAAGGCGAAAAGAAAACTGAAGCACTTGTGAATGATAACCTATCACAATCCTTTTGCTAAAATAACAACGCTGTATTTAGCCAACAAAGATAGGATCTATCATGCAGCTAACCAAAATAACAACGCTGTATTTAGCCAACAAAGATAGGATCTATCATGCAGCTAACCATTACACGCTTTTGGAGAAATGGTACTCCTTGAAATATGAGACTGAAACAAACCAGCTGCCTCTGAGTGAGTGACTCTCTTTCATACAGAATACAGACAAATTAGACAACAGTCTAGTTTTAAAATCAGAATTCTGGGGTCTGAAAAGCGTTGGAAATCATGAACAGCAAGCCATCTTCAAACAAAAAACACAGGGTTTGAGCTGCCAAGCATACACAGACAAGCGCTTGCAACAAGCTGTCTTCCTTCAGCCAACAAAGACTTGATCTGCCATACAGACAACCACTCAGCTTTTAACCTGTTGACTCCCACATCCTGTCCACCAGCATCCTGCATTGTCAACCATGGTAGCAATGCAAAAACTTAACCCCTTTGACTCCCTCACCCTTTCCACCGACTTCCAGCAGGAAGCTGGTGGAACAGGTGAGGGAGTCAAAGGGTTAAGTTTTTGCAGTTGGTAGATTGGGTGTGGGAGTCAAAGGGTTAAAAAAAGATCTCACCTGGAGACCAAAATGTTGCATCCCCAGTAAACCTGCTCAATGCCAAGTAACTTTTTTTCATAAACAATTGTAGCAATAGCTTTGTGCAGCCGTTAAACTACAGTTTCAATTTTCAGCAGGGTTCTGATGTCTTAATTTCAAAATATGAGTAGACATTTTGATTTTGATTAAAAGCAGCCCTAACTCATTTCTCCAGTACCTTGCCTACCTTCTAAATAGCCGTTTTCTCATACTTTCATCGTAGTTGTGTTACCAATACTTTCTACAGCTGATAATGCTGAATACTTACACACATTTATCATTTATACTAGAAAAAAGCATACTTTGAATGTGTTTTCTTCGCACAGAAAGGTCAAGACAACAACTGCAAGAGAATCAATGAACTACTCAGAAGGCCTGGACATACACTGTATTTAACTCTTTGACTTTCTCAGCCTATCCTGATGACCACACTGATGGAGACAAAAGGTTGATTTCTACTTTCAATAGTGAACCACAAATTTACAACAATACTGAAATAAAAAGACGCAGACAATATTCCACCTGACAAAACATAACAGACAAATATAACAGGACATAAAATTTACAACCATAAATCATCCCCCTCCACCCCTCCCCCATATGAATAATAAAATCAAAATAAACATGAAAATCAAAAAAAAAAACAAATACATTTTGGCATTAAAATAAAAAAAGTAGTAGAAAAAGCAATGCTGTTCCAAACAATATCAATAAGCACAAATGTAGTAAACATTATAATGGACCTAAAGCATAACAAATCAAACCGAAGATAGAAACCAGTGTAATTATTACTAGATTGTAGATACCCAGCGTAACTGAAAAATACTAGCAAATGCTACTCTTCCCCCTTTCTACTCAAAATTGAACAAATCATTTTAGGTTTCAGTTTGTCCGCAATAATGGGGAAATATTAATGTTCATTTTCTAGAGACCAAGAACAGAAAATAATCTAGAGGGGAGAGAGGCGAGAAGAGAAAAACAACAACATAGCAACAAGGGAAAACTATGTAACTCATAACCAGAAATAGAGAAACTCCAATAAAACTATAACAAAACGTCACTAGACTAATAAGCACAAAACAACAAAAACAACATTCAAAAGAAGAAAGGAGAACACATCAGGACATCTCCAAAAACCAGGAAATAGAATTGGTGTCAGAACACGGGAAAGGACAAACGCAACTACACTTCAATGAAACACTACAGGACAAAAGATCTCCACTGTTATTGTTAAGCGTTAGCACTACAAAGCACAGGAGCCGAGACATTTTCAGCAACATGCAGGGAACAAGAGCACAGATGATGGCTGACGACATTCAAAGAGCATACCCATGTTAAGGCGAACTTTTAAGGGAAAAGGAGTCTGACTCATTTGCCCACTGCAGGTTGGCCTGCTGACCCACCATCATGATACTGTCGAAAACCTCATCCGGTTTATCATGGCACCAAATACGTAGGGCTAGGGAGAAAAACACCAGTATGAAACACGGTTACTTGGTGTGACTTTGTTTTTCTTCGAGAAACGACCTGAGAAGTAAACAATCTTTAAAATGCTGTATTTTTGTCTAATACATGTTTGGCTGATCATACTGTCCCATGTCAGACTAACAGCATATACAGGGTGACCAACTGGCGCCTAAATGCTATCAGTCTAACATGGTATAACATGTGTAGCCAAACAAATATATGTATAGAAATGCAGTGTCATATTCCTATCCGTCTGACATGGTACATATACTGAGTCAAACAAATATTTGTATAGAAATGCATACTTGAAATGAGTGTATCTGTCATATGCAGTATATTCTGAAAGCCACTTGAAATAAATGCATTTATCATCTGCAATATATTGCATAAGCATGACCTGTTTTTAAATATGAATACATAAAGATACTATGTCCAAGATTAAAAAAAATAAGTAATGATTGGAATAAAAAGTGAAATGTATAACTTTCTGTGAGTGTGAATGTGAATGACTGTTGTAATATTTGCAGATATTTACTACAACAACATGGCTCCTACCCTAAAATTCTGAAAACTATGATGAAAAGCTAGTGTGTGAGGCCAACCAAAACCCTGACGGGACGTGAAGGCTACATCAAAACGCATGAAAAATAAAATGCACTCGAGATGCATTGAAACGCATGTACGCATTCAGTGAAACTGTACACGGATCAACAATATAAATCACACAATACATTAAATATCAGACCTTTTACAAATAAACAAATTCATGACTTCAGGCACCTACACTGAGGAAAGGCAACCACGCTATGACTACCAACAACAAAAAAATGTGTATGAATACTTATTATCGGAACAAAAGAAAATGTAAAACAATATGTACGAAAATGTAAAGTTATACACTACCTTATCAGAACCAGCCACAGCCACTTCAATAGCCATCCCACCTCCTGGCATCCACGAGTATGGCTTTGCCTGAAAGTTGTATGCAAGAACGTTTGTTTTTGGCTACTTCAGTTTTAAAAAGAATGGAGTCTTTTTTGATTTTTTGAGTAAAAATATACTCTAAAAGTTAGTGTTTATCAACAGCCTAAACTTAAGGCATTTCTACAGCAAGTCTGCCTGATTTATTTCTCTGAACAATGTGGAAAAACAGAATAGACCACTGAAGAGAAGGGGTAAGGGGAAAATGAACATGAAACAGAAATGTTGCAACCAACAAAATTAATTATAGTTTTGCTTTCTTGTTGAACGTCTACTTTCTGGATCAGTGTAAATTTAATTTTTTCTATAAATTGCAAAAAATCTTTGTTGATATTTTATCCATACAAAGTTTCTAAAAAGAATACTCTCTCTCTCTCTCTCTCTCAAACATGTACACACACACACACACATTTACACACACACACACACACACACACACACACAAACACACACACACACAAATGCACACAAACATGCACAACTGTCAATCTGACGCATTCTCCTCTCACCTGAAAAGAAGAAAGCTCAAATACCAAAGTACTCAAAACAACCACCTACCTTTTCTAATCTGGTGATGTCAGTAAGAGGCACCACAATGTTTTTAGGGGATGGAGCTTTGGTTCTCTCAAAACACAGAAAACTGAAAAATACAATAGACAGCTGTCAAGCAATGTGTTCCTTCAGAAGGGCAAGTGCAACAGATCCCATTCTTCACCTTTCTCAAACAAGCAAAACTGACAGTTTACTTCAATCCTTACAATGGCCATTTTCAATAATACTATCGCATTAACCCTTTTACTCCTGCACCCTATCCACCAGCTACAAAAACTTAACCCTTTCACTCCTTCATCCTATCCACCTGTCTCCTGCAGGAAGCTGGTGGACAGGGTTAAAGAATGAAAGGATCAAACTTTTGCTTTCATATCATGGCTGACAATGCAGGATGCTGGAGAATAGGGTGAGGGAGTTGAAGGGTTAAATAAGCTTTTAACTTGATGGCGACGCTCTGCAGCTATAGCTATAGCTGCGGAGATGTTATGCGTTTTTTTTTTTTTACCAAGACTACATGTATACTACATATATGGCCAAGAACAGTATGGTTCAATTGAACAATATTTGGAAAGACCACAGCATAACAGCAGACCTTAACCCTTTCACTCCCGCACTCCGGTCAACAGCATCCTGCATTGCCAACCATGTTAGCAAAGCAAAAACTTAACCCTTTGATTCCCTCACCCTATCCACCAGCTTCCTGCAGGAAGCTGATGGATAGGGTGAGGGAATCAAAGGGTTAAGTTTTTGTAGTTGGTAGGTAGGGTGCGGGAGTCAAAGGGTTAAGATAAAACTCTTAAAATGTCTTGTCTGGCCAGTGATGTTATACGGCTGCGAGGCATGGACAATGAAGAAAGAGGATGAAAGACGAGTGGAAGCAGCAGAGCTGTGGTTTTACCGAAGACTGCTGAGGGTCAGATGGACGGATAGGCGCTCAAATGAAAGCATACTGAATGAGTTGGGTACTACACGCAAGCTCCTAGTACTCATACAACGGAGGAAACTGAAATATGTTGGACACGCAATCCGTAATGAGAGAACAGACTTGATGTCCACTGTCCTCCAGGGTAAAGTGGAAGGAAAGAGAAACAGAGGACGGCCACCTGCATCACTTGCTAGAAACATCACAAACATCAGTGGCAAGAAACTCCAGGAGGTGGTCAGACTTAGCCAAGATCGAGAGTGCTGGAGGCAGCTTGTGAGGACATCATGTGCAGCGGCCAACACTGTTCCCGGTGACGCCGACGGGTGAGACGGGTGAGACATGTATACTATAATAATTGAGACTATACTGACAGCAGAGTTTAACCATTTTTCTAAGTAGATTTCTTTCCCTTTGACCGTAGGAGACTGTAGGAACTCTATTTTTAGCTTGTTTTCGTGATACCCGAAACAAAGAAATTTTGAAGAGTCAAAAGACTCCACGCCTGTATTTAATCATTTTTGGGACAAAACATTCATAAAAGCAGAACTCATAATGATTTCAAGTGAAGAATGTATATCCTGTGACATGTTCAGTGCAGTTTTGTGATGTGGATATTTACTGGATTACAAGCAGCAGTTTGATAAGTCATGTGTGTGTACATCCGGTACTTTTCTGTTTTTGCTATTTGTATGCCTATTTCAATGGTAAACCAGAAAAAAATGAAAGCATGCATAAACAAGCTGTCAGCACAGTTTCAAAGTAGACATAAAGACCTTTTAAAACATATGTAACAAGATAGGTTTATCGTCATAATTTTTTTTTAAAGTACCAAAAACTGCGTCTCAAGAGTTTCAGCAGCCATTTTAGGTGCGTCTCCAAAGAGTTAACAACAAGGTCACTGGAAGTGATGCAACTTTAACTGCAAGTCACTGGAACTGATTCAAACAGATACGCATGACAGGACTCTCATTCTAAAGCAAATTTGACTTAACTAACTTGAAACAAAGACAAACAGGAATGCAACAAAAGTTTGTGATGTTGTATACTGTCAGTAACTTTTGCAAGATTCGGGTAACATCAAGAAACTGCGCCCTCATTTGCTTTTACTTTGGTTCTGAAAAATATTCTGTACTGAAACAGATCTTGAATATCCATGCTAGTTAGACTGTGTGAGCTCAGTGAAGTATATACAATTAAAATAATAATAATAATTTTTAATTATGATAAATACACAGAAACATACACAGGCCAGAACATATAAAAACTTTCAGCACTTCTATGTGAACAAAATTAACAAACCAAACTCACCTATGTGTCAAATACAGACGACCATTTTTGAACGCTGCTGTTAATGATTTCTCTCTGTTGATCAATGTGCATCGACGACCACCGTGCCAGCCTGGTCATAAACACAATCAACAGTTTGTGTATCAATCCATACGTACTAATTGTGACCTCCCAGCACAAAATCAGTCTTAACTAGCATTTTGGGTATTTTGAGATATACATACCACTGAAAAGTGTACATTCTGCTGATTATTTTGGTACTTAAATAAAGTTTGTACTCCAAAAAAGTAGACATTATGTATGTTTAAAGTCATTAAGTTGTATGATGACCATTTTGAGAAAATGGCCGCTAAAGTTTTTATGTTCTCTCTTAGTCCTACACATTTTTTTTAATGTTTTATTTGGTGGCTTTGACCCGGTTTGTTTCCAATTTTAACTGTCATTATCCGACAGGTGCACCAAAGAGCTTTCTGTCAGTATATTACATGTTTGTGTTCTGTACAGGTTACGGTTTGCAACAAGGGACAAAAATAGGTACTTTTGGTAAGAAACTGCATTCTTTCTGCTACGATCAGTACATTAAAATACATAAAAATTTCAGTGAGGGATATAGTCCACAGAAATTAATTTTGAGAAAAAGTCAAAACACCCAGACAGACCTCAGTCACCTTTTCAGTTCCTAGTGCTGTTCGACTGACTGCGAGTTAAGACTGAATTGGTGGTGGGAGGTCACAATTTGTACGTAATTTCAGAAAAACTTTGCCTCATTTGACATACCGAGTTGGCACAAATTTGATTTTGTTACAAGCACTGTTCACTGTATGGGCCATTTTGCATCTCCATTTTGTACATGATGACACTTTGTAACAAGCACTGCTGATCATTTCCAACAGTCGTTAATGTCACTTGTACATTTCTGACACTGATCTGAATAATTATGTAAGATGATAGATAGAGGGTGCTTTGTTGTGTTGGCCAGTGCTTCAAAAAGGAACAGATAATATTGAATTATTTTCAAAAAGTAACATGACAAAAATTAAAACCTGGAAGAATCTGGTGGGGGCTTGTTGTTTGTTTGTTTGTTTGTGTTTGTTTGTTTGTTTGTGTTTGTTGTTTGTTTGTTTGTGTTTGTTTGTTTGTGTTTGTTTGTTTGTTTTTGTGTTTGTTTGTTTGTTTGTTTGTGTTTGTTTGTTTGTTTGTTTTTACAACATACAATCTTCGGCTCTATAGAAGGCTCTTTTTTTTAACAATACTGAATAAATCTGCAAAAATTGAACTCAAATAATCTTTAGGGAGTGAGACTTTCAAAACCTCAGTTACTCCTGGGGCCACAATCATGAAAGCAATACAGTGCCTATCTCTTCTCCCTTGCTGATTTATTTCCCCATCCCTCAAGAGAGACAGTACCCACTTACAGCTGGGTAGTCTGGGGTGGTATATTCAGGTGAGGGTATGGATCTGGGTTACCAACCATTTGGCAAACCACAATCAATTCTGCAAAACATAAGCTTTAAGGAATGAGTATTCTTAACACTGCATCATCCTGTTCTACCTTGTGGAATCTGAAGTCTGTAGTTTGTTCAAGAGGGATTCATCGCACTTAGACAATCCCATATGCACTCCATCAAAATCTGCCAGTAATTATGAATATCTGACAGGCAATAATAGTAAGAAGAAGAAGATGATGAAAGAGAAGAAAAGAAGAAGAACAACAACAACAACAAAAACAACAAAAGCGACATTTATAAGGTGCCAAATTTCGATTCAAAAATCAAATCAAGGGCACACACTCATCATTCACCAAAGCAATCATCACCAATGACAAAACCTTAATCCTGTGCAAAACCCTAAGCGGTGGCAAGGTCTTGAAATGAGGAGGGGGTGTGGAGGAAAACAGAACTTATGCAACACAAGACTGACACCACTACAATGTTTGGAGCAATAAATTGGGCAGTGAACAGGCGAATATTTAAGCTGCAGACTGGGATCGAACTCAAAATGTGAAATCTTGAGTCCATGTCTCCATCAACACAGGCAGCATGCTTGTGGCCCATCGGGGGTCAAAACCCATGACCCCTGCATCATCAGCAAGATGCTCTAAGTCACCAAAGCCACACAAAAGAAATCATTATTTTCACACTTGCAAAACATCAGCTCGGTAAAGCAATCACACAAACAATTTCTATGAATCAATATGACAAGAGGAGTAAACAGATAGACAGGTGAATAATCTATCCAAAATATACACACACAAAAACTCCAAACAGAAGACAGACTCACCTGGCAGCGGACTTTCAGAGAGAGGGAAGGAGAAGAGTTCACAAAACTGCTTGTCATCCACTGAGAGAGACTCAGCATCAGTGTTGTCTGGTGTGTCCTGAGCCTCTTCTTGTCGACTTTTCGGTAAGATGTACTGCACAAAGGCAAAAATCAACACTTTTGTATGGTTTCATAGCTCAATTTCGTAAATGTGACAACTGGTTTTCTCTACTTTTTGTGTATGTGAAGTAACAGTATGATTGGTGAAGCATGTATAGGAAAGTTGTTGTTTACAAGTAATGACACTAGTGAATAAAATCATCATACAAAAGTGGGCAGAGAAAGCCATGCTCCTTTATGCTCACAGTTATAAAAGCTTTGAAAAATCATACTATATAGTCTTATAACTGTGATATATGAAATCAAAACTGACTGATCAAGCTCTTGCGATGAGTTAGAAACAAACATGCAATATGTTGGAAAGAGAAAACATACAAACAAAACAAAACAAAAAACAACACACACACACACACACACAAATGATCAACAATTTCAAAATAGTCACTATTTTCAGAATACCAAACTGGCTGTGTTTTGTCTGTAAAGAACAGTACACAAAAAGAGCATATAAGCAATGCACATTAAAACAAAAAATCACCACAGGTAAAAGTCACTCCAAATACTCTGTCCATCTGTCTGTTTATTTGATTTGTTGTTTGAAGCTGGTTGTTTGTGGCTGACTGGCTGATTGGTTATCTGCTGTTTTGGTCTGCGCAGTTTAAC
>JAPXFY010000018.1:48130931-48135931 GCA_030674185.1 Monoplex corrugatus | reverse complement strand
CCACTGGTCTTTTTTTGTGTGTGAATTAATTTATTTATGTTGTGTGTGTGTACGTGTGTGTGCGTGTGCGTGTGTGTGTGTGTGTGTGTGTGTGTGTGTGTGTGTGTGTGTGTGTCTGTGTGTGTGTGTGTGGTCTGTGTGTGTGTGTGTCTGTCTCTGTATCTCTCTGTCTGATATCACATTTAACTGGTATGAATCTACAGAGTAAAAACTACAAAGGAAATATTCTAAAAGGAATTCTAAAAGGAACACAATGTTGCAAGCAAATATAACACATCATACACATACCCACACAGATTCACTGTCTGTCTGTCCGCCTGTCTGTCTGTCTGTCTCTCCCTCTCATACACAATACACACACACACACACACGCACACACGCACGCACAAACAAACAACACACACACACACACACACACACATACACACACACACACACACACACACACAATATAAACACACACACACACACACACCAAGATAAAAGATCAGCCCCCACCTGCACTTTACGAGCCACCTGCAGCACCAAGTTAAATTTGTCCGACACTCCCAGATCTTTGTCATCCGTTTCCTGCTGACCAAAATTCCATTTGTACTAAGCTTCGATCTCTTACACAAACACATACAGTTTCACTCAAAAATATGGCAGTCCAGCAAATTCGAGTTTCAGTTTCAGTTTCTCAAGATGACATCTACATGATCAGAACGAATTCCATATGCACTAACGTCACAGGCGCCACATGTATGGTGACCCTGGCACATGCCTTAAGCCTGCACATAAACCCATGAGCTGGCCAGGTCCTGAGGCCCTACCTAGACTACGTTTTACCTAGTCTTTATTTTATACTGGTATTTTATCAGCCTAGCACTGGAATAATCTTGGTTACATGTAAATGATATGTGTATGTGTTATCTTACCTTCATGTGTATGTGTGTATCTTACCTTCATCTCAGCGGATTCGAAACACTGGAAACCTGTGTTGACATTCAGTGGGCTTTATGTATCTTTTGTATAACAGTGACTTTGAAAATGACCCATGTATATGTCAACTTATATGGTCATGAGTTCAGTCCTTTCAGAGTTGAACACGAAACAGATAAAGTTTAACCTTTTGACTCCCGTATCCTAGCCACCAGCATCCTACATTGTCAACCATGGTAGCAAAGCAAAATCTGAAACCCTTGAACTCCCTCACCCTATCCACTAGCTTCCTGAAGCTTGTGGATAGGGTGAGGGAGCCAAAGGGTTGTTTTTGCAGGAAGCTAGTGGATAGGGTGAGGGCTTCAAAGGGTTGTTTTTTGCTTGTGGATAGGGTGAGAGAGTCAAAGGGTTAAGTTTTTATAGTTGGTGGATAGGGTGCAGAAGTCAAAGGGTTAAAAATAATCTGTCCATTATCAGTGATGCATCCAGGCATCTGACTCAGGGCATTTATAATCCTCTTAAAAGTGGAAATGCCCAATGATATCAACCCTTTCCAGGACAAAGTCCAACTGAACTAATGTCTTGGTAGACAGGAAACCTATTAATTTTCATAACAAGAGGACAATACATTCTGCAATTGTTATCAACTGCTTTTGTGTGTGTGTGGGGGGGGAGGGGTTGTATTTTGTTTAGTACAGCTTTTTTCCCAGATGCTTCCACCATGTTATGAAGAAACCTGCCAACATAACATCAACTTCAGAATGACACTTGTAATGTCTCCATCAGTCTACACACACACACACACACACACACACACACACATACACACACAGAGTGTCAATATGGTCTTTAAAAGCTTGAAGGCGATGTTTTGTTGATGATTTTTCACATTTTGGTAACTGTTTTATTGTGTGATAGTATGTCCTATCATTTGGGTTCCATCAGGGTATTTATGACCTGTTGATTTTTTTTACTTCAGGACACTGTCCTGTTACCCTTACTTTCTGGGTGCGAACTGATTAAAAAAAACAAAAAGGTGACAGAGGAAGAAATGGCCAATTAATCATTCTTGTCACGCTTCAACACCTGAGACTTATGCAACAATAAGCCTGGACCAAGCCCTTTCAAATATACAGGTATGTGTAACCACCTAGTGGAGCTGCCTTACCATAGTCATTTCATTTTAAAGAGTACATCCTTATACAGCCAAGCTATCCTTATTAACATCTGAAACACAGACACAACCTCCACTGGATAACAACAGAGGATGAAAGAACACTCTTTACTTGAGTTACAGTTTCAATTTCAGTCTCTAAGTTTGGAATGAATTCCATACGCATTAATGTCACATGTACCACATGATGAAGAAGATCCAGAGTGATCATGGCACAAGCCTTAAGCCTGTACATAAACCCATGAGCTGGCCAGGTCCTGAGGTCCTACCTAGCCTATGGGATTTCTTTTTATCTTACACTTGTATTGTATCAGTCTATAATTGGAACAATCTTAGTTGCAGTTAAATGACATGTAGAGACTCAAGAAATGATAACAATAATAATGACAACTTGTACTGTGCCTCTCCTCATCTCACAACAGCCCTAAGCACTACACACAAGCATGAATGCGAGAGGCAGAAACATGTAAAGCAAACACATGTCGACCACTACCGCTATGATAGAACAAACTATAAGACACATACTGCTAAAGTATATGTATTTTACACACAGAGAAAAGTTTCATATGTCTGAAAGGATGTAGCCTTGTCTTCTGGGTGAGTTCTGGATTCATGACGAGAATCATTTTATCCCTTTGACTCCTTCACTCTATCCTCCAGTGCCCTGCATTGTCAGCCATGATAGTAAAGCAAAAACTTACCCGTCCACTCCTTCAACCTATCCACCAGCTTCCTGCAGAAAGCTGACGGGTTGAAGGGGTGAAAGGATTAAGTTTTTGTAGTTGGTGAATAGGATGCAGGACTGAAAGAGTTAATACATCTCCCAACAGCAGAGTATGAAAAAGCTGTGCTACCTTGGTTGAAATACACCCACTCATGCACAAAAACTCTCTCTCTCCTCTCTCTCTCTCTCTCTCTCTCTCTCTCTCTCTCTCTCTCTCTCTCTCTCTCTCTCTCTCTCTCTCTCTCTCTCTCAATTACCACCAGCAAAATCTCAAATATTGGCATCATTAAATTGGCACTTTCTATCATACAAATCTTGCTCACCTTCTTTTCTTCTTCATGACAGTCAAAGAAGTTGAAGTTGATGTTCCATCCCCTGTAAACAAATGCTGGAGAGTCATGCTGGTCAATATTTGAAAAAAAAAACATCTCTATCAAATATCATGTCTTTTAAGACCCTTTCGCTTGATATACATACTTCGCACATTCCGATTTCTGTCTTGAAAAAAGACCTCTCATTCAAAGGTTTCTTTTGAAAAGGGGGAACAGGGGCAGGGAGAAAAAAGCAAAAAAAAAGAAAAGAAAAAACAAAGAACAAGTTAAAAACATTCTTAATGTGCTCAGTCACACAGTCAGCTACTTTTGTTTTAAGCTGCTACTATGCGACAGGACACTGTTTTATTCCATTTTAAAAATTGACCATATTCTCTTTCTCTTTCTTGTTTTAATTTGGGAAAGAGGAAGTGGGAATGTGTATACTGGCATTGTGTATGATTTGTTCCTAACAGACTACAACACATATTGTAAACAGACACATAGATGACAGGTCTGCAGTCAGTCAAATATGAATCTATGAAACTTCAGACTACATCCACAATGTGCTGTTTCAAAAACCATGTTTGCTATAGCATGTGTGTATGCACTGTGGTTATCTTTGAATGCATGTCAAAAGACATATTCCTCCATGGAACTTATCAAGATGAACAATTACTCTAAATAAACTTTACTTTCTTGAAGATGGTCGTGCTCTGAAATGGCATGAGATGGAAACCAAGTTGGTTAGCATGTCAGACATGCACACACACACACACACGTGCACACACGCGCACACACCACACACACACACACACGCACAAAAGCACAAACACACCACACATACACACACACATATATACACACACACACACTACACACAGATCTTATAACAAAAGCTATTAGCTGTCAAATTAACAGACAGTAAGAAAGCCTATGCTTACCTATATCTCAGGTAGCTGATCGCTAGCCTAAAGGTGAGACATGTGAAGAGGAGTGGTAGGAACCACCCATACCACACTGAATACATGTACACCTGCAGAACAACCATACTCCATTAAAAAGAACAACACAGAAAGAGTTAATTCACATGGCTGACTTATAGTTTTCAATATTTCAAGACCTCTGAGCAAATTCATCAACCCACATCCACTTCTTGAAAAACTTTCCTGTGGAATCCAAGACTTTGTGGGCAGAAGAAAGAGACTGATGACAGCAATGCAGTGACTTATATTGTTCTAGACACAACTGTGGAAAATACGGACTGTTCCCATCTCTATTTCCAAGTGCTGAGAATGGTTTTAAGCACTATCCTATTCATCAAAGCTATAAAGAATGGTTTTAAGCATTACACCAAACTACCGAACAGAATCAGGAATAAATCACAAAATTCATATCACTATTTTCAAGGCTCTTTTTTTAAATACACATAAACAACGACGAAAAATCAATGTCATACAGATTCAGTACTTCTCTGTCACCATACACAGACAACACAATGCTGACCAGCAACAAAAGTTGCAGATAAAAGCAAAACCTTCAGTAAAGAACAAGACAACCACATAATTATAAAGACTCACCATAAATACAACACTACAGAACAAGGCCAAAGTATATAAAGACTCACCATAAATACAACACTACAGAACAAGGCCAACACACATAAAGACTCACCATAAATACAACACTACAGAAAAAGGCCAACACACATAAAGACTCACCATAAATACAACACTACAGAACAAGGCCAACATATACAAAGACTCACCATAAATACAACACTACAGAACAAGACCAACACATATAAAGACTCACCATAAATACAAAACCACTGAACAAGACCAACACATATAAAGACTCACCATAAACA
>JAPXFY010000018.1:48083431-48128431 GCA_030674185.1 Monoplex corrugatus | reverse complement strand
ACTGACTACTAAGCAAGTTGTTACTCAACAGTGATCTTAATAATGTCCAGTTTACGTTCTATTTCATAGCATTTCTAAAAATGTTGTGTTTAGATTTTGTATAAAGTCACATCCTGGTTGAAAGCTATACAGGCATCATCACGTATATTTGATGAATGTTTCATACTATATGTATATTAAAAAAAATTTTACTGACATTACAAAAATACAAACTAACCAGAACAAGCAAAGGGACAAACAAACAAAGTAAAGTTAGTAAAGTTAATCTATCCGGATATGCTAATGTGCACACTCACCTGCTCTTTTTATATTTTCTTTCAATCTGCACAAAAAGGATAACAGCAAAACTCAGATATACTTTGATGTTCGATACACTTATCAACATAACAATTATGAACTTTTGGAGTGGAAGTATAGTAATGGCGATGATATACCACTGGCTTGAAAATTCTGGATAAGAAAAAGGGCATTCAAAATTTAATAAAATACAGTGTTTGTTTTTGTGCTTATCATTGCTTTTTTAGGTGATGGCAGTAGACAGAAAATAGTCTACCCAATTAAGAAAAATGATGAAAGTAAAAGCTAAAAGAAAACAATGAAAAGATATCCTACTGAATTCACACAAAACAGTTCAATTTTTAAAGAGCCTTTCACAAGGAACGTAAAAAAACACATCGACACACATGCTTTTCAACAATCACCACCTTAGTTACTATATTTATATTTTCAATATCAGTACTACTTTTAGGGCAAAAGAATCTTGACTGCATATTACACATCTGAAGCCCAAATTGTAGTGCCACCAACCCTTTTCATCCAATCACCCCACAGGGCCGATCCAAAAACTTTGTTTACTTCGCAAAACAAAATGGGGGTCCACCAGACATCATTTTCAGAGTCCTTCAATGTAGTCTCCATCTCTCTCCACACATTTTCTGCCTCCTCAGTCAAGAGTCATATGCTTTTTGAATAGTTTAATTAAGATATGGTAGCAAGCTGTGATTTCACTGCTTTTCCCAAGTACTGGATTCTTGATAACTTCTTAGCAGCCAGGTTTTACTTCAGAAGGGGAAACAACCAGATGTTGCTGCTGGGTGACTGATGGAGAACATGAATGGATTGCATTATAGATAGATCACAATGACCAGGCTTTATGGGCACTTGTGATGTAATGTAAAAGGAATTTTTTTTCTGGAGCCCACATTTGGGTGTTGCCCATGGATAGACTGCACAACTTTGAGCAAAACACTTTCTCCACACTATATACCTGTAGACTTTTCAGGCAAAATATCAACTGTTACAGATCTTTGGGGTTGAAAAAAATGGAGAAAAGTCTCTTCTGGTTTTGAAAACCAAATCTCAGTACAAATAGTCTTTCATTATTAGTGCCTACCCACATTTCATTTGACTATTTGTTTAGGATGCCACAGAAGGTGATCCATGTTTCCTCACCTGTTATCACATCACTGTCATTTGGGGCCCTCTGGCTCAAACATTTCACGCAATTCCTTAGAACTCTGAACCCTATATTTTCACCTGTTCCTCTGTTCAAAGATGAGATAGCCACCTGGTAGCCACATTCTTCATTTCAAGATC
Organism: Monoplex corrugatus; assembly: GCA_030674185.1. Lineage (NCBI taxonomy): Eukaryota > Metazoa > Mollusca > Gastropoda > Littorinimorpha > Ranellidae > Monoplex > Monoplex corrugatus. Next base: position 48,126,835 of record JAPXFY010000018.1, on the reverse strand, counting down.
ATACCACTGGATTCAAGTTTTACTTATATCACAAACTGAAATATGTGATTCCGCATCAACTACTCTCTTTACAAGCTGAACCATTCACTTGTTCCAGGCTTCACTTGGGTGTCCACATCGATACTTTTAAATCAGTTTTTTTCCTAGTTCTAAACTATCAATCCAGTAGCCAACTATCCTTGTATAAAACACACACAACTGTCAAATGAGCAAGAATTCTGATCAGACCATCTCCAAGCCTTGTGAAGACATAACATCTGAGTGCTCTACACTAGAGTCCTTCTTTCAGATGCACAGTTAGTTATATCATATTTCAAACGATGTCATGTAACTACACTAGATATGGCATGACTATAATTTTGAGCAATTAATGGTGCAAAGGCTATATTTTATCTCAATACAAGTTAAAAGTATTTACAATAACAGTTAAGAAATGGCAGTCAACTGACAAGACTTTTCGATCAGCCCTCATAGATTTTGATTGAAATGGCAGTCAACTGACAAGACTTTTCGATCAGCCCTCACAGATTTTGGTTCCAAACAGTAAATATGGATTTGAAATTGCAACTGTTTATCAAAATCAATGTTTCAATGACCTGAAAATGCTGATTTCATTACCTTAATATACTCCTCCAATACAGCTCCTATAGATGCAAAATGAAAAGAAGCATTAAAACAGGTTACATACAAGAAGCCTGGCATATAAGAACGACACTGACCTCTTCACAGTCAGAGGGTCTCCTTCAGGGTCTCCTTGTGGTTCTTCTGGTGGGAGGTCAGTGAAATCGTCCATGATGCCATATACCATGCGCAGTATTCTCTCCCACATCCGATCTGTCCATGACTGCCGGTGTGAGGGGTGCACTGCTTCCACTGATCCTTCTGAAAGATGTGACAAGTGTAAATCATTGCACATCAAATTACATAGCACTTCTGGCAGAAATATGTCGAGTACAAATAATCAGTTCAGGCCATAAGAAATCTGAGGGCTTCTTTAGTCCTTTTCTACTGTCAGTGGGATTGTAATTTGTTTGTTTGTGTTTATGTATGTATGTGTGTGTGTGTGTGTGTGTGTGTGTGTGTGTGTGTGTGTGTGTGTGTGTGTGTGTGTGTGTGTGTGTGTGTGTGTGTGTTGTGCGTGTGTGCATGAGTGAGTGCATGTGAGTGCGTGCAGGTATGTCTTTATGTGAGTTTGTACGTGTCTGTGTATGTGTCAATGGCACGCATATAACAGCACACATGAATGTGTATGCATGTGTGAGTGATAATCAAAATGAATCACTATGAGGCCCATGCTGGCCTTGCATCCCATACAACTGTGTCCCCTAAGCAATCTTTAGTACTATCAACTAAGAGGTGTGGATCAGAACAATCATGAGGTGAAAATGTCAGGACAAATCTCAAGAATCACTGGTAAGGGTACTAAATGTAAGCAATTTCAAATAAACATTTCATCATATACACCACCACATTCATGAAATATTAACCCTTTCAATCCTGCACCTTGTCCATCAACACAAAAAACTTAACCCTTTCATTCCCTCACCCTATCAGCTTCCTGCAGGAAGCTGGTGGATGGGGTGAAGGAATGAAAGGGTTAAGTTTTTGTTTTGCTGTCACGGCTGACAATGCAGGATGCTGGTAGGGGTAGGGTGAGGGAGTCAATGGGTTAAATGCTTAATCTTGATCTATCTCAATTATCCATGCTGTACAATATACAGGAATTAATCTTGTCCACTCAAGTGACAGTTTTCTCTGACCTGACACAGAATCTTCATCAGCCTCACTGGCAACCTCTACGTCTTCTGTCACATCCCCAACTAACTGCTGAGGACGAACCGTGACGTCTGATCGACTTCGCTGAGGGCGTCGCGGTCTGGCAACAGTTGTCATGATCATAGTACATTTTCATACATAATTCAGGAATATTTCTCTCTACATGAATAAAAACATTCTGACTGAATTTAACATGGAAATGGTGTCGTTAACATAAATCTAGTGTTTCTTGTTTATCAGAAATGGAGTCATTATTAATATAAATTTAGTGTTTCTTGTTTATCAGACAAAACAAAAAGCAAAATTTCTAACAATTTAATGTTGAAAAGGAATTTTGGAGCTATTTTCAATTTCATATATTGATTTTAAGTTACATTCAATTTCAAAGATGAACAGTTACTATTATATAATGCTATTTTTTTCCGGATATCCTACATGAAAAACATTCTATACATCTACAGGAAGGGAACGGGCAAAAAAGCAAGGCTGTAAAGGAAAATTGGAAATAAAAAAAATCAATCAAAACAAATACATGATCACAGTAAAATACAAAATGCATTCTGACACAGAAAACAATAATAAAGGACAGTCCAAAGTGTAGTCTTCCCTCCCACCACCACCCATGAGCCTGTTCTCACCTCTTCTGTTTCTCTAGTCGAGAGCATTTTTCCTCTAACATATTTGCTCTGTGTCTCTCATATTCCAGTAAAGCAAGTGTCTTGTCTCGATCCAGCCGATCTTCAAGATCTTGAATGTGTCTCTCTGAGAACAAAAATCAAGGACAAAGCATAAAGCCTACTTATCAAAATCTCAAACTTTTTAAAGTGACTTAACTCACTCCACCCTGGCCAAGTGCTCATTCTCACAACCTCTCCCCCCTGTCCAAATTGTATATGTTACTAATAAATTTGTAAAAAAATAACTTGTAAAGATAGAGGAATGAAATTTTGTGGAGATGTTGTCATTAGAATACACTAACTTGTGTGCAAGTTTGAAAGTGTTTGTGAAATAATGAAATTGTTCACGCAAAGGGGTATCATAATACTCTAAAGAACAAAAAAATCACAATTTTTGTTTGATACACTCCAAAATACTTTTATTTTGTGTATTTATGATTGGTTAGTGTGTATACCAAGTTTGGGAGTCCTGCACTTATTCGCCGTGCACGGCTAGCCGGTGTTTGACTTGACGCCATGTTGACCCCACACGACCACGCAGTGAACTCGAGCACCAAGTCACTCGCTTTGACCTCGCCTCAACCGACGAACAAAGGTCACTAGCACTCAGCAAGGGTACACACATACTCTTGATATGTTATACAAGGGAGCCAGCATGTTTAGTTTTGCATCCAACCTTGACCCTTTGCTACAAAAATTCCGAAAGGTCAGCTACGCTCGGCCTCATCCTCGGGCTGAAGCGATGTGCGCGTGACCTACGCTCCAGTGTATGTTCGGGGTGAAAGAGTTAAACATGATAATAACAGAAAGACCATAGTAATAATTGAGCAATTAAAATCGTTCTAATTAAAAAATCATGAGACCAATAACATTTTATTTACTACTCTTTGTTTAAAGAAAAGAAAGCTTAATTCAAAACTGACAACTGATATCAGGAAAATGAGAATAATTATCACTTGTAAGTTTAGGAATACAGACTAATACTCGTACTCAACTCTGCCATGCTTCCATTATAATGACACTCGTTCTTTGGCATTCAAACAGCTTTATAAGGGAACTCTTATCATAATACGCAGCAACTTAAAATCGCAAGCTCTATCCAATGTGTTCCTGTCTTTAGGCACATGCAAAAACTGATCAAGTGATCATACCAACACTTAGTGGAGTAAAGCTCAATGGACTGAAATTCATTAGAACAAAATGGACAAACATCAAATGATCAAATGCTTGATAGCGTCATGCAGATTTCTGATAATGACTGTCATTTCTTCCTCCCCACACCCATACAAAGACACACATGCATATGTGTATATGCAATGCACATGCGCACATGCATGCACACATGTGCTCGCAAACTACCACTACATCACACACACATACATGCAAAGACACACATCATATGCATGTATATGTGCACACATGCATGCACACACACACACACTCACACACACACACACACACACACACACACACACACACACACACGTACACACGCACAGCTATGATCATTCCCAATCCCCAACCTCTCCCCATCCCACACACATTCCCCCTCCCACACAACACAACCAGCCTACCACCTATCCAAAACACACACACACACACACACACACACACACCACACACACACACACACACACACACACACACACACACACACACACACACACACACACTCACGTACTCACACACACATCTACATATACATGTATGCACATTCCCAATCCCCAAATGCCTCCCAAACCTTCTTCCCATCCCCTCCATCACCACCACCACACCCACCCCCACCCCCACACACACACACACAAATCACATATTTTCAAAATCTTACGTAAACTTTGGTTTTCAATCATGGTGGCCACCAGCTGCTCATGAAGCTGGGTCAGGTGACTTTCAAAGACGGCCTTCTCATCTGAGTCTTTGAACTTGATTTCTGACGGAGACCCTTCCATTGCATTTTGAAATGACTTCTCCAAATCTTCTTTCTCTGCAGTTGGTGTCACCACCTCAAACTGTAAAACAAATGGAACATTTGGGAGTGCTGACAGATACCTAACTCTATCATACTCTATGAATGAAATGACCCTTACCGCAGTCATTCGCCAAGGTGGCACCTGAGTAAGGTATCATTTCATTTCATAAAAAAGGAATGTTGTATTATAACCCATTCAATACTGGGGTAACACAAGCCTGGTTGGCACAATGGTTCAGCACTCACTTTCATATCAGACTTCATAAAGTGTGTGCAGGTGTGAATCTCACTAGAATAAAGCTTTGTTCATGTATGCAGCCTCAAACTACCTAGTGGCAAATGGGTACCAGGACTTTCTTCAAAGCCAGGGAAGGTAAAATGATCAGAGAGGAGATGGGCACCATCCTTATAATGCTGGCCCAAAGAAAAGTTGAGATTGATATAGCCTCATTCTTCTACAACCTCAGGGTTATACTTATAGGATAATCTTTATCTTACTTTTCATTTTTTAACTTAGTGCTGTGCCAAAGAGAACCAAAAAAGAAAAACCAAGAAAGTCTGCCAAATATTTCCTACTAGTAACTCACTAACTGACAATAAAAAATTCTTTATCAACTATGCAACTAATACAAAATTATTAAGCACTTCCTAACATAAAAGTTCTCTGTATGTGTATTTTTTGTGTGTGTGTGTGTGTGTGTGTGTGTTTGTGTGTGTGTGTGTGTGTGTGTGTGTTTGTGTGTGCACTTGCATGCATGCATGCATGTGTGTGTGTGTGTGCATGTGTGTCTGACTGAACAATGTCTGTGTCAGAATGCTTATGATTTATCTGTGTATCTTTTTGATTGTTTAGATATGAGATCAAAATGGACTCTGCCATATCATTTTATGACATGTTATGCACTAAAATAACACAGAGAGAGAGAGAGAGAGAGAGAGAGGGGGAGATAAAGCCACATTCTCAGAAAAAGAGTAAGACAAAAAAAAGAGAGAGAGAATAAACAGGGACTGAGGGAAGGACGGGAAGGGAGGAAGAGGGGAGGGGGAGGAGAGCAAGAAGCAGGAAAAGAAAGACAGGTCTACAGAAAATATACCTGTAGGCAAACAGAGAAAACAAAACACTTCATCAGTTCATGCTTTTCTCACTTCAAAAAAGTCTCTTTGATATCAGTAAACCATTTTTATAATACTGTTATCAGATTCTTTTTTTACCTGAAGATGTCCCCCCTTGCATTAAAAAGAAGATTTTTTTTAATCATTGAAACAGTTCAGTTTTCAACCTAGTATTACAGATTATGTACAGGAATCATATAATCAGGAAATGATCAGACTCGTTTCAAAACCTGTATCAGTAGCAAATGAACGAAGTTATAGAGAAAATGTTCAATATGCATACATAGTTTCTACACAAAATAAACATATATACAACTAAAACACATTCATTATATCCACCCCCATCCCTGAAGCTTTAGCACAAAAATCAGAAAACTAACAAGAGAATAATAATGCACATTAAACTGAAAACAAGATATATGCCTGTCTTTTTTCATTCATCTATGTTCTTATTCTTTTTTTTTTTCTTCTCATGTTTCACATTTCTATCAAAGCAAAAACTTAAACCTTTTGATTCTCTTACCCTTTCTACCGGTATCTTGCAGGAAGCTGGTGGATAGGATGAGAGTCAAAGGGCTAAATTTTCACAGTTGGTGCACAGGGTGCAGGAGTGAAAGGGTTAAATGAAAAACATTAGTTACCTCATCAGAGTAAGCACCTTGTCTGGAATCTTCAGGTCCCTCGCTTTTACTGTCCGACCGGAAACGCTGCCTAAGGGAGCGAGCCAAGCTCATATTGCTGGTCTTTCCTTGTGCCACTCAGTCAACAAGCTGCAAGTGTAATTTCAGTGTTCTGCATCCATGAGCCGCTACAAATCTATGCCATCCCACACAGGCATATGAAAAGACCTGGGAAAAAAAAAAAAAACGAAGTAAACAAATAATCATGATTTTTTTTCACAGTTTAATGAAAATTCTCACATAATAATAATATGCAGATGATTTTAGTTTCTTGGTTTTTATTGTAAAAAGTCTGTATTTCTTCTTTCCAAGAATCAATTATGTTTACCACATTGTTATTCGTGTATCTGTTCGGAATTTAAATCAATAACTACAAAAGTGGCAAGGCTGGACAAGCGCACATGCGCGCGCAGCGCGCAGCACAACACACCCCAAACACACACACACACACAACACACACACACACACACAACACACAAAGCACAATGTACTGCCTGGCTGGCTGAATGATTATTTCAATTATCTAATGGTTCTTATCAGATGGCTGGTTGGTTACTGGGCTGGTTAGGTGGTTGATTGGTTGGTTGGTCGTTTCTTTTTTTCCTCAATATTCTATTTTCTAATCTGAAGTGTATGAACTCATGGGACAACAACTTACAATATGAAACAATTCCCTCCCCATCCTACCCCATATCTGATCCAGTAATAATAATAATATTAATAATAATGATGATGATGATGATGATGATGATGATGATAATAATGACCACTTGTACAGTGCCTTATCTTGCAAGAGCCTTAAGCACTTTACAAAAGCATGAAAGACAAGAGCAGATCTATAGATACATGTATGTAAGACCTCTGTGAAGGAAAATGAACTATAATAACATATAATGTCAAAGAAGCAATAAAAAAGAAATATTTTTATCATAATCTACTTCCATAGTTGTGTCGATCAGTCATGCATGGACCAACAAAAAAAAAGCCTTTAAAAGCACAAAAACAGTGCACAACAGTCAACACACACACACACACACACACATATATATAATATATATAATTATATATATATATATATATATATATAATATGCTATTTGCACACACACACCAAATCAATGAATATACACATGCATAAACATATAGGCCTACACTCACACACTCGCTCATGTAAACACACAAAAACATATCACACACAAACACACACATTTATGGTTGAAAAGATGTTCTCCCAACAGAATCTCTGTGTTTGTCAGTGTGCATATGTCATGAGGCTATGGCTAGGCCTTCACAGTCTTGAGATTTTAACTCATAACATATGAAACAACTATGGTCATGATTATGTGTCTTCTTGTTCTCCTGAAACTGACAAGTGCAAAGCAATAAGACTGATCGTATGCAGGCCATTTTCAAATTTGGTCGCATAGCTGTACACTACTAACTCTCTGCTGGTGTTGCACTGTTCCATACCCAAAAGTTGGGGGAAAAAATCCTGATAAAACGTTTTTGCAGATTTCAAAACTGGTTCGTTGTGAATATTTTCATTATGAATGCTCAAATTTCAATGTATGCTCCTGTCTCTTGTAGACAGCATCACATTTTGTTATGGTTTTATGGCAAAAACCAACATAATGAAACATAATGACAACGATGACGCTGATAGTGACTTTTCTAATCAGATAGATGACGGTAATAATGACTTTTCTATTTGGATACTATTATGACATGCTGACACGCTCAGTCATGCAATACAGTTGACTACAACATGTGATCATGTGATGATGGTCTCAATCCATCCAATCCATTCAACCGTCAAATCCCCCTCGGTCTCTGTCAGTTCAAAGGCCACGAATGATCTTTGATGAACAAGAACTGGAATCACATGGAAAATACAACCCATCCACATACAATAATAACACTGAATGAAATTTACCACAAGCTCATTTCTGCAACAGGTGTCAGGCGAGGTCAACAACAAATATTTCAGATAGGGCTATGTATCAAGACCGTCATATGATACTTTCTCATTCTCAATCAGGTCGATCCATTTGCAAACTGAACTGACTTAGAGACCTATTTACTACCGATATGTACCTCATTTCATCGAAATAAACATTATTCATACATCAGCATGAACACATTTCAGAAAAGGAAGAAAGCAGTAAGCTTTTAGATATTTCTGAAATAATAAAGAATCACGTTTTTATTGTCTTAGACTAGATTTGTTTTTAACAGTTTGAAAACGGAAGTAAACAAAACGTGACGTAATAGCACAGTCTATTTTAGAAGGTCGGATCACCAAGTTCTTTGCAGCCTTCAAGAAACAGACGCAAATACTAATTCATTGGCAGAAAGCAACCTTTCCTAGCCTTAAATATGGTCTGAGTAATAATCAACGGTATGTGTTGTAATATAGTTGATAACTTTTCCAAAGATCTGGTCAAGTAAATGCGACTCTTCGATAGTACTGATGCAAGATATGTCATGTTGATGTTCATGTTGACGTATATATTATATATATATTATATACGATTATGATTTAGCTTACGTAATTAGGAATTAAAACTGCTTGTAATTAATGTAGAAATTAAAACTGCTTGTAATTTATGTGAATACGGTGAAGTAAGGGGCGTGGCGCCGGTGAAGTGAGAAAACTGCCATGTTGAAACTGAGAGTTAGGAATAAGCAGTGAAATGTAATGGGGCCCTCAAGTTTCAACCCTGCTGAGTGAATGATTAATTGTCATTCAGCCGAATTACGAATATCATGGGAACGTAGATTGAGAACGGTTAACCCAGATACCTCTTCAATCATGGCAATAAAACAAAACCTTAGAGCCCAGCTGTGTGTCTTTGTTGCGAGATCTGAAAGAGTAGGAGGCACCTAAACCGAAAACCATATTAATGTTGACACTCCCGACTTTACATATTATGATTACTCACAATTCTGAATTTTGTGTTTATTCTGCGTGTGAATGTGTGTTGTGGTGTGTGTGTGTGTGTGTGTGTGTGTGTGTGTGTGTGTGTGTGTGTGGTGTGTGCGTGCGCTTGTGTGTGTGTGTGTGTGAACACGAATGTGTGCGAGTGTGTGTGTTATTTAGAGAATTTGATAATACAGAAACATGTCGCATATATTTGTTTTGTGTGCAGAAGATGCAGTGATGCTTTCAACTCCTTCATTTCATGTACTAAATGGGAGGATGGACAGGATGTGTGTGTGTGTGCGCGCACATGTGTGTTGTGTGTGTGTGTGCGTGCATGTGTATGTGTGTGTAGTATTGTATGTATAGTTTGTATATTGTGTCTGTGTGTATATGTAATATGTTTACATTTAATACAGCGTTGTGTTGTGTAGATACTTGCAGGTTTCTCGTCGGTTAAATTGTGGGTTCTGTCTTTTTTTTTCCCTTTCATTTATTGTTTACGTGGCCAGGCCACATCTGGTGGTGAATGTGGCCATTTTTTACAATTTCTGCCAGCTGCCATGGAGCTTGGTGGTCAGAGGAGTTGTAGTTGGCCCTGTTTTTTGTTGCTCACTTGATTGATAGAGGATTGGTTTAATGAATGTCTAGCTATCTGGATCTGGGCATTGAGCTACTTCCTACTTGTGACTGGCGCAGAGTCTCATGAGGACCTCTGGCTGCTCTCTGGACAGAAGGTGGTAGTTGTCCATTTCTGTTTGTGTTTTAGGGAGTGTTGTTATGATTTCTTCTTTTTCCTGTACCTGATTCTGTGTCTGCTTGGTCTTTTTATGAGCTTATCTACATCTCCTTTTTTAGTATCCCACTGTGAGCAGGGATCCACTGGAGGACATCTCATCTGGTTCTCATCTGGTTCTTGTGACTTGCTGGATGGCTTTGGTCAGGGAGGAAGCTTATCATTCATTATGGCCTGGGGAACAGAGAATGCATCTGAGAGAAAGACTCTTAATAGCATGTGTTATCTGTGTCATGAACCACGGAGGCTTCTTGCATTCATGAATACCTTTGCTTCTACTTGTATTTAGTGAAGTGTTTGCGGGTAGAAACACTGAGAGTCGTGATTTGATCCTTGGGAATGATTAGAATGCCAGCTGCCCCTGTTGGTCACAGCATTGCTGGCTGACCCACCATGGTAACTATACATGTATCCATGCTTCCTGTGGGTAACACTGTTCTGTCATGAGTAGTGTGAAAGCCCAACATGCTGAGTCATCTTGTATTTCCAGAAAGGTTAAGTGGGGGACATTAGTGCAGGTTTCATAGCTTATCTGTTTTGGTATCCACAGTTCTGGCAGTTGCCAAGATGACTGTGAAAATGTCTCTTTTGGTAAGGCTTGCTGATGTTGTTGTTGTAGTGGTTGTTGTGGGATATACCTATGATTGACACCCTCGACAGAAAGAAAATTTTGCTCATTACAGTGGTTTCTAAGAAGAATGTTGTGAGTTCCATAGTCAGCAAAGACAACAAATGAGTCAGTCTTGAAGGAGGCAGACACAAGAAGATCATTGATAAAGAAGATTTGATAAAGACAAGCATTATTTATAGGACATTTTATATGGAAAGGGGTATTAGAGCAATTGGTCGCAACAGGAAAGGTGGAGGGACAGAGAACATCAGGTAGACCCAGGGTGAAAATATTGGACGAACTTGCAGGGTGGCAGAGGACAGAGGGGGTGAGAGAAGTACTTGCAGCGACAGGGGGTTGATACGTGTGGAGGGCCATGATCACCAGCACCATGCGGCAGGGCACCTGATGATGATGATGATGATGATGATGATGACAGTACACTGCCCATGACCATCCTTCAGAAGAGGATACCCTAGAAGGAGGCAGTAACCAAGATCAGCAAAAAAAGAGGTAGGCCGCAAGCATTGATCAACATCAGCATGCTTGCAGTTAAGCCTCAGAGGGACAGGATTGCAGAGGGCGTCAGTTTAGACTTATGATCCATAGGAGTATTGAGCTGCTTACAGCTGACAGAGTCTCAACAGCCTGAACAGGGCTACTTTTTGTTTGCTGGATAGGTGATAGTTGTCTCTTTTTTTCTATCCATGGCTGAAGGAATGATCTGATGATACTCCTTTGTTTGCTGTAGCTTATGCTTTGTCAGGTTGGTCTTCCTGGGCTCTTCTCTGTGCATGGAGAAAAAAATTGACTGCTAAAAAAGCATGCAGTATGAAAGTTGTCATCATAATCTTGTTGACAATAGCTACAGGATTAGATGATCATGATGACTTTCATACTGTACGCTTTTTTTTTAAACACTCTCTCTCTCTCTTTCTCTCTCTCTCTCTCTCTCTCTCTGTCTGTCTTCTCTCCTCTCTCTCTCTCTCTCTCTCTCTCTCTCTCTCTCTCTCTCTCTCTCTCTCTCTCTCTCTCCTCTCTCCCTGTGGTCCCCCCTGCCTTTTTGTATTAATTTTTTTTCCCCTTTCAGCCTGCCAGTATGTGGGGCGTAAAATCTCGTCCCTTGTACGGTCAGGCGACAATGAGGAGAAGAAGGAGGAGAAGGCCAGCAATGGACAGTGTGTGTTGAGTCGGAACAAACAGAAGAAACAGCATGCTGAAGTCTGTGAGTAAAATGTGACTGGCCTGTTGCAGGGTCTTTTTTCCACGTTGTTCGTTATTTCACTATGATTTTCCGACGACAGATAATTATGACTTTTAACCCATATTACCTCACACTGCATCTCTTTTTAAGTCTTTTACCATACCATGGCTAGTAAGATGTTAGTTATTTTGTCTGTCAGTGTCTCTCTGATTAAAGGTAAACAGCTATACTTCACTGCCATCTAACTGAATTTGTTTGTCAGTCTCTGGCTAAAGGCAAACAAGTACACAACAGAGCCATCTAACTGAATTTGTTTTATCAGTCTTTCTCTAACTAAAGGCAAACAGTTATACTACACAGACATCTAACTAACTTTGTTTGTCTTTCTCTGACTGAAGGCAAATACTTGAAATAGCTGTACTACATGGCCATTCAACTTAAATCAGATTTGTTTGTCAGTCTGTCTCTGACTAAGGCATAAACTGATACAGCTATACTACACAGCCATTCAACATAATCAGATTTGTATGTCAGTCTGTCTCTGACTAAAGGCAAGTAGCTATACTACACTGCTATTCAACTTAATCAAATTTGCCTGTCAATCTCGTTCCGACTAAAGGCAAATAGTTATACTAAACAGCCATTCAACATAATCAAATTTGTCTGTCAATCTCTAACTAAAAGCAAACAGCTGTACTACACACCAATTCAACTTAGTCAGATTTGTCTGTCAGTCTCTCTCTAAAGCAAACAGCTATACTACACAGCCATTCAGCTTAATCAAATTTGTCTGTCAATCTCTCTCTGACTAAAGGCAAACACTGAAACAGCTATACTACACAGCCGTTCAACTTAATCAGGTTTTTCTGTCTGTCTCTGACTACATTCAAGCAGCTATACTACACAGCCATTCTGATTCAACATAATCAGATTTGTCTGTCAATCTCTGACTAAAGGCAAGCAGCTATACTACACAGCCATTCAACATAATCAGATTTGTCTGTCAGTCTCTGACTAAAGGCAAGCAGCTATACTACACAGCCATTCAACATAATCAGATTTGTCTGTCAGTCTCTCTCTGACTAAAGGCAAGCAGCTGTGCTACACAGCCATTCAACATAATCAGATTTGTCTGTCAGTCTCTGACTAAAGACAAGCAGCTGTACTACACAGCCATTCAACATAATCAGATTTGTCTGTCAGTCTCTCTCTGACTAAAGGCAAACAGCTATGCTATTCAGATGCTGCTAATGGGTGGACTGCACAGCTTTGTGTATAGTATATGTCAGTAAGTGCAGACTTTTCAGGAAAAATATTGACTGATACAGAGCCTTAAGACTAATAAGAGTTGAAGAAAATGGAGAAAAGTCGGTTCCGTCGTTGAAAACCAGTCTCATCACAATTGGTCTTTTGTCATAAATGTCTATCCACTTGTCATTGAACTGTTTGTTCAAGATGCCATAGAAGGTGAGCCATGTTTCATCATCTGTGATCAAAGAGCCGTTCAGTATCCTCTGTCCTCCCCCTTCCAGTTTGCAGGTGCTTTGTGCCCTGGAGTTTAGGTCATTGTTGGGTGATTGATTTGGTGAATGATGAGAGTGCACACTTTGATTTGATTCTTGTGTCAAGATTTGGTGCCTTCTAAGTGTCAGTAGTAATAATAATAATAATAATATATTTTATTTATATAGCGCAAAATCTTGACAAAATCAAATCTAAGCGCTGAGTGTATACATGCATACATACCTACATACATATGAGCGTATACACGCACACATACACGCCCACATACCCACACACATAAATCTAAGCTGAGCGTATACATGCATACATACATACATACATAAATCTAAGCGTATACATACATACATACATACATACATACATACGTACGCACATGCATACATAATAATTACAACATTTATACAGCGCAAATCTCGACAAAATCAAATCCAAGCGCCGAAAAGACACACACGCACACACGCACGCACGCACACACGCACACACACGCAACACACACACACACACACACACACACACACACACACACACACACACACACACACACACACACACACACACACACACACACATGCATGGCCACAAATGGGGAGAAAAGAATAAAAGCAATAAAAGCAAGAATAAAACCAATGGAAAACCACAGAGAGCACATCATATACAATTATATATTAAAACAAAGTGATTCCCCTCCGAGCGGAGACAGGCTGCAGAGGGGGGTTGAGTGAGGTTAGGATTTTATGCAGAGGAGAAAAGGTGAGTTTTGAGAGTGGACTTGAAGGAGGCAAAAGTAGGTTGCTGACGGACTGAGAGAGGAAGTTTGTTCCAGGAGAGTGGACCAGAAACAGAGAAGGCTCGTGGACCATAGGTATTGAGCTTAGTGCGTGGAAAGCGAAAAGTCAGAGGATCGGAGGCAGAGCGGAGGGTACGTGAGGGAACATAGATCTCAAGTAGGCTTGACAGGTAATCGGGGGTTGCGTTATTGAGGCTTTTGTAGCACATGGTGTCTAGTTTGTACTGTATGCGCTTTGATACAGGGAGCCAGTGAAGTTGTGCCAGGAGAGGAGATATGTGGTAGTAGAAGTAGTAGCAGCAGCAACAGTAAACAATTCAGGCAGGTGGTTAGAACTCTGAACCCTCTCTTTTTTCTGCTCCTCTGTCACAAGATGAGGTATCCATGTGGTGGCCACTGTCCTCACCTCAAGATCACACTGCAGGCCCCGTTCACCTGAGTCATTTGAAACATAAAAAGTTTCACTTATTTCCCGAAATGAAATGTGCGTATTCTATTCAGTGACTCTTTTTACAAGCTTAACAGTGTGCTTGTTCCGGACCTTACATGGATGTCCACAAGGGTACACATGTCTCAAGTCAGTTTTTCTTCATTTGAAAGCATTAGTCCATACATAGCTATCAAATCTGTGTGAATTTTGATCAGACCATCTCCCATATTTGAGTACAGGGTTGTATGTAGTATAAACAGTTCAGAAATGGCAACCTGACTGACAAGTCTTTTGAATCAGCACTAATGAAATAGTGATATGATGGGAGAGGTGATACAGGCTGGTGAAGAAGGCATTAACTCAATCGAGTCGCAGTCTTCAGGGTCATTCCGCCCCCTCAAATCGCAGGATTTTTAGCACATTTTAAAAAAATATAGAAAAACAACCAAATAAAGTAGACAAACAAAGTAAAGTGATACAGAAAGACCAAGATTAGATCTTTACAAATAATCTTACCTTATTTATGGTATTCCATATACTTGTAAATGATGAGGTATCCAAATAGGTATCCAAAGGGGGGTAATTTTTTTTTTTGATGAATATGAACACACTGTGAAACAGTTTTAGATGAAGTCCAGAACATAATTTCCATGCCATGGATGTTTAAATCACAAGATTACTGGTAGTTGTCACTTTTTGCATACAGTTGCTCCAGAGCACAAAATATTTACAAAATTGTGAGGTTCAACTCGCTTTCCTTGACGCCATTTGCGAAATTCGCATGTCGCGGGTAGCGCTGAAGAAAGGCTACTGTTGTCTTTGTTTCACATTGCCACAAACGGTCTAAGGTAAATGACTGCTGTAAACATACCCTAGTTTCGGTTCCCAGTGAGCTTTCCCTGTAACTGACGCTTCTGACCTAAAAAGAAAATACGAATGTCCACCGTCGATAAAAATCGACGTCACGTCTCCAAGCATTAAACAGAAGTGACAGAGATTTTTTTCCGGCACAAAGCGATTGAGTTAATAAGCTCGTGATGTGATGTGACAGAAGTCGTACAGGGTGATGAAGAAGTTGTAAATGAACAAGATGGTGATATGATGGGAGAAGTGATATGGGGTGCCTGATGAAGGCGTAAAGACATGATACTTGGTGATACGACATGCATATCAATAAACGTAAATGAAGAATGGTGTGACATGGGGAGGGGAAAGGCCTTAGAAATGTGAGTGAGGGCTGTGAGAGAATTCAAGGGGTGGTGCATGATATCTGTTGGTAAGGAAAGTTGGCATGATAAGACTTGGAGCATGGAATAAGCATATGAGTCCTTCTTCATTATAATTGCCATATTGTATTGTATCATAAGGTGTGGTTCATTTATATTTACAGTTATCAGGATGCAAGCATTCAGACATGTATGCACATACGGACATGAAGCAACACATGTATGTGAGCGCATGCTCTCCCTCCCAGTCAGAAACTAAATGATAAACACTTAAGTATGTATGCATGCATGCACACGCACCACACACACACACACACACACACACACATATGCACACACACTACTCACACACACACGCATACTCACACACACACACAACACACACAACACACACCACACACACACACACACACACACACACACACACACACACACACACACACACACACACACACACAGTGCATTGTCATTGTGAGGAGAGTGCTTAATATCTGTGCTAAATTCTGTTATTTTGCTTTAAGGGTTAAAATTTTTTTTTTTTTCAGCATCTGCTCCGGAGATGGATGCTCCTCCACCATATCAAGAGAAGGATTCCACTGTCAGTGTATCAGGATGATCATCGTAACTTCTGAACATTCTTCTCTTCATGACCCATGATTGTCATGTCATTAGGTTGTCAGTATTCCTATGGCAGCTAACAATCATTCTGTCCAACATCTCCTTTTCTGGGCTTTTCAGGTTTTGTGCTTTTTTTTTTTTTAGAGCTGATTTGACAGGCATAGTTGTAAAGTAGTTTTCTTTTTATTTAACTCTTTGACTCCCACACCTTGTCCACCAGCATTATGCATTGCAAAGCATGCTGGCAAAACAAAAAATTAATCCTTTGATTCCCTCACCGTCCTGCTGGAAGCTGGTGGATAGGGTGAGAGAGTTGAAGGGTTAAGATTTTGCAATTGGTGGATAGGGTGTGGGAGTCAAATGGTGAAAGAGCTATGAATCAAGGAAACACACCTGCACACATTTTTTTTTATTTCACAGTTCAGATGGCAGTCTGATTCCTTTATTGATTCTTTGTTTTAAGGAAGATTTGATCTTCCATAAAGCACACACTGTGATGGGAGAAATTTATTGTAAAAAGCTATCTTTCAGACATTTAGAACATCTGGATTTTTTTTGAAAACCATTAACAGCAGAGATCTGGATTTTCTTTTGCTGTACTGTTTTTTTGTTTTTTTAAAAAGAGTGGGGTGATGTTTTTCTTGTTCTCATGGACTTCCATTCGTCCAAGGGGAAAATTTTCACATGTTGGTATCATGAAATCAGTGGATGAAAATAATGAAGTAAAGTTAGAAGTAAAATTATTTGACCAATATTCAGTCATCGTAAAGTTGTCTTTCATATACTTTCATTCATATGACTGTCTGTGTTGGATGTGCTATTGGACAATTTTTGAAAGATCTTTTGGTTTGTTTATTTTATTTATTTTCATATATATATATATATATATATATATAAGATATTCATGGAAATTGGAATGTGGGATCCATTGCAGACTGCCTTAGTTTATTTTCAGCTCATGAGTAAAAGGAGATGTAAATTTTTTTTTATCCTTTCTTGAAACCAGATAATGCCAGTAAACTCATGAAAACAAATAACTTAAATGGCCTCATGATGTGTCTGTCTGAACGCAGTCATAATGATTGCAGGATGGATACTGAAGAATCTTTCAAAGATGCCTAGGAGGTTTCTTGTTTATGAGCAATTTGGTATTGTTTTGTTTTGAAACACTGTGTTTAGTATTTTTTGTATTGTGTATTATCGTTTTTGTTTAAGTTCTGTGCTAAAAGATGTTGGTCTGTATACAAATTTGTTTCATTTTTTTTTTCTCTTCTTCTGAGTTGAGGTGATATTTGTAATATTTCATCTGGTAAAATTGTTAAAAATGTGCCACTACAGAACTTGTGCAATTTGTCTCAAAATATTGATATATTGTAATTCTCAGTGAAACCATATTTTTTTGGTGGGGCATGGGAGGTGGGGTATCCAGTACACATTTACAATTCATAGACAGTTTACACAGAAATGTTAACCTGCAGTGAAGCAGTATTCTGGGGGTGGGGGTCGTAGCTGGTGACCATTTACGATTGATAGTTCACAACGAAATTTTTTTTGCACTGGTGCACATTTATGATTGATAGTTCACAAAGAATTTTTTTTTCCTCTGGTGCTTATTTACAATTGATAGACAGTTCACAAAGAAATGTCGTTTTGCTTCATGCTCTTTTTGGAACATTCAGGGTACCTCAAATTTACTAGAAATTATGAAATACATTCAAGATGAGAGGTACAATATTTTCACTCTCCATCTGTGCAAAATTGTAATGCTAACTGCATGAATTAATAGCAGTCCTGAATAATAGTGAAATTGAGAGAAAAAGGCATAAATTTTCTACTTCTACAGTTTTCATGGTTGAAAAATGTGATGTTAACTGCATAATATCACAGGAATATTTCCTGTTAAAAATCAAAACTGCTAAAGATAAAAAGATCAGAACTGCTGTAGATATACATCAGCAAGTTTTAGTTATAAAACAGGGGTCTACACCATGTTAATGTTGTTTTTCGTACTTGTGATGTTGAGAATAAATGGACTGTTATCGTGAATTGCTTTTTCATTGGCTTTCTTTGTGTGTGGCATGATTCATGGATTAAAACTACAAAAGCTGAAAACAAGTGATTTGGAGGAAGTGGGGGAGAGGGAGTAAATGAATTTCAAGGATGTCTCTCTCTCTCTCTCTCTCTCTCTGTCTCTCATGTCCCCAGTTTCTGAGTCACTCATGCTTACCAGTGCACTCTCACACACTCTTTCTCAGGGCCATATACATGCTTTCTCAGATGATAACTTTTCAAAGAAACCTGGAAACAAAAGGGGGAAATACACAAATTTGTTATGTACTAGAATTGTGCTATTGAGGCAGCCTTGGGCATTTTTTTCTTCAGATTTTTCAGCTGGAGATTAGATTGTCTCAAATCAACCAGTCTGTGTACACATATGTGTGACGGTGACTTAAAATATACAGCAAGTTTGTTATGTTAAAAGTACTACAACTGTACTGATGAGGCAGCTGTGGGCTTCTTTGTCTTCTGACTTTTCAGCTGGAGATTAGATTGTTTCAAACCAGATTATATGTACAAGTACATGTGACAGTAGATTATTTCAAATCAATCAGATTATATGGACAAGTACATGTGACAGTGACTATGTCTGTTACAATCGCGTTTGTGTGTATACCTGTGAACAAAATGTTATCAGATATGTTTCAGTTGTTCATGGATGAAGCTTCAAGAGTTTGGTTTCAAGGTTCAGCTCAGTGGAAGGTCATAGATATGCAAGTTTAGTAAAGGGCAAGCACTCATGTGGAGATCAGTATGACTCAGAATCATGAGGTGTTTCCCCTCCTATCAACAGACTTTTGCTAAGTTTCATGTGTTCAGATGTCAAAGGAGTTCCAGTTATGTGTCTGAAAGTGTCAAGGACATTGATCATTTTGTTGGTCATCTTAGGCAAATTGTCTTTATCTAGGACCACACAGATGTTTCTAATGTAGCTTTCTCTTAATGATAACCTTTGTCAGAGTGTGCATGTGAAGGTTCCTCATGGGAAAAAATGAGACATTGTTCTTGTGGTTTGATTATCTTCTCTCAGAGTTTAATTTATCCACTTATTCTAAATATATGTCAGCATCTCACAAAATTGAAGGGAGGCGTTTCCAGAGGAAGTGCAAGTGTGTATGCACTTCTGAGCTGAATGGCGATTTTCACGATTGTGTACCATTTGCAAAAAAAATACATTGTGTGTGCGCGCACACACACACACACACACACACACACACACACACACACACACACACACGCATACACACACATACACACACGCATGCATACACACACACAAAGAAAGTCATCTGTTTCAATTGCTCGTATTTGTGTTTTTAATAAATAGAATGTTCTGGCACAGCGTAGCTTAATTCATTTACTTATTGTCTGTTACAACATGGGCAACAAAGTTACACCACTCCTGTCTACTACAGGGCAGTCTCTGTACAGTACCCTAGGTGTGTTTCAAAGCCTTGATTTCTCCTTATTTGGTTCACATGAACAACATAAAGGAACTTGAAAATCTTGGAAAGTGATGACATGCTATTTGTACCTATAACATAAACACAAACCATGCATATTTACAAAGGCACATGCACAAATGCATAGGCCATATAAACCTTTGTGTATGGTTTGGGTGTGCTTTGTTTTTATATTTCTGCTTCCCCACCCCCAACCTTCCCTCCTGTGTTTCTCTTGCTCTCATCAATGTTTATTCACATAAACAGCTGATTTCAACAAGCCAGGTGTGTTCACTGACCCTCAGATAGGCCTACTAAAAATACTCTTGAATTTGACCACACCGTACCACAAGCCGGGTGTGTTTACTGACCCCTCAGATAGACCTACTAAAAATACTCTTGAATTTGATCACGCTGTACCACTTGACTGCTATGTTTGACTCAGATATGGTAACTGCTGATAACAAACTTGACTGAGATATATTAATCAGAATAAAGTCTTATCTGGTAACACTGATAGAAATATTTACTTAATTTATTCAGTTCCAACTTTAATACATTTATGATGAAAATTAACAACCAGAC
The DNA here is from genome assembly GCA_030674185.1 of Monoplex corrugatus. Taxonomy (NCBI): domain Eukaryota; kingdom Metazoa; phylum Mollusca; class Gastropoda; order Littorinimorpha; family Ranellidae; genus Monoplex; species Monoplex corrugatus. The sequence goes on along the minus strand of JAPXFY010000018.1, from coordinate 48,106,421 downwards.
TTTAACTTTCATCATGAAAGATTGAGAGAGAGAGAAAATGTGCTTTCCTTCTTGGTGTCATTGGGAAATATTTGCAATACCATGACCTTTAAAACAGGTCAAAAAAAAAAAAAAAAAAGGGCAATACAAACAAAGAAAAACGAAAGGAAATTAAAATTGAATAACACTTATAAAATGTACATAATTAGTCATCAGTAATTTCTCTCTTCCCTCACGCACACACAAACATACACAAGCATATGGTGGTGTTTGTTCATGTTTCATAAGAACATCTGTCACACACCAAGTTAGTCCACAAGTACAGTAACGCCTCTCCACACAACTGCATCAATTCCCATTGTACTTGGTCTTACTGGCTTTCAAAAGAAGAAAATGTCACCTCTCATCTATGCACATGTGCCTTTTACATTCATTCCTCCCTACCCCCACCCCCATCTCTCTTTTTTCATGCCATTACAATTTTGCCTTTTGTTTTCACATCATAAACAAACATCTTTTTTCCAAAGCACAGAATACTGACACATTATTATGGCTTATTCATACATTAATTTGCCGCAAGTTCTGAGTCAAACATCATAGCATAAAATGACTGAGGAAGCATTTCTTTATTCACTTCAGAGCAATACAATGAAGATGTCATCTGTTAATTAAACCTCACCATAAATGTCATGACGTTGATTTCTAACAGACATGTTGGAAAATGTTTGCACGATTCCATGATGAAAATGGCACATATGCAGAAGTAAGCACAATTTGAACATTACACTGTATCACACTGAATGTTATCATAGCTGTACACATTCTCTACAAACTTACTGTCTCTTTCAGATTTAATTTTGTTGACATTTTGCAATGTCATTCATTAATCTAAAACTAAGTGACAGCCTTTCAATCTGGTGTAATTTGTTATTACTGATACTCACACTGGAATGGAACAGAAATTTGTTTAACAGGTGTTCATCACAGTTAAATTTCCATATGTATTCTGTTCACAATAAAGTCGTCCAATGTCATCTTATCCAGTTGTTTTGAAAGGGTGTACGTCACTTCCAACAGACTACACATGTTGGATCTTTCTCAATTAACTCCTCCAGCTCCTGATGACTGAAACCTGTATGAAAAAAAAGAAATTATACAAAATCAAAATTTGCAATCATCTTTTCTTATCAGTTCCAAAACACAAAATGAAATTACACAAAATCACATTTTGCTATTTGTTAACACATTAAAACTAACAGAAGCAATTATCTATCACTTACAATAATTACACCTGACAGAAATCTATTTACCACCAGACCTGATCCATAAATACAGGCCTACAGTCTGTTTCAGTCCTATTGAGAAAAACTTGCTTGAAACTTGGGAACAACATACGCAGTGAATATGTGCAATGCCAACCAGCAATTTCTTCAAATCAGAATATACTTTTCTGTGTCTTTATTTGCTTTTGTATCTTTATAGCTGATTCTTTCTGTTCCTTGTTTGTCCATCTGTAAGTTTCCTGTTTGCTTTAGACAACAGAATTCTAAATCATTTTTTTCTACAGCACCATTCTCCAGACTCAGTTTGACTCACTGTGCATTACACCATTACACATGATCATACCTTACGTGGAGCACAGAAAACTCAAGCTTTTAGACGAGCTGACCACATTTTACTTTGCTATGGCACAGTCTATAGTTTGAGAGGATATGCATGCTGGGTGTTTTCATGTTTCCAGAAGCCAGCCACTGATATGAGTTAGAGGATCTTTTAAAGTGCACACTGATACTCTGCATGTATCTACACACAAAACCAGTTTAGGCACCGGCAAGTCTGCATACATGCTGATCGGGGAGATCAGAAAATTCTCCAACTTTTATCCATCAGGTGGAGGTGTTTAGATGGATTACGCCCAGGACCTTCTGACTGGGAGTCTGATGTTTACCCATTTGACTACATCATCATCATCAAGTGCCTTGCTACACGGCATTGGCAATCATGACTGTCCATATGTAGCCTACCTATTCCTTGCCGCAAGCACATCGTCCATCCTCTCTTGTCTTCAGCCACTCTGACTACATACATGTCTAATTTACGACTACTTTTTTTTTATACTAACACCTTCAGACTTTGTCATATCTTTACATAATCACCCAGAATCTCTCAAAAGAAGGACACTGCACCATATCTCCAGTCATATCTCTTTTATCAGTCCCATACATTAACCTTTTGACTCCTGCATCTTGTCAACCATGCTAGCAAAGCAACAACTTAACCCTTGATTCCCTCACCCTATCCACCAGCTCACTGCAGGAAGATGGTGGACAGAGGGGGTCAAAGGTTTTTAAGTTTTTGCAGTTGGTGGACAGGGTGTGGGAGTCAAAGGGTTAATTTCATAGCTATTCAATGTCAAATATAGAAGCATGGGCAACGAAATCCAGATGGCACACACCCGGTACTGGCATGACCAATGCAAATTTAAAGCAAACTTTTGACACTACAGGTACTGGCATGACCAATGCAAATTTAAAACAAACTTTTGACACTACAGGTACTGGCATGACCAATGCAAATTTAAAGCAAACTTTTGACACTACAAAGATTTTTTTTCTTGTATCAAAACAAGTACATCTAAACTTACAACTAGATAAATCCAGGCTTCCTTTTCCTCTACACAACATAATTGAGGAATTATATCTGACAAAAAGGCAGCAAAATTAATATAATTCCAAATCAAGGAAAGACCACAATAATGATGGTAAAAATGCTAATCAATGTGTAAAAGCATAGTCAAATGTTTAAAAAAAATACTAACGGATGACTGGTATGACTGTATCATCATTCACTCAAACATCACTCACAATGACAAAAACAACTTAAGGGTACAAAGAACATGCATTATCAAAAAGGGGAGGACATAGGGGAATGAAATAAAGGGGGTTGAGGTGAAGGAGGAAATCATTGCTGAAAAAAAAAAGTTGCAGTAGATTTCTGCAGTCACTTGGCATTAATACCAAGTCTAAAACTTCATATTCTACCTGAACCAGTCAATACTTTTGTGTTCTACCTGCATCAGTCAAAACTTTGTATTCTACCTGAATCAGTTAATACTTTGTATTCTACCTGAATCAGTCAATACTCTTGCTGTCCAAACAGAAGTGCAATTCATTTGTAAACAACAACAAAAAATAAACAAATAAATGAACACATGAATAAACAAATAAGTTAATAAAGGATAACAAACGAATGAATATCTGTAAAACCTGCAGGAGGCTTACCTGTTTTGCACGAAATTTCATCATAGCTGTGGTTGCCTCTTAACCACTTCACAATGGGCTGGAGTCTGGGTGAGATATCAGAACCTTCAGTCGGCAGTTTCACAGGATATTTCTGCATACGACGGATCACCCCTTTCAGTAGCCCAAACTGGACTAAACGCCTGCGATACAAAGTAAACACAGCTCAGAATCACCTACCTTTCCATTTTGTCAGAATGGTGCTAAAAGTTCTTGGATTAAAATTCCAAATGCACTAATACCACAGATGCCCTGTGATGATTATCTCTTTGACTCCCGCACCCTGTCCACCAGCATCCTGCATTGTCAACCGTGCCAGCAAAGCAAGAACTGAACCCTTTGACTCCCTTGCCCTATCTACCAGCTTCCTGCAGTAGTTCAATCCTGCTGCATCATGTAAGAACACACTGTTCACATAAAAAGTGACCTTAGCAACTAAAAATGCAATTACTAACAAAGCCCACAATCACAACATTTTTACCTTGTTATTTTTAATGAAATGACTGACTGATTGACTGACTGACTGACTGACTGACTGACTGACTGACTGACTGCTGCAGTCAAGGTGTCTACCAGCTTATCACTGGCAGATTTGGGAGAAGAGCATATGACCTGTCTGAATGCGATGAATCCCTCCTGAGCAAATTCAGATTCAATTCTTACACACACACACACACACACACACACACACACACACACACACACACACACACACACACAGACAAATGTACACACATACAAGCTTAACTCTTCATCAGCAACTCGCACATACAGTAACAAACCTTACTTTTCATCAATCTTTAGACTGTGTGGACTGAAACGCGTGCATATATCTCTGAGAGATGTCCCGGGTGTCATACTGGAGTACAGCATAAACACATCCCTGAAGACTGGCAGTGAGTGATCTGAATACACACACACAGACACACACACACACACTCAAGTAAATAAAATAGTCAAGTGAAGCATTGAACAATCTGATGTACACATTTACAAGTGCTACACACACACACACACACGCATGCGCGCGAATTAAAAAAGGTGATTAAATATAAAAAGTGAATTTTTTTTTCAAAGCAATGTTTACCTCTTCTGATGACCTAATACTGAACTTGGACTTTTTTTTCTAATTTTGGCAACTATGACTGGATAATATACCAATATTTTTAAAATTTTCAATAAGAATCTCATGTTAGGCCTACCATATGACCCAAATATGATGTATACCTTACCATAAATATTATATTGTATTGCACTGATCGTCCTGCGTGTCTGTCTGTGTCTGTGTGCATGTGCGTGCAAATGTGTCATTGTATTGCATTTTGACTGAACTGTCATTCCTTACTTGCAATTCCTTTAATCGTCTAATTCATCATCATCATGTGCCCTGCAGAATGGTGTTGGTGATCATGGCACTCCATATGAATCTATCTTTTGTCGCCACAAGTACATCTCCCATCCTCTCTGTCTTCATTCACTCTGCAAGTCCATTCAATATTTTCTCCCTGGTCTACCTGGTGCTCTTTTTCCCTCCAGCTTTCTTCTTGTGACTAGGTGCTCTAATTTCTCTTACCTTAGAAAATGTCCTATACATGTTACTTGTCTTTCTTTTCCTAATCTTCATTAATGTTCTTTTTGTGTTTGCCTCTTTCAGGACTGTCTCATTTGTTTTCTTTACTGTCCATGGAACTCTTAACATTCTTCTTAGACACTACATTTCAGCTGCCTCAATTTTGTTCTGACTTTGCCAGCTGAGAGAAAATTATCTAATCAAAAACGAACAAATGTATCAAGAATCTGTCCCATAATTTTCTTTTCCTCTATGTTAAAACATGATCTTTTATAAATTACCAAAAGACTGTTATTGCTGTTGTTGTTTAAAGCCAGCCCAGCCGGCTGTGTAAAGCGATATCAGGGCTATAACCAGTTCAAAACATACACACTTCTTCGACAGGAAAAAATGAAAAAATTAAGCATACATATATCAATGCATTCGCACACATAATGTAAGGAGATGCCCCTGGCGCTGACCATTCTGTCCAACGTATGTACATGAGAATTTAAAAAACATATCTAAATACAGATTTAAACATAAATAAGAACACTAAAACATATGTAAAAAAAAGGCCTAAGTTACCCTAAAATTGCTTCTGCATATCTCATATCCCCAGAGCCAAAAATGCACTTAACACATGAACCCTATTATCAATCCTAAGAGAAAGTACACAAGACTTTATCAAACACGTACAGGTAAATGGACCAGCAAGGCAGAAAATGATAGGAAGAAATGACAGAAAGCAAACGAGGAAGAAAGAATTAAAGAGAGTGACAGAAAAGAGGAAATTTCAGGCAGAGAATTTCCAGATGGTGGGGATACTATTTATACTGAAAGAGCCCCCAGCATCCCCACAGGGGGAACCAACAGTTTTTTGGGGGTGCGCAATCATTATAATCCTTAGATTTGAATCCTATAGTCAGTAAGGTTAATGTCTTCCCTAGTGACCAACCATATGGTAACCACATTTGATTATACTTATCTCGAGCTCTTGGGAGAGAGTGCTCTAATCACCACAGTATCCCATTCCCCTCCCTACCCCTGTGGGAAATACTGATCAGCATGATTGTCAAGTTGATTCAGGTTCATACTGCTTACTGCCCAGCCAACTACTACAGCCATATCAGGGTTAACACCACGTTAAAAACGACACCCCGGTTAAAAATAAAAAGACAACAGTTAAAAACCATGCTCACCGTTATCCTTGCAAGTCTAAAATACGTTTAAAGAATAATATACTCATACATAGAAATCATATCAAGCCCCCAAAAATACAGAACTTGGAAACCATATCAGCATTCAATTCAGCAGTTTACACAAACACAAAAACACCCCACACAAAAAGCACATCTTCCAAAACGGTGTATAACTACCTATACAGCAGGATGACTGCTAACATGGCAGAGTAACCCAAGGAAGGAGGAGAACACAGACTGTGCAGTGACATGATGCCTGTATAGCCTGAGCCAAACCACCAGAGTAATGTGCATACATGCACCTGACAAATTGTTAAAGAACCAAAAGAATAAACACTCACTGTTCCTGGCAACATAGCACACACATTCCTCCTGCAGCTCCTTGCTGGCAAACAGCTTGTGGATGTCTGGTGTGCATGTGTACACATTGCAGTACTACAAGAAAAGTGGTAAGACCTTTGGTAAGACTCTCAAGTGTATGTAAATAAAATAAAAGTAACATTATCAAACAGATAATGCTTGTTTACTCACACATCTATCTTTTTCTCTTTCTCTCTCTCTCTCTCTCACACACACACACACACACACACACACACACACACACACACACGCACACACACACACACATTTATACACACACACTAACTCACTCACTCACACACACCTAAATACATACATTCACTCACTCACTCCTTCACACCTAAATACACACACACTCTCCATCTCTCTCTCACACACACACAAACACACACATACACACACACACACACACACACACACACACACACACACACACACACACACACACACACACACACACACACACACACACACTCACAAACCTGGAATATGGACACCATCTGTATGACATTGAAGTACCTGAAACCAAGAAATGGAAGTATGCGCTTACTATTTCGAAATAACACACACACACACACACACACACACACACACACACACACACACACACACACACACACACATTTTGTTAACAGATATACTAAACTAATACTATTCATTTAATGTATATACTAAACTAACAGACTTCATTTAACTCCAAGATGTTTTGTACAATTTCTTTGTACAATCGAGCAATCTTTTTCACACAAACTAGTAATACTGAATACTGTCCCACTAAGCCAATCAAAGAGAGGGAGAGAGAGAGAGAGAGAGACAGAGAGAGAGAGAGAGAGACAGACAGAGAGAGACAGAGAGAGACAAAGAGAGAAATCATGACCACTTTACACTGAAAATATAGGTATGCCTGTATATAGATATATCTGTCTGGATCTGTGTATGTCATATTCAAGTGACCATGACTAAAGAGGCACGAAAATTTCTGCTTACGTTGCATGAGAGAAACAAACTAGACTCACAGCAGATTCTGCAGACAGGCCTTAACCAGGTTGATGTCCACGTCTGCCTCAGCAGCAATCTTCACAACATGGGATGTTCCATCCACGTGATGGAGGATCTGCAGACATGGATTGAAATGTTTCATTAGGCTTGTGATCTGCAGACATGGATTGAAATGTTTCATTAGGCATGTGATCTGCAGACATGGATTGAAATGTTTCATTAGGCTTGTGATCTGCAGACATGGATTGAAATGTTTCATTAGGCTTGCTTTAATGAGTTTTTAACCGTAGTGAAAAACAGAGACATTCCATGTGAGTGGTTGTAGTCAGTCTTAAGTCAGCTTACTCAAAAAGGCATTACCATGCTCAGTAAATTCAATATGCACTAACACTGCAGCCGTGCAATGGAGAAAAAAATGTAGTAACGAAGCTGGTGTCATCAGAATTTGCAAAAAAACAACAACAAAAACCACTATCCACTGGCAAGGTCTTCAGGTTTTATCTAACGTTGCACATCTAAAACTGCTCCCAGGCTGCATAAATTCTCCACAAAACTGTGCTACTTCAGAACCTCAACTCCAAACACTACTATCCACCAGCTCCTCCCTCCCTAACCCCTCCCCTACAACCTATACTTTCAAAAATACTTCACAGTCTCCACAACTGAATTAGTGCCCATCAAGTATGATAGTGAATATCATCAAAATTGCACAGTTGCCAGTCTGTTAAATCCATGTTTTTACACTTATCAAGACCTCTCCAAATGCTGGCCCTGTAGGATTTACACCATGATCATTCTGGACCTTATCCACCATATGGCATCTGTGACTTCAGCACATACAGAATTTGTTCCGAGTGCGGACACGTCATCTTGAAAAACTGAAGCTGAAACTGGAGAAAAGTCTAGACCTCTGTCACCTCACTTTCTTAAGGACCTCAAGGTTAAGGAACAGTCTTCAACTTTCACCTGAGCAAAAGCCGTACCTGCTGAGTGGTAAGGTCCCACGTGTAAAGGAGGGCAGAATCCCGTGGGAAGATCAGGATAGGGACATCATGGTCTTGTACACTCATGTGTTCACCTTCTTGGGGTGTGACCTTCAGATACACTGTGCATGAGTCCCCTGCATAATAACACATATGTGTATAACTAATCATCAGCTATCGTTCAGGACAACGAACTCTTCTCAAGTTTAATGTGTTGTGTCATCTCTCTATGTCACAGGCTCTATCTCCGAAACATATTATACATATATGATACAAGTTAACTGCTAGGTTTTCTCCGTCTCTCTGTCTCTCACACACACACACAGACACACACACATAGACACACACACATAGACACACACACATAGACACACACACACACACACACACACACACACACACACAAACACACACACTCACACCCTCTCTCTCTGACTCACACACATTCAGACACCCACACATACACACAATGGTAAGCAACCACATGTTTTTTTGTTTGTTTTTTTACAAAAGTGTACGCACATATGGCCTATTAACATTTCCAGCCCACACAAAGTGAGTAAGTGGTCACAGATGCTGGAAGAGATGCTGGGTAGTGTAAATATATATATACATGAAGTATTCATGATATTTTGGAGTACAGACAGCTGACCATGCCATATCTGTTGAATAAATGATAATCACAAGACTCATCATTCTGTGGAGGTCTCAATATGAGACAGAAATTATCCTAAGAGAAGTTGAAGTCAGTTGCTGTATCCTTCAGTCAATTTATAATTTTTAGTCAATTTATAACCACAACTGACAATATTAAAAACAAGATGGTCAAGCCTTTCTAATCATCTCCATTCTTATACAGATTTTTTTTTTAATCCACATTTTGTACTCTTCATGAACACAGTGAAACAAAACTCAACATGCATCTAAAACAATGGCAGACTGCCACAAACAGTGAAAACAGATTTTACATATTGTCACAAATTCCTGAGAAAGTGATGTTTAAACACTTTCCACAAAAAAAGTAGTGATTTCATGCACATTTTTGGTTTGTGTGAACTTGACTTTGACACCTTGTCCTCCAAACAGTTTACATTCGCGACTGTCAGTCAACAACTTTTGACCATTGTATGATAATGATCAACCAACGAAGAGCTGAGAAAATCTCTGGTCAATATCAAATGAAAAACACTACATAATTTGGGATGGGGGGGGGGGGGGGGGGGGGGGTACCAACTTACCCATATCCAGACTGCAAGTGCCATATGTGTTCAAGCCATGTCTAACCTGCTCCAGAAAGTCCTGTATATGTGGCTCTTGGTCCTTGTTGGACAAGAACTGGCTTCCCATCTGGCAGAACGAAACAAACTCAAAGCACAGAACACTTTTACAGCGGAAAGCATCCTGTGTTTTACATTTTCATGTATCATCCCTCACTCTCCTTCTCTAACTTATGTATGTGCATGCACACTTACCACACGCATGCACACATACACACACGCATGCATGCATGGACACACACACACACACACACACACACACACACACACACACACAGTCTCTCTCTCTCTCTCTCTCACACACACACACACACACCCTTACTTCACTGAAGAGTCATTGGGGCACCATACTAAAAAAAATTGTTCATCAGATTCTTCCAGCTTCATCAGTCATGTGCCAAAGACTGGGTCTCTGCAAATGGTTTCTCTGTCCATTCCGCAATGCTGTCAGTCCATCATTCTTCCCCTCCGTCTCCTCCCTCAACAGTCTCATGGAGGATTTGATTTAGCAAGACTGCTGGATTTTGTTACATGGCCAGACCAATGTAGTTGTCTTTCCTAAACTGAAGTCAGCCGATCTTTATAAGTATGGTGTAATGTAATCCTTTCCCCTTCTGAAGCCAAAACCTTGATGGCAAAAAGTTTTCAAAAATCCCAGACTTGGGAAAAGCAGTGACCCACATCACAGCTTGCAATCATATATATCTCAATTAGACAAACAAAAAGCATTTGACTCTTGGCTGAGGAGGCTGAAAGAAAACAGGAACCAGAAAAAAGAATCAGAACGCATATTCAATACAACTTGGTTGTATTAAATACGTGTTCTAATTCTGTTTTCATTTTTTCTGGTTCACATATCTTGGGTTACCCATTTTTGTTTTGCGATGTAAGTAACAAGATTTTTGGATCAGACCTTGTAAAACACACAGGAGAGTGACAAGAGAGAAGCAAATTGTCACCAATTCTGAACAAAACAAAACAAAAAAGAAACAAGGATCATTTTACCAATGACCTACTTTCTGATTAAGGCCTGGTTGGCGCAGAGGTAAACATCCCACCTTCCAGTCTAACTGTACAGGTTTGAACCTGGTTTGGGAAAAACTGTGCATGCAGCCTCCAGTGCACCCAGCTGTCAAAACTCATCTTTCTTGACTCTCTCTCTCTCTTCCTCCGTGTGTGTGTGTTCGTTGCTTGATTTAACGTCTTTTCACTATAAGTGATATTAGACGGGGAAAAAGTAGTTCTCTTTGTTGATTCAAAATCTGTATTATATGCCTTACAGTCTTTTGATACAGACACAAGACCTGACGTTTTTACAATATTTTGTTTTCAAAGCGTTCAGTTGAATACGAAAATATGTCATAACAATTAATCTCAAATGATATAACGAGGAATACTGCAATTTTTTAGACATTTTGAACTGAAAGTTTGATTCTTTTTTGAGACACAAATTTTTCATTTAAATGTTCATGAAATTGAATCCATGATGCTAATTCTAGCGAGTTGTAAGCTTCTTTTACCGAGGTGTTAACATGTAATTCTATGGAATTTTCAGAATGGAGGGCACTGGATTTAGCTGCTCTGTCAACTACGTTGTTGCCATGAAGACCAACATGAGAAGGCACCCAGCATAAATTGATTTCCGATCCATTTATCTTTAAACAATGTATCAGATGATTTGCCTCAATAATTAAGTCAGGTCTTGTGTCTGTATCAAAAGACTGTAAGGCATATAATACAGATTTTGAATCAACAAAGAGAACTACTTTGAAAGACACAGGCTGTAGGCTTATTAACCCTTTGACACCCGCACCTTATCCACCAACTGCAAAAACTTAACCATTTGACTCCCTCACCCTATCCACCAGCTTCCTGCAGGAAATTGGTGGACAGGGTGCGGGAGTCAAAGGGTTAAATAATGCAACGCTTGAACAACAGCGACCAATTCTGCTGTATATATAGATACATTTGCCCCAATGAAAAGACTTTTTAATGTTAAATTTTGGAACATAAAAGGCTGCTCCAGCGCTCTGATTTGCTAAGACTGACCCATCGGTAAAAATGTGGAGGTGGGTACGGTACTTTTCATTGATGTGTTCACAAGCTGTGGATAGCGTAATGTTGACATTATTATCTTTTTTAACGTTTGCATAATCGAGATCAAATGTGGCCTTTAGCATTTCCCATGTAGGGATAGGCGTTATCGTTGGTTTCTCGGCTATTTCATCCATTGTTATGTAGGACTGTTTGATCAGGTCAGATATGCAAGTTGCGGCTGTAATTTGTGATGAAATGTTTTTTGCTCGTTTTGGAAAGTCAGTATCAGACCCGATCTTAATTTCTTTGCTCACAAAATTATCCGCTTGTGAAGTAGTTCTAATTGCAAACTTTGCTGTAGCTAGCTCACAATGGTTGTTTAAAGGTAGAATTCCAGCAACTTTGTACGTTTCCAGAGTAGAAGCATGAGTGTGTGTGTGTGTGTGTGTGTGTGTGTGTGTGTGTGTGTGTGTGTGTGTGTGTGTGTGTGTGTGTGTGTGTGTGTGTGTGTGTGTGTGTGTGTGTGTGTGTGTGTTATGTATATGTGTGTGTGCATGTGTGTGCATGTGTGTGTGAACGAGCGAATGTTTGAGTATGTTTATGCATATGTTCGTGCATGCCTCTGTGTATGCATGTGTGTGTGAATAAGTAAATGCTTGTGTACGTTTATGCATATGTCCATGAATGCCTGTTGGAGATGGTAAAACCACAAGGAAGAGGGGAAAGGCACCACCTTCATAATGATGGCCCAACAAAAGCTGGTCTGTACAACCTCAGGGTTATGGGACAAGCTCTACCCCTGTCTTCTTACCATGCTTAAATCCATACAAAAATACAATATGTACTTCTTACCTCTAACTGCACCAAGTAATTAGCCAGTTTCTTGACCACTGGCCCATAGCTCGCTGTGTTCACATTTTCGTTGAAGACAAAACAGACGTTGAAGATCAGTGCATTCCGTTTATATTTTGGATTGTCAATGAATACAGGGCAGCCCACAAACTTCTTTCCAAAAGCAGTGCTGGAAAACAATAAACAATTGGTGTGTAAGACACAAGTAATAAAAAAAAAGGCCAATTTCTTGCTCTTTCATTTTCACAAAAAGTAGACACAAAATGTTATCCATCACCGGAAATGGATGTGAAGGAGAATGAGAATGGGGGATCATCATCACCATCTAATCCCACATCCTGAATGAGGGTTGGAGGAACTAGTGGGGTAAAGTAGCAGACAGAACCCTTCATCTCTGTCTCAGGGGTGCAGCAGCAAGCAGTTCAGACTTAGTGTTGTTTAAAACCCAGCCAACTTCGTAGAGCCATATCAGGGTTAGAACTAGTTCACTTACACAATACTTCAACAGAAAAAAAAAAGGAAAAGAAAATTAAGTACACATATCAATGCTTTCATGCACATAATCTAAGGAGACGCCTCTGACGTTGACCACTCCATCCAATTTATCGCACATGGGATTTAAAAAACATACCTGAATACAAATTTAAACATAACCAAGGACACTAAAACATACATGAAAAATGGGCATAAATTACCTAAAATTGCTTCCGCATATCTCATATCCCCAGAGCCAAAAATGCACTTTACACATGTACCCTATTATCAATCCTAAGAGAAAATATGCAAGACTTTATCGAACACATACAGGTGAATGGACCAGAAAGGCAGAAAATGATAGGAAGAAATGACAGAAAGCAAATAAGGAAGAAAGAATTAAAGAGAGTGACAGAAAAGAGGAAATTTCTAGCACAGAATTTCCAGAAGGTGAGGATACTATTTATACTGAAAGAGCCCACGGTATCCCCACAGGGGGTTACAAAGACTGGTCTAGTTTTTGATGTTTGGTACACAATTCTTCCTCTTTCAACTTTGACAATAACTTCATTTCAATACCCTGGAGGAGGTACTGTAGCAGGGGACATGACAAAATCGGGCAAATCTTTTGTCATTTTACTATTGTTAGAAGTGGTTCATGTAGGTCTGTCAAAGTTTTAATCTTGATAAAAATGGTGGCTACTATCTGAAATTTTGAAAAATCTAAACACAACCAGCCACCATGCACAATGGACTAATGGCTGGAAGGTTAGGAAAGATTCCAATCCTATCAGTTCATATCATTATAACCAGCTCTTGACCCAGATTTCAGTGGGCTATGGACTCAAAAGGAAGACTGTGGGACAACACAGGTAGTCTGATATACTAAACAGATGTGTCACTGACAGTATTTCTAAAATTTCCTGACCAATACCACAGATGTTTGTATCTCTTGCGTCTGGTTGACACCAAGCATATGATAAATGGAAGCATTAAGAGCAGCCCTGCCAAGAACTCAATAAAAAAAAAAGGAAATCAATTATTACCATCACTGTTATCATCATAAGTCATCACAGCATTGTACATTTGTAAATTATATGACCCTTGATATCCTAAACTAATGGTGAAACAGTTTCAGTTCTCTGCCACTTCCAAGCTTTCAGTGCATCTTAGGGTATTTGATGTCGATGGTTATTCATTTAACCCTTTGACTCCCGCATCCTGTCCACCAGCATTCTGCATTGCCAACCATGCTAGCAAAGCAAAACATTAACCCCGTGATTCCCTCACCCTATCCACCAGCTTTCCGCAGGAAGCTGGTGGATAGGGTGAGGGAGTCAAAGGCTTAAGTTTTTGCAGTTGGTGGGTACGGTACAAGAGTCAAAGGGTTGATTTAAGCTGTTGTTGGAAGAACACGGTGGTAGCCTCCTTACAGGGGGAAACACCCACTACATTCCGGCTTCACTACTGAGATATTTAGACTGTTGTCATTAACCCTTTGACTCCCGCACCCTATCAATCAGCATCCTGAATTGCCAACCATGTTAACAAAGCAAAAACTTAACCCTTTGACTCCCTTCATCCTATCCTCCGGCTTCCTGCAGGAAGGTGGTGGATAGGGCGAAGGCGTCAAAGAGTTAAGTTTTTGCAGTCGGTGGCTTGGGTGCGGGTGTCAAAGGGTTAATAGGGGGCTTAGCAGGTGGTGTCCTGAGTACGTTGGATCACAACCGGCATTACTGAACTCCAACAAAATGGCACTGCAGTGGTGAAGAGTGGTCCCACAGTGGCCTGACACTGTTAGCCCCTATGACTTTTCGTGGCACTGGGACTTCGACTGAACAACCTGAGTTTGGTGATGTGTTGGGAGAACAAGAACACATTTATATTTTTCAAGGGTAGTGGTTCAAGCACATTAATGCTTTTTCACATCCAGCTCTTGCCCATGGAGGGTCTACACTAGAATTTGAAGTTTATTCAACAGGGATTCATTGCACTGACAATTCCACATGCACTCCACCCAATCTACCATCTGGTATCTGGTAGATTCCTTAATCTTGCTCAAAAACCTATGTGTTGGCAAGGCTTTGAAATCGAGGAGAGGTTAGTTAGTAATTTACTTTTGTTTGAAGCCCAGCCGACTGCATAGAGCCATATCAGAGCAATAACTGTTTCAAAACACACAATATTTCAACCAGAATAAAAAAAGGAAAAGAAAATGAAGTACACGTATCAATGCATTTGAGCACATAATCTAAGGAGACGGGGAGGGAGGATAAACACACATACCACCATAATGACTGGAGCATTAAGATGGTCAGTAAACAAACCAAATTTTATGTTGCAGGCTGGGACTGAACTTGAGAAAGGAGATCTTTAGTTCACAGCTCAATAAAAGAGCAAGACAGCCTGCATAAAATTATGGTTATCCCCAATTGGATACAAGTAGGCCTACTACATAATGCTCATAAGTGCCATAGATATATTGTAGGGTCCTCTAAACACTAATCATAAGATTATCGTTAAATAAATCTTTATCATCATTATTATTATATTTAGTATCATTTTTGTTGTTGTTGTTGTTGTTTGTTGTTGCTGTTATTGTGACTTTTGTTGTTGTTGTTGATGTTGTTGTTACAATTGCTATTGTTAGCATTATAATCATCATCATCATCATTTTATTGTCACCATCATTACCATCAAATGCAACATCATCATCATCATCATCATCATGTGTATCAAAGGTACATTAGCGATGAAAAATGTGTGTGTGTGTGTGTGTGTGTGTGTGTGTGTGTGTGTGTGTGTGTGTGTGTGTGTGTGTGTGTGTGTGTGTGTGTGTGTGTGTGTGTGTGTGTGTGTGTACATTTTTCTCACTTACACAGTAATTAAACGACTTTCTAACTCAATCTTGGTAATGATGAAGTTCTGTATGGCATCAAAGGATTCCTTGGACAAGAAATCACCTGGAGTCTGAAATTCAACACGAGACACATATGGGTTAAAATAAGTGAGGTCAGCCAGCTTTTCTTAGCAATAATAAAAACTATTTCCTCAACAACAACAACAACAAAAACTACATATTCAACCAAAGGTTCCTTAAACAAGAAAGCATATAGAATCAGAATTAACAACAAAAAATCAAAACATTGAGTTCAATGTTACACACACATACACACACATGCACGCGCACACACACATGCACGCGCACACACACGAACACATACACACACAGTACATAACATAATCATAAAGCACATGCAATACAGATATAGATATATAGATATATATATGATATATATCATAATATATATGTATATGATTATTATATATATATATATATATATATATTATATATATATAATATAATATAATATAATATAATATAATATAATATAATATAATATATATATATATATATATATATATTATATATATATATATATATATATATAATCATATAGCCTACATAATTATATATTATGTATATATATACACATGTATACATATAAATGTATAGTGAAGTCAACCCACAACACAATTCAAGACAAGTTCTATTTATTACAG
Organism: Monoplex corrugatus; assembly: GCA_030674185.1. Lineage (NCBI taxonomy): Eukaryota > Metazoa > Mollusca > Gastropoda > Littorinimorpha > Ranellidae > Monoplex > Monoplex corrugatus. The sequence goes on along the minus strand of JAPXFY010000018.1, from coordinate 48,089,846 downwards.
TATTAGTTTGTAGTAGATACATATAACAAAACATTCAGAGAACTTACCACAGCATTGATTATTTATTGCCTTGCTGGTCGCATTCAGATGATATTCAAGGCACACCCTATTTCATACTTCATCTAATATTATGACATTTATCACTCAGTTAACATTCCCAATTTTATGCATCATCATTGTGTTGTTTATCAGTCAGTTTTATGACTAAATCATTGAAGAATCCAAGAAGAAACACACATGCACACACACACACACACACAGAGTAAACACACATGTACACACACACACACAGAGCATACACACATCCCTTCTGGCATTATGTCAGGCTGATGGTGTGTGTGGTGTGTGTGTGTGTGTGTGTGTGTGTGTGTGTGTGTGTGTGTGTGTGTGTGTGTGTGTGTGTGTGTGTGTGTGCATGTGAGTGTAATGTGTGTGTGTGTGCATGAGCGTGTGTGTGTGCATATGTATGGGTGTGTGTGTGTGTGTGTGCATATGTATGGGTGTGTGTGTGTGTGGATGTGCTCTGTATGTGATGTGATGTGCGTGTGTGCACAAGAGCAAATGGGGTATGGTATATTTGTGCCAATGCGTTTTTGAGTGTGTGTGTGTCCCCATCTATCTGCATGTGTGTGCACATATGTGATGTGTTATGTGCGTGTATATATATACAAGGTATGTAATATGTGTGTGTATATATATATATATATATATATATATATATATATATATATATATATATATATATTTTGTGTGTGTGTGTGTATGTGTGTGTGTGTGTATATATATATATATATATACATATATATATATATATATACACACAAACACATATGTGCTTCATTGAGTGTGGTGTGGTGGAGTTGGTGTTGGTGTTGGTGGTGATGTGTGTGTGTGTGTGTGTGTGTGTGTGTGTGTGCACGCGTGTGCGTGCGTACCTGAATGCATGCATGCATATCTGTGTCGGAAAATATGCTTGTATCTACTGAAGCGTCTGTTCGCCTGTTTGCATATAAATAAATTATGATCTTGAGCACACCATTGCAAGTCATACTCATTAACCTTACATCTCCCTCTCACCCTACACAGAGAGTGGATAGGCTTAACTCGACAGCAACACTCCGCAGCTATAGCTGCAGAGCTCCGTGTCTCAACTGTGACACTCTGCAGCTAGATGTTATGGGTTCTTTTCACCAAGACTACGCGCTACTATAATAAGGGAGATTACACTGACAGCAGAGTTTAACCATTGACCTTTTAAAACATATATAACAGGATAGGTTTATTGTCGTTGGATATTCTCCATGATTTTTTCAAAAGTACCAAAAACTGTGCGTCTCAAGAGTTTCAGCAGCCATTTTAGGGTGCGTCTCCAAAGAGTTAATACAATGAATGAACAGGCACTCACATACAATGAAAAACTACACAAGTAATTATTTCTAAACTTTAATGTCCATAAAAAGATGAGGGGCAAAAAACAGAGAAATATGACGATATCCATAAATACAAACGTGAACATAAAAAAAGTAAAGAAAACATTTTTTTTATTAAAACAAAAACACAGTAAATTTTTTATTTGTTTATTAATCAAGTCTTGATAAAAAGGGGACAATGACGAGAGGTTTGGAATTTCAGCTCCACAAGTACGGTGCAGTATGCATAGTTATCTTGTTTGGTCTAAGACAAAAACACATGTAAACAAAATGCAAAGTTTGATCGACTGACCAAACAAAAACAACACACAGACATCCAAGAGGCATATCTACACAGACTAATACAATAAATACAGTAATTACAAAACAATAAGTACATCATGTTTTTCAAGCCCATGATCAGAATTATCCATTTATTATAAGTACACCTCTGTGGTACATAGATCACAAGGTAAGTATACTGCACATACTACCTGCCAGTGAAAAGAGTAAAGATGGCAGAATCACAGTAAAACACAAATCACACTGTTTTGCTGTGATCCTGTCACTGTAATGTCTTCAAACTGACAAAACGAAGTCAACAAAGATGCATCGTTATAAAAAAAAACCCAACTTGTGTCAACAAAATTTAGCCATGGTAAAAATGAACATCTCTGTTCCCAGACAAATTTGGTTTTTAACCCTTTGACGCCTGAAGAAATCTGGTGGATAGGGTGAGGGAATCAAAAAGGTTAAGTTTTTGCTTTACAAGCTTGGTTGGTGATGCAGGATACTAGCGGGCAGGGTGCAGGAGTCAAAGGGTTAAACACACTTTATGAACATGTTGTAGGGCCTACATAGAATATCAGTTTAGTATCTCAACCAAAGAATCAGTACCCTGACTATCATCCACCAGAGAAATCAGAAACCAGCAGTACTCACAAAAATATTAGAAATAACGTAACAAAACTGAAGCCCTCTTACTTAAATCACAGAAAAAGATACATAAATTACGCCTCCTGGTACTGGCGCTGAAAACTTCCACCAGTCATGTTAAGCAGAAAATAAAAGCCACCTTTAATCTTTAATCTTCTTGTGCTTTTAATCACTTTTAAAGCTTCCACTGTAAAACATTACCAGAGAGTGGGAAGGTCTTGTCCCATCAAAGAACTTCTCATTTATAGTTCTAGACAAGACTCGGAACTCCACTATTAACATCTTCTGCTCCCTCATCTTTCCTGCAGGAAACTGATGAATATGATAGAGAAAGGATCAAAATTGTCTAACTGTTATCAATCAATCCTTTCACCTTCAATCTTAATTACCAGCGTTCTCCAGAGCAGTTATTTATCACATATACTTTTATCCCCATCGTTCTTCCATAAAACAGGCATGAAAACATGTAAGGATAAAAAAAAATTTTTTTTTAAAAGGCAGGCTTGGGGCTAAAAAAAGGTCCCCAGCAGGGTCCAAGGGTAACATCTCTGGGGTCTGGAAGACCTGAATGGCTTATAGCATTTTAGAACTCTGTAGAACACTTGCAATACTAGAATTTATTTCTTTTCTTTTCTTTTTTTAAGAGGATCAGCTAGAACTGATTTTCAGCATCAGGCACAGAAACATGTCAAGACCAAAACAGAGATAAACTTTCAAAACCAAGGAATTGTAGGAAAGGATCAGAGAAATTTCCACCCTAAACAAAGTAATTTCCATGTTTGATAGAACTTGTATCTTTGACACGGTTTTCACTTTATGTGCATGTTTGCAAAAATCACAAGAAATGCATGCAAATCAAGTCAACAAGTGTCATAAGTGTCTTGCATTCTTTGCAAAATGACAGCATCAGCAGTAAAATTGAGAATATTTGGATCAACAATATGTCCCTGCTGAGAGATAATGCAAAAAGACTTTCCCCCCATAAAACATGGTGCATGTGCAACACATTAAAATTATCCTAGATAAACTGTGAAGAAAAATCAACAGCCACAGGCAAGCATTAACAACAACAACAACATGTGTACATCATGCCAGAAATTCTAAAAATGACGAGTTAGAACACCATGGAAAAAAATTCACTGAACTTTTAGCCAAAGTTCTCATATAGCACGTTTATACAAATTCAACTGAGACATGGAATTAGGAATAATTTCAAGCAGAATTTGTTAACTTGGACAGTTCCAGATATATCATCCACTCAAATGCGCATAAAACAGTTCCATTTACCATCTACTCAAACATGAATTAAATGTTTCCATAAGCCATCCACTCAAACATGTATGGAACAATCTGGAAAAACTCCTTGATTATATGCATACATAGACAAAGTTTTCAGATGGAATGGCAAGAGGACCTACACTGTACAATTCCACATCAAACATAAAGCTAACAAGAGTAAAAAGAAATAACAGTATGCAAGCCCATTTTCATACGTGACATCAGACTGATTTGGCACTCGCTTTTTGAAAATGAAAGCCGAACAGCAGCAGAGAGCTCAAATCAATTATGAGCCCTCAAATTCTTTTCATTCTTCCTTCTCTCTCTCCATCACTAAGGAAAAAATACACATGAGGGCAAAGACTAGTTTTCCAAAGACAGATAGGAATATCATTCAAAAACAAGAACAAAACTTGTTTAACAAAAAGAAAACGAACAACACCAACAAAAAACATGAATCTCGTAAAACACTTCAGTTAAAGCACAGTCAGTTTTGGTACTAGATGGAACACCCTACTATATACACAACAAGGACGCAGAAATATAGTAACTTTAATAAATTACACAACATACCTTTCACAGACAACATGATTCTCTAATACCAAATTCAAACACTGAAACAGTTTTGGTTTCTCAAGACAGCATCTCTGTGCTCAGAATAAATTCCATAAACAGCACTAACACCACAAATGCTATGTGATGGAAAAGATCCAAAATAATTGTGGCATAAGCCATATGCCTGCACATAAACCCTACAAGTTCTGGCAAGGTCTTGAGATAATGCTGTGGTCATGGGTTCAATCCTCGGTCACACTTCTTATCTGATCCTTAAGTTCAGCTGGTTATATACAAATTATGTAAATGACTGATCTTTAGACTTTCTCTCTCTCCCATGTGCGCGCGCGCACAACACACACACACACACACACACACACACACACACACACACACACACACACACATATGCACACATTTGGCATATCTGGGGTAAAATAAGTAACAAAGTTCTCTCAATCTAACCTTTTTTTTAAAACGGAACACTATAATATAATCAACAAAATAATATTCACAACAAAATTGATCTTTTAATACTCTTGATCAAATTCATTATATGATGAACAAAACAACATTTATTGCAACAGGACTCAGTGTCCATCAACTAAGAACGATGATTTCATCATTTCCATGAATCATAAGCGAATGCAGTTTCAAAGTGTTGACAAGTCTGAAAAACAAACAAAACCTCTTTAGCAAAGTCCAATGACACACAGCTCTTCCTTTTCATCATAAAAAAATGAAAACAAAAAGAAAAAGCTATGAACCTCATTTTTTGATATTGTTGATGTGGCCATTTTTTAGCCAGAAGAATGTTTCTGCTAATCACTTCCATTCAAGTTTGAAAGACAGGTAAAATGGATTTGTTAACAGTATTGCTGGGCTGTAACTTTGGGGGTTTTGTTTGTTTGTTATTTGTTTTTTAAGGATCGTCACACTTAGGGAGGTTACCTTTACGCTCACCTTCCCCCCACCCCATTTTCTACACCACTTTAATGGCCACAGAAGCTGGCACAGTTTTTATAATGCAATGATGATTATGTTGATGAGGATGATAATCATAATGCTATGGAGTTCCATCTAGGATTGAGACTGAGTGACAAGGCTGTACTCTATGCTTACTATCATAATATATCCTGGCATCAACCAAGCCCAAGAGATACTGACACTGCAGTGCTGGTCAGAAGATCTGAGCAACACCCTCAATGATGCATCTGTGAAGTGGATGAGATTCGACTTTGTGGTCTCAGTCTTCCCAATGAGCCCATAACATGCCCAACTCTAGGTAGGAGCTGGTTAGAGCTGAAAAATGCCACAATGATTTTTGAAGGGACTCATAGGGATTCGAGCCCACAACCTTCCAGTCAGTAGTCCATTGCACTGTAACTTAATATGCAATAACAAAACAAACAAAAAAACTTGCACACGCTCCTTTCTAGTCCCCCTTTTCTTGCAGTTCAGCTCCATTTTCAGTTTTCATACAGATAGTGCAGACAAGACTGAAAGGATTCAGCACTGCTGCTGACACATAAACTACCATGTCCCTATATATGTTGTTACATATTTATTCGTGTTCAACTTCAGGATAACCAAGACAAAGAGACAGCTGTTTTGGATCTGTTGGGAGACTGTGAACTTGAGAAAAAGCCCAGTTCAAACTAAAGCCATAAAGGCTATTTCTAACCTGACAGGTGAAGGTAGCTTTGAGACAGAGCCAACCTCAACAAATTTGTTTTATGATGAACAAAACTGGATCTGATAAAAGTGTTTTTACAATAAAAACAGCCATCAGTTGATGACTAAATTTTCAATCTGATGAGTGACTGTTATCTTGACAAAAAGCCAAACTCAAACTAACTGCTATTTCAAATCTGGTTTACTAATATCTTGATAAAAATCCAAATTCCTCCAGCTTCAATTTCCTGACTCCTGGTCCTTAAAATGCTGTCATTTTTCATATAACATGACTTGTGACAAAATCCTACAATGAATACTATTTAAACTATATTAAGCAATAAACTTTTTTTTTATGTTGGAGTTTTATTTCAGGACTTAACTTATCTAGTACTTTTAAGAGTAAACTGAACAGTAGATAGCACAAAACAAAGATAGATTAACAATTTTTGCTTCTTTTTTGACAAGGGTTGTTTCTTCTTTTTCATTCCAATTATTATTATTATCATTATTATTATTATTGTTGTTATTGTTGTTGTTGTTGTTATTAGTAGTAGTATCAT
>JAPXFY010000018.1:48055931-48078431 GCA_030674185.1 Monoplex corrugatus | reverse complement strand
CATACTTGAAGTTGATATAGCGCAGGTCCAGCTTGGAGAGGTTGGCGCCTGTGAAATTTACCCCCTGTGGCAGACACAGTATAGCATTATTATGCTGCAGATATTTGTGACAGTATTGTGGACAGTGAAAACATTCAAATGAAATTATCATCAATGATATTAATCATCTAAATAACACACACAACAAACATGATGAAAACATGGACAGATCAAAGCTATTACAAATGCACTACCAGTAATAATATGAAATGGCTGGATTATTACCAGAATATGTTTTTATTATGTTGACAATGTGAGCATTGACACCTAATCAAAATATCACTAGGCACAGGAAATTAATTATAAGTTATATAACAGTATAAAAAATAAAGAACATATCACAGCACAAAACAGAAGAAAATTAAATAACACCATACACTGCGTCATATGACATTCAATGATTCATCTTTAACATACCAAAAACAATCACAAGATCAGAATATGCACACAATAAGCAGCAGCCAAACGTACTCAACTCAAACATGTACATGCAACATTAAATCAGACTCTTCACTCAAAGCACATCAACAGGCAAAGTCAAGTACATTCATGACCACCACTATAACATACCATGAATGTAAATGATGATACACACAATGTATGTATACATGTATTTATTGTACACGCAACAGGCAGTAGAACAGGCTGTGTACTGAGAGAGTATGAGTGACCTCAGGGGAGGGGGGAGAGACAGACAGAGACAGCCTCTGGAAAGACTGCAATGGTACAGTAAACACCTGAAAGGATCTAAGACAAGCAGAAAACATAACAAGATATCACTATTTTTGGAACAAAAAGGTCTTGGTTTTGAAAGACTGTGAGGATCATGAATGTCTAACAGAGAATGGGAGCTGTCCCCAGGCGGCAAGGCCTTGATCAGGGAAAATAAGTGATGATCACATATTTTCATTTCTAAGAAAGGAAGATGGAATATTTGGTCAAAAAGAATATGATGATGAGCAAAGCTGACAGGAAGGAGCATACAAGTGTAAGATTAGGAGGTCACAGAGGAATCACAGAGCAGTGAATTCTATTACTTTGAAATACAGAGAAGAAATCTGGTAATCAATTCTACTATGAAGAGGAAGCCAGTGCAGAGAAATAGCATTGTCAAATTTGCAATTTTTAAAAGCAAAGACAAAGATGAGTTTTCATAGAATTGTTGTCAACTACTACCTGTAGTTTCAACCTCTATCAGTATCAGTCTATGTGAGGCCTCCATGAGGACACCTGCATGCTGCACATTTAACTTATTTCTCATGTTAGAGACAATCACATGATAAGAGAACTTGCCTAGTGATTGCAAGAAGACCAAATCCAGTGTCTCAGAACATTTATGGTTGATCCTCCAAGATTTTCTTCTTGAATTCCCACTATTAGATGCTAGAATGTTTTCTCTGTTTTTCCATGAAAACTAGTATTCTGTTACAACTGTTTCTTTACACACTAACACAATGTACTCCCACTGCTGGACATGAGGCTCTTGTGGTGTTTTGATATACAAAAAATATGTGTACTACATTTTACTTTTTAGCGACCAGCATTCTGGCAGTCTCTCCCTTAACAACTCACTTAGTCACTGCCACAATCATCACCATTGCTATGTTAAGCTCTGAACACCTTTTGTGACATGTCTATTTGTTTTGTCCTTGGGCTGCACCAGTTGTGATTTAAAAGTGTTGAAACTGAAAGGCATGTAAAAACTAAAATGTGATCGAGGAGAAAAGTGAACATATGCTTGACATCTCTACAAAAAGCACACTGAAGTGCTAAGGATCAAGCCTTTTTATAAAGCATGAGAGAGCCGAGTATCACTATCAGTCAGTATTGAGTATTGTATGTATCCATGTGTGTGTGTGTGTGTGTTGACATCATACATGGAAGTGTATTGACACCACAGCAACAGACATGGGACAGGACACATATATCTGACAGTTAGTGAATGTAGGCCTAACCATTTTGAACATAATCAACTTATAAAAGTCCAAACACATCAAAGTCAAACACTGGGCTTTCATTTAATTAGATTTTAAAACAATTAAATATGAATTTCGTGCAGTAACTGTTTCATCAACAGTCTAAAAGGTAAAAGCTGTCCCCTAACCCTGAGGTCAGTGGTGAATGAGGTAGTACTAGTAGTAGTACTATTACTGTAATAGAGAGTTCAGATTTCCTTGGAACCAGCACTATGAAAATGATGCCAGTTTCTCTGTCCTCTCTACCTTATCTTCCCTGACTATGAAAATGATGCCAGTTTCTCTGTCCTCTCTACTTTATCGTCCCTAACTATGAAAATGATGCCAGTTTCTCTGTCATCTCTACTTTATCTTCCCTAACCCTGAACAGAGTGGCAGGCCAGCCTTTTTTACACAGCTCTGTGGAATAAAGGCTACCATATACATGTACAGGTTTCACCTAACGTCCTAAGCCAGGTTCAAAATCAAGCTGTCTGGACTGGAAGATGGGCGCTTCAACTCAACGCCAACCAGGACTCCAAACATGAATAGTTTATAAACATACATTATATGAAATTAAAAGAATGTCACCAACCACAAGATGAGCAATTTGTCTATTACTGTTTCAGTTAAGTTAAATCTACATAAAATGTAAATGGATTTTTTTTTTACCCACCTGACATCTCAGCTCTTTGTTGGTTGGCGTCACCATTAATGCCATGACCAGTTCTCGTCGAGTTATAGGTGTACTGTCATCTGGTGGCTGTTCTCGATCTATCACATCCTCTAACTGTTCAATCAACGACGTCAGACCAAAGAATTTGGCTTCTTCCAGGACCCCCTCAGGATTTACTGATTTGTCCAATACCAGTTGTCCATGGCGCATATAGTTCAGGATTGGTTCAAAGTAAAGTGGACTGCGATCAATGAGGTAGGCACCAGTTTCATCAACAGCACTCTGCCATTCCACATCTCCATGGGTGAACATGCGTGCTAACATGCTGTGTCCATCTGTCCGTGTGAGCGTACTAACCGTTGTGGTGAAAAGTTTGCCTCCTACGTTCAAGTGAACCCATTCTGACTGACCACAAACCTGCTGGTGACTTACATGAATCTGATCTGTGGCAGCTGCAGATTCTTCTGGGTAACTTTTAGATACTACCGGTCTTGCTACTGGCTTTACCTGTGGTTTTAGGAAAGGTTCACCACATGAAGCATACAAAACCTCGTCGTCCTTGATTAGTTCGGCATCATCAACGAGTCCACCTGACGCGTTGTAAAGTTCCGTTACTTTACAATTTAGTTTTTTGCTGGATTGTGCCAGAATGTCTGGAAGTGAATCTTTAACAGCTATGATCCTCCCTCCTTCCGTGTGGCCGTTCCTGAAAACCGTTACTCGCTTCATGGTTTAGTGCAAACACCAACTAACCGAATAATGAGACAACTAAAATGGATGATCGATGCCCAACCTCAGCAATCCGGATGAACCAGGCCAGGTCAACAGCGGATCGATACTTCCCGTTTCGTGCAATGAAATAAAATCATCCTGTCCGTTTTTAACAGGCGTGGTAGCTTAATATAACGTGAGCTGATTTTCTGCTAAATATATACAGCTTTATCATGGGCTAGGAATAGAAACACAAAAGGTCAAGGATAGCGGTAAGCAATGTAGCCTATCACATCCGTAGGTTCACCAAATCAAAACAAAATCGCCATTTCCGTCTTGCTAGTCGTGATCTCGGTCAACACGAGATTAACGGTAACTGATGTGTTTACCTCGACTAACCTTTGGCAGTACGAAGTTTTAGAAGTCACATTTCAGTCTCCAAGTAAAACTAGTGATTGAAGCATGTGTCTTTTAATAGCAGAATTAAAACGCAAATATAAACAACAAAAACAAACACGCTGTGACACAATCAAGAACAAAAGTTGCCACCGAGTTGCTGACACACAGTCTGACAGTGACAGTCGATTGACTGACCCGAATCGTCCTGTCGCTAACAAGTTTGAGCGGCAGCCCAATTTAGACCAAATTAAACAGAAAACACAGTCTTCATATAGTTGTATTAAAACTGCTTACCTGGCAAGTTATTTTTGGACCCGCTGTATGATGAAATTCACTAAATAATATACACTCAATCGTTGTGATCGTCATCATCATGATGCTCAGTCAGTGCCTCAGGCTCAGGTTGCCGTCCAGGTTCAAAACGCAGTTATTTTCTAATACTAGGAATGGCACACACAATGCAGCCTTTCACATGCACGCCAAAATAAAAACAATAACAAAAACAAAAAAAAACGATAAACTTAGCAATAACTGAATAACTGATTCGGAAAGCGTAATACAACGTATTGACTAAAGCAGACGAAAACTCGAACAAGCCTTTGATGAAAGTCTAACTACCGGAATAGTTCTGAAGTCGTTGCATTACAGTATTGTCCTAAAAGATCCTCAAGTCCATCAACTCTCGTCAGCAATTTTTCAAGAGTTTTTTTTTTTTTTTTTTAAAGGTTGTTTCGTATTACGCAGCGGGAATGTGTGTGTGTGTGTGTGTGTGTGTGTGTGTGTGTGTGTGTGTGTGTGTGTGTGTGTATGTGTGTGTGTGTGTGTGTGTGTGTGTGTGTGTATGTGTGTGTGTGTGTATGTGTATGAGACCACACATGTGTTAGTAAGATTTTCCTAGCTGTTTCTGGATTGGTATTTAGTAAAATTGGGTCAGAGGTGTGGACCGTCAATGTGTCACGAAAGCCATGAATCCGGAGTATAAGGGATCAACTATCAAGATCGGAATTCTGGAAAGCAAAACAACTTGCTTCTTTGTATTGTAAGTTCCGATGCAATGGTGTGTGTGTGTGTGTGCGCGCGCGCGCGCGCGCATGCTGGTGAGTATTCAGTTTCAGCTTCAGTTTCTCAAGATGACGTCTCCACGCTAGGAATGAATTCCATATGCACTAACGTCACAGGTGCCATGTAAAGGAGAAGATCAAAGAATGATCGTGGCACAAGCCTTAAGCATGGACATAAACCCATGAGCTGGTCAGATCCCGCGGTTGTACCTTTTTTTTTTTATCCCCCAAGTTTGTGTATGTGTGTATGATTTGTTGTTTGTTTGTTTATCAGGGGTAAAGAATGGACTAGAGGAGTTGCAATAGCATAGACATTATTTTATTCATATTGGGGGGCAGAAAAGTTATGTGTTGTGTTGATTGGAGGTGATTTCTGTGATGTGGTTATACGATGTTGGTGAGGTAAGCTTATACCAAGCGGCTGTCTGTCTTTTCATCTGTTTCCATAATACAGATTTAGACATATGTGTCTTCACAAGATAGTCTGAGACTGTTCAGTCCAATGACAGACGACTGATACAAACATAAGATATAAAACGTGTATACACTAGGTAGGACCTCAAGACTTTGACAGTCGGCTTAAGGCTACTGTCATGATCAGTTTGGATCTTTTCCATCATAAGGCATCAGTGGTGTAAGTGTGTATGGAATTCATTCCGAGTGCAGAAACATTATCTTGAGAAACTGAAACTATATGAACAGCACTTTGTCAAAAACTTCTGATAATATTTTAACTCTGTTTTCTCTGTTGTGACAATCAAACATTTTTTCTCGATGCACATCAAATTTAAACGTTTCGAAGGTCACTTGAACTTGAGATTTTCCCGCGTTTGGAGACATCCTTTTATATAGTTCCTATATATATATATTCCGAAGGATTCTGGTAGTTAGTGAGGCTTATCAACAAAGGGGAACTACTTCCGCAGTAACCAAAAGACAATCCTCAAAATAAACATAATATTACATACGTTTTACTGTACTAGAATGCAGAGGTGGGTGATTTTAACACAATTTGTTTATTATGAAGGGTTTTAATAGATATGTTTGTTTTATGAAAAGAGCTTATTGATCAGTATTGTATCATTGTCGCTTCAATAATGATAATCAAACCAAAGGGGACGTGGTGTGGACATTGACATTCACATTGCCGTCAATCACATTGAATCAGACATTGGTACTGCTCGCCTCATGTCATAAGTAGTAGACATGCGGCGATGAGGCTGAGGTTATCAAATAACCTCAACCTCATCGCCTCATGTGTGACTGAGTCTGATACCATTCGCTCTCCGTATATGCGTTTTGTTTCTCCTTGATCAGATCCAGCTGGAACTCTTTTCAACTGCTTCTGCCATTGCATTTGTTTAGCACTCTTGTCCTGTCCTTCCCAGAAATCAAGAACTGTTTATTTAAATACAATACAATGCAATATTTTATTTATATAGCGCAAAATCTTGATAAAATCAAATCTAAGCGCTAAAACAAATACACACGCACGCACACACGCACGCATGCACGCACGCACGCACGCACGCACGCACGCACGCACCACACCACACACACACACACACACACACACACACACACACACACGCACACGGCTATAAATGGGGAGAAAGAATAAAAGCAATGGAAAATTATAGAGAGCATATTATGTACAATTATATATTACAATGCGATTCCCCTCCGAGTGGAGACAGGCTGCAGAGGGGATTGAGTGAGGTCAGGATTTTATGCAGAGGAGAAAAGGTGAGTTTTGAGAGCGACTTGAAGGAGAGAGGAAGTTTGTTCAGGAAAGTGGACCAGAAACAGACAAGGCTCGTGGACATAGGTATTGAGCTTAGTGCGTGAAAAGCGAAAAGTCAGAGGATCGGAGGCAGAGCGGAGGGTACGTGAGGGAACATAGATCTCAAGTAGGTTTGACAGGTAATCAGGGGCTGCGTTATTGAGGCTTTTGTAGCACATGGTGTCTAGTTTGTACTGTATGCGCTTTGATACAGGGAGCCAGTGAAGTTGTGCCAGGAGAGGAGATATGTGGTCATCTTTTTTCTTTTTTAGTACAAGGCGTACAGCATTGTTTTGAATGCGCTGTAGGATGTGAATGGTGGAGACAGGAAGACCAGACAGGAGTGAATTGAAATAGTCAATGCGAGACATTATGAAGGAGAGAACGAGTTTTGCAGTTGTTTTGACAGAGAGAAACTTCCTGATCAGGCTTATACGATGGAGGTGATAGTAGCAAGATCTGGCAGTTTGAGAAACAAAGTTGTTCATGGAGAGGGTAGAGTCAATGCAGACACCAAGGTTTTTAGCTGAATCAGAAATTGGGACTGATGTGTTACATAATGGGAGAGAAAGAGGAGGCAGCTGAGAAAGTTTCTGACGGGTGCCAGAATGAGATCTATGGCGAGGATTTTAGTTTGGAAGCTGGATTTCCTCAATTCTGAATTTGCCAGTCAGACTTGGCATACTTTTGAATCATGTACAAGTGGGTTTCGCCCATTATACTGTCATATAGCACAGTCACAGTGAGTTTGATCAGAATCATTTAGTTTTAATGAACGGGAATGCAGTACTACACTGGTCTTATGCCACTCTTATTGATGATTTCTTGTCTTTTCATTTACATGTAACCAAGATTATTCCAGTGGTAGGCTGATAAAATAGCAGTATGAAATATAGACTAGGTAAAACATCATCTATGTTTCAGTTTTTTCTACCTTGTTGTAGTTTGCAGGATCTGGACAGCTGCTTACTTGGTGGTCAGTCTAGCTTTTCGATGTCTGCTGAACTCCTATTCAAGGGAAGTCACTCCTCCTTTCTCATGAATATCAAATTGGGAGCGTCTGTTGTAGGCACATACATCACAGTCTAGGTGGGGCCTCAGGACCTGGCCAGCTCATGGGTTTATGTGCAGGCTTAAGGCATGTACCACAGTCACCATACACGTGGCACCTGTGACGTTGGTGCATATGGAATTCGTTCTGAGCACGGCAACGTCATCTTGAGAAATTGAAACTGAAACTGTCTTTTGTTTGTTTTGTTTTGTTTTGTTTTTGTTTGTTTTTTGTTTTGTGTGTGTGTGTATGTGTGAGATAGAGAGAGAGAGAGAGTGTGTGTGTGTGTGTGTGTGTGTGTGTGTGTGTGTGTGTGTGTGTGTGTGTGTGTGTGTGTGTGTGTGTGTGCCTTGTTGCTGTGACAGAGAAGTTTTCTCTGTGTTCAGTAGTGACAGTGGTCTAAACTGGTTGATGTCACACGAATTCTGCTTTTTTAGAATGTGTATCAGTGCCAAAGGTGTTTTTTGATTAAATGTCATGAAATAGAAGAATGTATACTTGAAGATGAAGAACAGTGAAAATGTGTTGGCCTATAGGCTCTGTAGTATATATATATATATGAATATTTATATGTAGACCCGATGTTTTTCTTTGGTGAATCAGCAGTTCGACTATACATAGGAACACTCCTTGTGTGTCAAGGATTCTTTATGTAGGCCTTTTTTTTCATTAGTGCAGCTTAAAGATGTTCCTGCTTTTGTTATATCCAGTGGCAAATGCTTGGCAGTACTTGCACTTGCAGTTTATCTTTTTTTTTTCCTCATAAATGTGCCGAGTTGTCTCCTTGCCTTTGTGAGGTCCTACTGTTACTGTTATTTTTGTTTAAAGCTCAGCCAACTGCATAGAGCCATATTAGGGCTATAGCCTGTTTCAAAACATGCTTCTTCAACAAGGAAAGAAAGGAAAAGAAAATTAAGTACGCTTATTAATGCATTCACGCACATAATCTAAGGAAATGCCACTGGCATTGACCACTCCATCCAATTTATCATACCTCACCTGTCTCACCTGTCGGCGTCACCGGGAACAGTGTTGGCCGCTGCACATGATGTCCTCACAAGTTGCCTCCAGCACTCTCGATCTTGGCTAAGTCTGACCACCTCCTGGAGTTTCTTGCCACTGATGTTTGTGATGTTTCTAGCAAGTGATGCAGGTGGCCGTCCTCTGTTTCTCTTTCCTTCCACTTTACCTTGGAGGACAGTGGACATCAAGTCTGTTCTCTCATTACGGATTGCGTGTCCAACATATTTCAGTTTCCTCTGTTGTATGAGTACTAGAAGCTTGCGTGTAGTACCCAACTCATTCAGTATGCTTTCATTTGAGCGCCTATCCGTCCATTTGACCCTCAGCAGTCTTCGGTAAAACCACAGCTCTGCTGCTTCCACTCGTCTTTCATCCTCTTTCATCATTGTCCATGCCTCGCAGCCGTATAACATCACTGGCCAGACAAGACATTTTAAGAGTTTTATCTTAAGGTCTGCTGTTATGCTGTGGTCTTTCCAAATATTGTTCAATTGAACCATACTGTTCTTGGCCATTCCAATTCTCATCTTTATGTCTTTTGAGCATGTTCCATCGTGTGTCTTGACTGAACCTAAATATCTAAAGTCCTTGACATTTTCTAGAGGGACTTGGTTTAGCATGATCTGGTCCTGTCTAGTGTTATATTTGCCTGCAACATGCATAACCTTTGTCTTCTTTGAATTTAAGTCCAGCCCAGCTGCCTTTCCAACCCGGTCTACCCTGTACAGGATCCTCCTAGAGCCTGTAATGTTGTCTGCCAGTAATCCTGTGTCATCTGCGTAGCGTAAATTTGACAGGTTTCTACCACCAATATTTACTCCCATGTCTTCTATGTCTGCTTCTCTCATGATATGTTCAGTGTATATGCTGAAGAGATGTGGAGACAGGATGCAACCTTGCCTTACCCCTTTAGTGATGTTAAAAAATTTGCAGTTTTGATTATTCCATCTGATTGTTGCTTTTTGATCATTATATAATGAAGCTATGAGGGAAACCAGATGTCTTGGAAAACCCATTTTGATCATGAAGTGGAAAAGACTTTGGTGAATCACGCTATCAAATGCTTTGCTGTAGTCAATGAAAACGATGAACATCTCTTGGTCTGTGTTTCTAATCTTTTCTATCAATATCTGGAGTACAAACAGCATATCTATTGTTCCCCTGTTTTTCCTATAGCCTGCCTGACAGTCGGATAGCTCTTCCTCTACTTTTGGCTTTAACCTGTTTAAAATTATTATCAGCAGTATTTTACTGGCATGACTGATCAGTGCAATTGTTCTATAATTGTTGCAGTCTTTGACATTTCCACTCTTATGTAACATGACAAATTCTTGGAGCTTCCAGTCTGTAGGCCACTGACAAGTCTTCCATATCTTGCAGCATAAGTGATGCATTACTTTGAGTCCACCATCACCTGAGTGTTTCAACAACTCTCCAGGAATATTGTCAAGACCAGGAGACTTTCTGCATTTTAGATCTTTAATGGCAGATTCAACTTCGCTGAGCAGAGGTTCAGGTTCCGTATCTCCAGGGATCAATTCCAAATTTGGCTCTAAATTATTTTCATGGCTGTCAGGCTTGCCAAAAAGTGATGTGCCATATTCGTTCCACCTATCCAAGACATCATCTGGTTCAGTCAGAGTGTGACCATCCTTGTTGTTGATGCATTGGTTTGTTGCTTTGAAATTTGTTTTTTTCACTTTTTTTATTTGTTTGAAGAGCTCCCTCGACTTCCTGTTTTCGTTGTGTTCATTGATTTTACTGCATTCTTGTGCCAGCCAATTTGCTTTGTCTCTTCTGACTTTACTTTTTATTTCCCTTTTCAGTGCTGAGTATTTTTCCCGCTCTCCCTGCTTTCGAGCTTGACTTTTCTTTTCTGCCAGATCTATCACTTCCTGACTTATGTAGGGCTTAGCTTTTTTCCTTTTTTCTTCTTTTCCTAGTTTTTCTTCAGAGATTTTGGTCAGTGTGTTTTTTATGTCTGTCCAGATTTCATCAGGATATGAGTCATTTTCATCCCAAACTTCAAGTAACTTTAAGAAACGATTACTTGTTTCTATACTGAATTCTAACGCCAGCTCAGGGTTTTCTAATTTTGATATGTCGAACTTTGGCGTAGTTTTGGTTTTAGGCTTCTTCAATATTTTCATTCTTAATTTGGTTGTCACAAGAATGTGATCCGTGTCGCAGTCTGTTCCAGGCTTTGTTTTTGCATTGAGGACAGTTGATTTCCAGGATCTGTCAATGATAATATAATCAATCTGATTACGACACCTGTCTCCTGGAGAGATCCATGTGTATCTTCTGCGCAGTGGTTGTTGGAAAAAAGTATTTGTGATGTTCATCTCATTTGCCTGACAAAACAGAGCCAGCATGTCACCTCTCTCATTTCGTTCTCCTAAACCATATGGTCCTATTCCACATTCTGTGTCAGCCCCCTCTCCAACTTTAGCGTTGAAGTCACCCATCACAATGCATATTTCCTTTTTGGGAATTTTGTCTCTGATAGTTTGGAGGTCATTGTAAAAATTTTCTATTTCTTCTTCTGAGCTAGTGGATGTTGGAGCATAAGCTTGAACTATGTTCAAAACAGCATATTTGGTATTTATTTTGACAGTGAGAAATCTGTCATTAATTGGATTATAGCTTTTCAGAGCTCCAGCATGCTTTTTGTCCAGCACAATTGCTACTCCTCTTGAGCCACCTTTTTCATTTCCACTATATACAACTGTATGCTCTCCTACAGTAAAAAGTCCCTGCCCACTCCATCTAACCTCACAGAGCCCTGTTATGTTCATCTTGCTCCTTTCTAATTCTTTGACTAGTAGGTAGAGCTTTCCTAATTCTAACATAGTCTGTACATTCCATGTCCCTATATTCAAATCCTTTTTTTGCATTTTTTTCTTTTTGTGATTTTGCATTTTTGAGGAGTTTCTACATGTCCGCTTCCAATAACCTCCGTCGGGTAATCCATTACCGTCATCACAGCTACCTTTCACAGACACGGACTCTCCCTCCCCAGTAGCCATTGAGTTCAGGTCCCCCCTGGGGGACTCAGAGGACACAGAACTATAACGTTTTCCATTTTGTAAGTTCATCATATGCAATGATTAGCAAAAGTACAAGCAAGTAGTTTGCGGGTGCCTTCTTGCCGCGCAGTGCACTTACAGTGCTGAGATCCTGACCATTGTTCCTTCGAAGAAATCATCTGCTCACGACATTGAAAAAGAAGCCATATATGAAAAGTGTATCTTCTTTACCCTCTTTTTCACCCATCCCCTGCTGCCAGGACTTGTTTGTATGCACCCCTTAGTCTGGCCCCTCCCCCAGCGACCTGTCCGGCTTGCTTGAAGCTGCCAGGGCCCACGAAGTCCCCGCCGGCATAGCTCCTGGGATCGTAAGGACACACAAGCTCCCCCGCCACAACAAGGCTGATGCAATTGGAGGGAGGGGATACAGGGGATTTAAAAAACATACTTGAATACAAATGTGAACACAGCTAAGGAGGCTAAAACATTAAAATGAGCCTAAATTACCTAAAATTTATTCCGCATATCTCATTCCCTAGAGTCAAAAATGCCTCCGGCATCCCCTCAGGGGAAAGGTGGGACTTCAAAACCTTCCCACCACATAGGACTAATATATTGGCTTGTATCGTAGGCCATGATATTTTTGGGTTTTCTCCATCACATGGTGCCTGTGGTGTCAGTGCATATGGAATTTATTCAGAGCATGGAGATACAATCTTGAGAAACTGAAACTGAAACTAAAGTCATGTCATGATTGTTGATTATTATCATTTTTGTTGACTGGCAACTTGGGTTGTTTGTGGTTAGGAGACACCTATTTGTGCTAATCAGTAATGTATGATCATTTGTCTTGTTTGTTGCAGACTCAGACTCATTGGTGTGTGTGTGTTTATATATGTACATATTGTGTATATATGTGTGTGATAACTATAAACTAGATAAATTTGTTGTTACTAATGTTAGCTTTTGACCCTTACTCACAGCAGTCTAGTGTTATGATGGATGATGGTGCTGTGCTTTCATAACGTAAAGGGCTGGCAGTGGCAGGCTGGTTTAATAGAGCTGTGGAATCATGATATGATGTCTTGAGTTCAAATCCAGCGTATAATTTGAAAACTGACCTGTTTGCTGACCATCTTAATGTTTTAATCATTCTGGTGTTGTCGGTATTCCGTGGGTCTTGTTTTTATCACCCACTCGCCAAGCCCTATTTCAAGACCTTGCTAGTACATAAGGTTTTGTTAAAGCTCAAGGATTTTGCCAGATGATTGCTGACATGTTTCAGTGGCATATGTGTGAAATTTTGAGAACACATTGAATCTGTGTTGAACAATCTCCAGTAGACAATGTAATAGAAACACACAGCACTAATGTTATAATAAGTACTTTCCAATAATTAAAATCACTGGTAGCTCAGTGGGTTGCATTGATTTAGAAATTGTTCTTTAAATGTTTACAGTTGGAACCTGTATTACATTGTGAGGTGGGGAATTTCATACATAAACTTATTGTGCAATCAGCAACTTTTTTTTCTTTATATTTTTTTTTCCAGATATTTCCACAAAGCATGTAGTGGCATGATGCTTGGTCAGCCATGAGTGAAATCATGGAGCGCACACTGGCATCTATTCCCCGTCTGCTGTCCACAGCTCTTGGAGGGGCGCAGGGTGAATATCGGAGACAACATCTGCCCTCACAGGCTTTTCAGAATCTGCTACGAGCTGTGGACCATGCTCGGAATCGCTCAGAACAAGCTGCTGCGGTAAGCTGTACTAAAAATATTTGCAAGCTATTTCCCGCTGTCTACAATGAAGGGAAAATGCAAAACACCTTTACCTGCACATGTAAGGTGGAAGGGAATCTCTTAGTTAAAAATAAAAAAAGGTAATTTCAAATTATCTGGGGGGGGGGGGGGGATATATGATTGTCTATCTATCTGTCTGTTTTTGTCTGTGTATATGTCTGTGATGAAAATGTAAGGACATGATTTTGTCAGCTCGTAAGCCTTTTATTCCCAACTGTGAACATGGCCATGGTTCAGGGTTCATTGTATAATTAATAGTCTAGCTGGTCACATGCTTAACCCCTTCCTTGCCACAGTATTTGTGACCTTTTGCATTGCTGTCTGCCTGGACAAAATCACTAATTTGTTCACTACTCATTCATTTTGTAAGATATCTTTTCAGTTTTAGGCATATTTTTTCCTTATGCCCTTGGCTATGGTTTGATGTCATAGTTATTTGATCTGGTTGAAAAAATAGTATCATTAGAGCTGATATAATGAGCCTTTTTCTCAAAAAAGTAAAAGGCTTTCGGAACATACATGCACACACAGTAGCACGTAAAACCACACAAAATTGAGGAAAATTTGGTTTTTATATATATATAATAAACATCAAATGAAAAAGTTTTCTTACTATTATTACTATCTGTGAATGTTTTTGTGTGCAACGCCAACAGTCAATAAATTCTTGGGTGTAGCACAGTGGAGGAAGAGACAGAATAGGCAGTTGTTCCGCCATCTTGAATCACATCGGTTCGTTACTTTCTGATGCTAATTAGACTAATATTCAATTCTCTGAATGGTCTAAGGGGAAAAAACTGCGCTCTGACATTTCCTGAAAAGGTTGGCCAAGTTTCTAGTGTTATCTCCCATTTTTTCCCCATGAAATTTCGATGACGAAAATCTCCCGTGGCAGACAGGGTTACAGGCGTACAGACATGTCAAAACGGGCCCCGTAGTAGACACAGCATTAGCAGGCAAGAGGTTAAGTCACCTCCCTGCAAATGGCGACTGCCTTGCAGAGTGTTTGAAGCGATTTCTTTGCAGGTTTGGGTGTGATTTTTATGCAGTTTTGTGTGTGTGTGTGTGTGTGTGTTGTGAAGCAGAAAGTTACTGAGCGTGTCGCCATGGCTGCCAGTAGGTGGCTACAATTTTTTCTATTTCCCACACAGTAGTGACAATTAAGCCTTTCACTTCCAACCGTGGAAGTAGGCGCGGTATAGGGGTCGCTGTACTCTGAACACTACTATGAAATGGAAAGTAAGCCGAAATCATGTGACTGCAGTCACATGACCAGAGCACACTTCTGTGCAATGGCCGTGCACATACTTTTTTATTTTGGGAAGTTTTGGGCTGATTTTAATCAGATTTTTTTCGTTTGAAAAAGTGCTGACCGTATCGAAGCCCAAGATGGCTGAGGAAGTGGCTCGATTTTTGATGGATTTACCTGATAATCCGGACAGTTCTGATGATGAAAGTGGTGACGGAGATGCCATTGTTGTTCAACCAACAGAGGATTCTAGTTCGGACAGTGATTACCCTGAGGATTTTGTTGACATTCCGAGCACCTCAAGAGGTAGGCGTGGTCGTGGGCATGTTCGATCAAGTCATGGACAGACACATGGCCATGCTAGGAGTGAATCGAGCTGTGTTTGTTCTGCAGCAGACAATATTTTTTATGTCAACATTCCAAAAGAGTACCCCACTTACCACAGCCGCCATGGACCTACTAAGTTCCTGCCACTGGATGCACGTTGTGTGGACTTTTTTGACTTGTTGTTTTCTGATGAAACTGTACAGTGTACTGCTTGTTTATAAAATTTTAAAATTCTAAAGTCTTTGATAATGCCAAACTCCTCCAAGATTATAAATTGTACACCATTTTTCGTCATTTCTGCCAACAATAATCTTTATAAAACATTCACATTAATTTTATGTCTGTTTTTTTTTAATCAACTCCTAATTATCTTTTGAAAAGTAAATTATCCCCCTTGTCCTGGAGTTATCTGTGCTTGGATTGACAAAAAAAACATCTGCAATAAACAGCCAGTTCATTTTCCTTCAAGAAAATATACAGTTTATCAGATATTAGGTAATTTAATTATTTATTATTATTTTTTCTCTAATGTAACCCATTTTTTTTGTGAAAAAATCTGAAAAGTTCCGGAAATCAAGGGGTTAAAATGTGGTAAGAAGTGAAAGTGATGTTGATCAGCTGGACAATGATTTGAATGATTCTGTTAAATCCTGACAGTGATTACACCCTACTTAGTATATGAGAGCAAGGGTGTGTGTGTGTGTGTGTGTGTGTGTGTGTGTGTGTGTGTGTGTGTGTGTGTGTGTGTGTGTGTGTGTGTGTGTGTGTGTGTGTTGTTAGTTAGTAACTTCTGTCATTGGAAAATAAAGCGTTGTTATCATTACTGTTGTTCTTGACTGGCAGCCCATCTGGCTATTTCATTTCAGTGGGGGAAATCTCCACCCTGAATGCTTATTGTAAATGTCTTCAGTAAATGTGTCGCTGGGATTTAGTATACTGTGTAGTTAAGATATAAATGAATTAATTAGTGTGTGCTGTGCTGGTGTGTGTGTGTGTGTGTGTTTGTGTGTGTGTGTGTGTGTGTGTGTATGTGTGTGGGTGTGTGTGTGTGTGTGTGTTGTTTACACAGGTACATGGAGAGCTGCATCGGATCAAAGAACTGTTCAAACAGCCAAATTCCTCAGTTGCCCAGTGGTGCGAGTGCTTCCCCCAGATCGTCTTCTGCTCCACGCTGGGTTACGATGTCTCCTTCTCGTACATTTTTGCCTTGAAACTCGCAGGATCAGGCAAGGGACGCCAGAAGAGATTAGGATATCTTGCTGCAACCCTTCTGCTGGATGCCACCATGGAGATCACCTTGTTGATGATGGGTACCCTGCCTTTTTCAAACTTTGCTTTGAATTAGTTTCATTTGAAAAAGAAAATATTGTTATTGATATCAAAATCAGTGTCTTCTGACTTGCACATTTTCATTTGAAAAAGAAAACATTGCTATTGATATCAACATCAGTGTCATCTGACTTGGGAGTTTTTCATTTGAAAAAAGAAAATGTTGTTATTGATATCATTATCAATGTCTTCTGACCTGTACATGGTAAAGATCCCATGGCAGTTTGAAAATCGTGACAAGCAGGGCATTTTCCCAGCTGCCTTGGTTATGAAAAATATTGGAGTGATAGGTTGATTTTTTAGGTCCCTCCCCTTGAAAGCCAATTATTTTCCTTGTTTTCTGAGGTCTTGGTAAAAAAAAGAAATTGGCTGGCACGGTGTTGTGGCAGCGTGCTCTCAAAGGGGAGAGCAGCCTGAATTTCACAGGGTATGTTCACTGTGACAAAAAGAAATGAATAATGATATGTAGTAACAGTAATAGTAAAAAACACTTTATTGGTTGTTGAAATTGCATTTAGCCCACAATTTCTGCAAATTTCACATGCCTTCAGTTTAACCCGTTGACTACCGCACCCTATCTACCAACTGCAAAAACATAACCCTTTGACTCCCGCACCCTATCTACCAACTGCAAAAACATAACCCTTTGACTCCCGCACCCATCTACCAACTGCAAAAACATAACCCTTTGACTCCCTCACCCTATCCACCAGCTTCCTGCAAGAAGCTGGTCGATAGGGTGAGGGAATCAGAGGGTTAAGTTTTTGCTTTGCTAGCTTGGTTGACAATACAGGATGCTGGTGGACAGAATGCGGGAGTCAAAGGGTATTGTTCGTTAAGTTTGTACACAAGGGACAGTGTTTATCACTCATCTGAAAGACCAGCACACAGATCACTATTTAAGGTCTGATAGAGAGGAGAGATTTTTCTCTGTCTGACTGAGAATCAAACCTGGTTTCCTCATCTTTCTGAGACCTGTAATTGAAATGAAGTTGTTTTCAAGTTATTTTCTAGTACTTCGAAATTTTGTAAGATTATTTATCTTGTAGACAGGAACACTTCAGGAAATGTTTCAGTGACTTACTGAAGCTTCAGTACCAATTTCAGTTCTTTCAAGACAGCATTACCACACTCAGAAAATTGTGTATGCCATGCACTGTATGCTATACACTACAGATGTCACATAATGAGGAAAAAATGGTCATGGCAAGAGCCGCATATATGCACATGAGTCATATGTACTTTCAGGAGTCTGGAACAATCCCACCAAAAATGTTTGCACAAGATTTGCAACATGTACATATGTCGTATGTACTATCCACCAAAAATTGTTTGCACAAGATCTGCAGCATGCACATAAGTCGTACATACTATCAGGAGTCTGGAAC
The DNA here is from genome assembly GCA_030674185.1 of Monoplex corrugatus. Lineage (NCBI taxonomy): Eukaryota > Metazoa > Mollusca > Gastropoda > Littorinimorpha > Ranellidae > Monoplex > Monoplex corrugatus. Next base: position 48,060,607 of record JAPXFY010000018.1, on the reverse strand, counting down.
AGTCCCACCCAAAAATGTGTGGCAAGATCTGCAACATCTCAGGCAGTGTTCACCCATAAGTTCTTATGACATGTGGCGTGAGTAACCGTAGAACGTCTGTCTATCAGGTGCCAGCTTCATTGGACAGGGCACATTTAAATGGAAGAAACCACATTCCGGAGGTGTTTTTTTTTTATTGAGGGCTGAAGCAAGGATACCAGGACCAAGGTAGATCACTAAATCAATACAAGGATGCTCCAATGGCCAGTCTCATCAGCCGCAGTATCGATATTATTGATTGGGAAGACATTTTCCACCACAGAGCAAGCTGGTGACTGCAGGGCATAATTGCTGTTAACCTTCCAGAACAGCGGTTATTCAACCCCCCCTCACCCCCCTTGGGGATGCCGGGGGCTCTTTTAGCATAAATAGTATCCCCACCTTCTGGAAATTTTGTGTTAGAAATTTCCTCTTTTCTGTCACTCTCTTTGTTTCTGTCTTGTTCCTTTGCTTTCTGTCGTTTCTTCCTATCATTTTCTGCCTTAATGGACCATTCACCTGTATGTGTTCGATAAAGTCTTACGTACTTTTTCTTTGCATTTTCTGCCTAAATGGACCATTCACCTGTATGTGATCGATAAAGTCTTACATACTTTTTCTTAGGATTGATAATTGGGTACATGTATGAAATGCATTTTTGGCTGTAGGGAGGTGAGATATGCAGAAGCAGTTTTAGGTAATTTATGCCTGTTTTTATATATATGTTTTGGTGTCCTTAGGTATGCTTATGTTTGTATTCAGGGTTTTTTTTATCCCCTGTGCAATAAATTGGACGGAGTGGTCAGTGCCGGGTGCATATCCTTAGATTATGTGTGCGAATGCATTGATACGTGTACTTAATTTTCTTTTTCTTTTTTTTGTTGTTGTCCTTTTGAAGTTTTGTTGATATGGCCTACGCAGCAGGCTGGGCTTTAAACAACAATGACAAGAACATTCAGCAAGAGAGTGGCAGGCAGAAGCAGACCCTAGGATTGCAGGACTCTTTCCCATCCATGCCTGCAGAAGAATATGTGCTCCGATGATTGGTATTCTATCCTATATGAAGACACCCCAAGTGCTGAAGACCAGCTTGCCCATTCATCTGTTGGACCAACGAGCAAGTCCGTCACTGTCAGTCTTCATGTTCTACCTGAGTTATGATCTATCAGTCTTGACGTTCTACCTGAGTTATGAGCCGTCAGTTTTGACGTTCTACCTGAGTTATGAGCCATCAGTTTTGATGTTCTACCTGAGTTATGAGCGTCAGTCTTGACGTTCTACCTGAGTTATGAGCCGTCAGTTTTGACGTTCTACCTGAGTTATGAGCTGTCAGTCTTGACATTCTACCTGAGTTATGAACCATCAGTCTTGACATTCTTGAGTTATGAGCCCATTAATTAGATGGTCTTGTGCGCTGTTGTGCTGTGTTGTATTCAGTTTGTCTTGTATTATATGTCTCATATTGTACTTTATTGTATTGTAGGATATCTAGTCACAATCAATTTTTTCATGTGAAATTCAGATAGCTCTTCCTGTCTACATGTTTTATTTAAGAAGTAGGTGTACCTTGATAAAAGAAGTAAAAGAGAACATATATGGGCATATGTCTCCTTAATATAGCATTGTACTGTTTTCTAAAAGCGAGTATGGAACGAAAGGGGTTTGAAACTGGAGACGAAGTGTGCAGTATACAGAGCAGTAGTCCTAGCTGCATTGCTGTATGGATACGAGTCCTGGACTCTGTACCAAAGGCATGTCAGGCTACCAGATCAGTTTCACCAGTACTGCCTCCAACATATCTTAAACATCAAACGGTACAACAGAGTCTCAAACATGAATGTACTTTTGTAAGCCCTGATGCCAAGTGTAGATGCACTGCTAACACAGTTTCAGCTAAGATGATCTGGACATGTCGTTCGCATGCAAGATAACAGGCTTCCAAAGCAGCTCTTCTATGGTGAACTGACAAAGGGCCATTGACCAAGAGGATGGCCAAAGCTTCGCTACAAAGACACCCTGAAAAAATCCCTCCAGAAATGTGACATTGATGAAGAACAATGGGAAATCATGGCCACAAACAGGTGTGAATGGGGGCAAGCTATTCGCAAGGGAACAGAAGCTTATGAAAATGAAAGATGAAGCAGCCAAGTGGAAAAGCGTGCAGCAATAAAGGCCAGAATCAACTCTGCAGAGCGTTCCAGTGAATGTGCAGTATGCAGCCACCTGTGTGCATCAGACTTTGGCCTGAGATCCCACATGAGGGTACACATATAAATAAAGTGCTAGTTTAACATTATCGACCACAGTAGTCGACCACATACTATTTTCTATAATTTGTATCAGGAAAAAAAAGACTTTAGAAGTAAGAAGTTGAACTCAAACTGTTTGGAAATACAGTGTAAAATGAAATTTCATGATTGTTTTCTCTGTTAACAGGAACGTTGTTAAGGGATCTTAAAAGCAGCAATATGATGGACAACATTATGGCATTAGGTGCCGCTACAGACCTGGTCAAAGTGGAACACATTTACATGAGTGAGTTCTCTTGATGTTTTTATTAACCTTTATGTGTGAGGGAATGGTTATAATGTTTGTGGCTTACTTGTGTTTGGGTACAGTCATGGAATGTCTGCTGTCGTGAAACAATGCATGTTTGTATCCCCCAAATATACTAGAAGTACAGTGCGGATCATTTTCTTAAATAGTTAAGAAAAAAATGAGATGATCTCGTGAGGTGTTGTGTTGTATTGCATTGCATTGAACTGTATTGTGTTACATTGTATCGTATCGTATCATATCTTATTATATTGAGTTTGTTGTGTTGTGTTGTGTTTTCTTGTGTTGTGTGGTGTGGTGTGGTGTGTTGTGGTATGGTGTAGTGTGGTATGGTATGGTGTAGTATGGTATGGAATGGTATGGTAATGGTAAGGTATGGTAGGGTAGGGTATGGTATGGTATGGTATGGTATGGTATGGTATGATATGGGTATGGTATGGTATGGTAGTATGGTATGGTATGGTATGGTATGGTATGGTATGGTATGGTATGGTATGGTTATGGTATGGAATGTAGTCACAACAAATTTTCTGTGTGAAAATCAGACAGCTCTCCCAGCATGAACATTTTACCTCAGTGCACCACAACCTCATATTTCTACTTTTTTCTATATTGGGATATTTTTGTTGACCTATTAAAGTGGATCTTTCTACTGAATCCTGGCAGGAACAGCTCAGTGTTGGCATAAGTGCATGCTGCACAGTAGTGTTTGGTTTACTGTCTTGTCCTAAAGACCAGCATGAAGACTAATATGTGGGAGTAAGATCTGATTCCTCTTGCTTTCTAAACGAACACATAAGTCGTTGGTCCATCTCTTCATTTTGACAGTTATGCAGGAGGTACTTGTATTTGTCTATACAAGGGAGTAGCATTTACTCTGTAAGGGATATCAAGCAACTTTAGTTGTTGTTTTTTTTCCAGAAGTATCTCGATTGAATAAGTTAAAAAGAACATGGATGTGCGTTTGTCTCCTTTACAGATAGCAGTGTTTCTTTAACCCTTTGACTCTCGCTCCCTGTCCACCAGCATTCTGCATTGTCAACCATGCTAGCAAAGCAAAAACTTAACCCGTTGACTCCCTCACCCTATCCACCAGCTCCCTCACCCTATCCACCAGCTTCCTGCAGGAAGCTGGTGGATAGGGTGAGGGAGTCAAAGGGTTAGGGTGTTGATGTTGGTGGATAGGGTGCGGGAGTCAAAGGGTTAATGTGTAATGGTAACCGTCATGTGCACACCCTCACGATCTGTCTCCTGTTTTCAGTGCTGCCAGACGTTGCGAAATTACTGAAGCATCGTCAAACACTTGTGAGGGCCAAAGCTGTCTATTGCATACAGGCCTTTTTCAGTCGGGACCCTAGCCAGATGCTGGACATAGTGCCAGAGGTGAAGAGCATGCTGGCAGACAAGGATCCTGGAGTTCTGATGGCAGTGGTGACAATGGTGCCTCTTCTGGTGGAGCACAACAAAGAGGAGCTTGTGGATCAAGGCATGGCTCTGATCAACATTCTGCGGCAGGTGGGTGTGGGATGGGGATGGGGGGGGGGGGGGGGTTGGGATTTGCAGTAAGTCTGTAGGTCTGTGCATTCTTTGTAAACTTGCACATCTGTGTGTGTGTATGTGTAATGGACGTCTGTGTGAGACTGAATGTGTGTGTGTCTGTGTGTGTGTGTGTGTCTGTGTGTGTGTGTCTGTGTGTGTGTATGTGTAATGGACGTCTGTGTGAGACTGAATGTGTGTGTGTCTGTGTGTGTGTGTGTGTGTCTGTGTGTGTGTGTGTGTAATGGACATCTGTGTGAGACTGAATGTATGTGTGTCGTGTTGTGGTGTGTGTGTGTGTGTAATGGACATCTGTGTGAGACTGAATGTAGGTGTGTCTGTTGTGTGTGTGTGTGTGTGGTAATGGACATCTGTGTGAGACTGAATGTATGTGTGTCTGTGTGTGTGTGATGTGTAATGGACATCTGTGTGAGACTGAATGTGTGTGTGTCTGTGTGTGTGTATGTGTAATGGACATCTGTGTGAGACTGAATGTGTGTGTCTGTGTGTGTGTGTGTGTAATGGACATCTGTGTGAGACTGAATGTATGTGTGTCTGTGTGTGTT
>JAPXFY010000018.1:48028431-48053431 GCA_030674185.1 Monoplex corrugatus | reverse complement strand
TTTCTTTATCTTATTAACTCTCATTTATTCCTAATTGCAGGTACGAGCTCGCAGATTCCCCGGACACTTCAGTTATGATGGCATACCCCTGCCCTGGTTGCAGATCAGACTGCTAAAGGTATTAGCTCACCTGGGACCCATGGATGATAGTGTCATCTCAGCTCTCATTCCTCTTTTGTCCCAAATCATCAAAGAAACTATTGGCAGAGAAATTATATCTCTAGCTATTCTGGAGGAATGTTTGATGACCATTGCTGCTTTGGCGAAAGTTGCCAGGAATCATCAGAGAGTGGGTCTTGGTACAGAGAAGGATGACGGTGAGAAAACGGAGATGTGTGACTGTAGTCAGGCTGGAGCTTTGGGAGAAGAGGCGGCAGCGAGAGTGGGAACGCATCACAGTGGCTGTAGAAAGCAGGAACAAACAATTCAGGACGAGGTGTGGAAAGAAGAGCGAGAAGAATGGGGAGGTGACAGTGGCCAGAGGATGGCCCAGCTACAGCCTCTGCTGGAAGAAGCGTCCAGATGTGTGGGCAAGTTTTTGGATTCGAACCTCCCCAACCTGCGCTACATAGGAGTAAAGATCCTGACTCAACTAGTGTCCATCAGTGCTGAACTAGCTGTTCACCACAAAAATTTGGTGGTGCGTTTCTTGAGCGATCCCGACCTCATTGTTCGCCAGCAGACTCTGACCTTGCTGCACCGCATGGCTAATCGTAGCAATGTGAAGGCCATATGCTCCACAATGTTGAAGCATGTCCAGCATGGAGATTCCAGCAGTGAGGCTGACATTATTGACATGGTGGTTGATGTCAGTAGTCGGCTGAACTCTGACCTTGAGTGGTATCTCCAAACCCTTTTCCCCCTTTTATCACTGCACCTTGACCCTGTTCAGCTGGCTTCTGTCTCAGACAGCATGCTGAATTTTTTTTCTGACACTATGCAACGTGGTGTAGAATCCACCTTTGGCAAAGTCCTCTTCACCACGATGGTGAATGGTATAATACAGCACGAGGATAAAGGCAGCTGTTCTGTACAGTTTTGTTTACGAGTGTTGAGGCTTGTCCCTCTGCCTGTGCATGAAACCTTTCCTGCTGAAAAGTTCTTGGTGGCATGTGCAATGTTGTTAAGTAGTAGTGAGCAAACAGTGGAGGTGAAAGAGCAGGTGGTCCTGTGTGTGCAGACATTACTGTTTCAAGGCCATTTCGATAAACCAGATATATCAGCATGGACAGGAAACTTGTTAGATCAGTGTGATGCCACCACTAACTTTCAGTATCAGTTTGTACTGAGAGAGCTGTACAAATTGGCTTCACTGGAGATAGACCTCACTGGTTTTTCACCTTCCAAATCGATGCAACAGATGGATTTTACCTTGTCTTTTCTGGATTCTTACACCAAAAATATGATTGGAAAAGAACAAGCTATGTTCAGAGCTGTACAGTCTCCTGAGGGAAAATATGCAGATATCATAGATGCAGATCATGTGTTAGTGAAGCAGCAGGAAGACATCCCATCAGTATCAGCAGATTTCAAGGAATCTTCACCAAGTCGCAACAGCAGCCCTCTTTATGAGAGTGTTTCTGTCTGCTCAGAGTCTTTCATGGAGGATAGTTTGTCATCAGCAGATGGGTTCCAGACTGTGTTGGGAACTACACGGAAATGGTCTGAGCATGGTTTCAGTAGTGATGCACATGAACAGAAGCCATCTACTGTCATACCCACAAGTGATGTTATTGCAGACAGGCAGAAAGGTGAGTCAGTCTCCAGACAACAAGTCAAGGATGGAGAGCTGGTTGATGCACTGTTTCAGGGCATGTCTCCCATTCCCAGACCACCAGCTGTAGTATCTTTTGCTTCTGCTGCCAAAATGTCACATCCAACAGGTTCAGAGAAATCATCTCCATCTTCAGGGTTTGACAGTTCATTGTCACAGATTTCTATAGGCACAGGGTGTCAAGACATTCATTCAGGATCAGAGCTCCAGTCACATGTTTTGGAGAAAGAAACAGTTGATTTTTCATTGTCTCCTCTTCCTCCTTCAGCCTCCAGTAAATGGAAGACCCTGCTTACAGCTCCTGTGGATCAGGATCCTGCAGCACCTGAGACTGATCAGCAGCCTTCATCTGCAGAGCCAGCCCAGCACCTGCTATCCAACTTAGGATCAGGAAGCAGTTTGTCTATCAGTGACGACAGTTTGGAGAACACCCGTGGCCAATCCATTCCAAACTCTCCAGCAGACCAGACTGTTCAGAGTCAGTCCAACCTTCTTGAGGAGAGAGAGCAGGTAGAAGACAACAGCAATGAGACCGCAATGTCAGCATTTCTGGAAGCACAAATAATGGAAAGTGAAACTTCAACAGATACAACAGATATTGCCATATCTGGTGGAGGGGACAGTTTATACAGTGACTTTGAAGTCTTGGCCCAGAGCCCAGACAGCTGGGAGGAAAAGAAACTAGAAACTGAGGCAGATACTCAAAGACTCATGGACAGTAGCATGCCTGAAGTAGATAAAAACATTCTGCAGTCAGCATGACCAGAGAACAGCACGTAGAAAATGTCATAATAGTAGAATAAGCATAGGCCCTACTAGTGATTATTATTATAGTAGGATTTTTTCTTTATATTAAGAGTTTTTTTTTCATTTTATCATTTTACCACTTTGAAAACATGTCTTGCTTCTCCAGCATGCCACCAAATCCAGGCTCATTCCATTGCACAAGCCCAGTGCTTGGGGATTACAAGTGTTGTGCCAGTGAAGCCTCCCAACCCATCTATGCTTTTCCTCAGGATGAAGATGTTAAGTAACCAAAGCCCCTCCACTCTGACCCTTTTCCCCTTACAGAGGATACACAGCCCTGCTACCTGTTGCTTTCGAGTGTTTGTCCTGATCCAACATACATAGGACATCTCCTAGTTGAATGAACGTGTGTGTTGTTTATTGATGCACATTGAGATGAAATGTCACAGGAGTGTGTGTGCAAATGTGTATATTATCTTTCGATAGAGCCATGGATTCGAGGTCTGATGTCTGAAGTTCAGTTCCAGCCCGCAACATAAAAACTGCTCCGTTCACTGCCTGTCTTAATGCTCCAATCATTCAGGAGGCATCAGCAGAATGTCTTATGTCCACCTCATCCCCACCCTGATTCAATACCATGCAGCTCATAGGTTTTGATTTTGCACAGGCTTAAAGTTTAACTCATTCAGAACGGCCAGTTTTCTTCCCTACTTGCCCTGAATGCTTCTGACCTGTAGCACATGTATGTAGTCTGCATTATTGCTGACATGCAGCATGGCCAAGATCAGGTGACATTTGTTTCTGCTCATCACTGCTGTAGCACAGGAGCGCTGTAGAATTGACTTTGTGTTCTGACAGTCCTTCACTTCTGATTTTTTAAGTAAGCCCATGTGCAAGCCCATGTGCACACAGATAGCAAAGAAGTCTACCAAGTCATTGACTGTTATTCCATTTTCTGGCCACTGTCTGAAAATATTTTCTTTCCTCAGTTCTCCACTCATTTTCCAAGTTTTCAACCACATATCTGTTTGTTTTGCATTAAACACTGCAGAAAATCTTTAGTCACAATCTGATTTAAAAAAATTTTTTTTTAAAGCCATTTGGGGGGGGGTGGGGGGGTGGCACTTAGCTGACTCATGCAGACCATGTGTGCCAAAGAAGGCAGCACAATTGAAAAAAAAAAACCCTGAAATCTTGGTGCCAGTCATGCAACAACAACAAAAAAACAGAAAATCCGCCTTGCTCATACTAGTCAATGTGCATTGTCTCCATTCTTCCCTACTGGCATGACGCATGTGCCTTGTACCACTCCCCCCCCCCCCCCCCCCCCCCCCCCCACTAACCGATTCATTCCACAAAATCACTTGAAACACCGTCATTTTCACCGTCATCCTTCACTATCAGAACCTTCAGTTTGCAACATTTCAACCACTTCAGTGGCAGTAAAACCTCTCTTCATCACCTTTCTACATTAACACTGTGAGAAGTACTTGCTTGGGATGCCATTTTTGACATGTAGACAGTAAGGGGGGTGGGGGTGGGGGCCTGTTATCAAACACGGTGCACCATATCGCCTGACTAAGCTTTCCATTTGGAATTGGGAGTTGCTGATACTGCTATGTTTAGCTTATAAGGTCGGCCAGTCATACGTGTGCCTCTTGAAAAAATTTTAATTAGCGAAAATGCTATAGCATTCAGTCATCTTCAAGTGTGGAACACACATTGAATGCTACAGCGTTCTGTCACCCAGTATGAGTAAGGTGTCAGCCAGATAATCACTGACAGATTTGGTGGAGTGCACATGATTGTCTGAGTGCACTGAATTCCTTATGAACAGACTCCTTGTGCATCATGTTCTCAGGCTGGAGGAAAAGTGGTTAAATAGAATCAGAGATGAAAGGGTGTCAAGTAGGCTAGCAAGTCATACACACACTGCACACACACATATGCACACACACATACATATATACGTACACAAAATCAGTCAGTGTAGGAAAAATATCATCATAGAATAACTTGTGTGTATCTCTGTCTGTCAGATTAACTTGATGATGAATTACCTGTTGGCTTACAAATGTTTTAAACTAATTGTATAAAGCTGGATTTGCTGTGATTTGGAATGTATGAATACAGATGTGAACTTGATTGTGCTTGTGAATGTTCAAAATTGTTCAGTTGCATTGCTTGTTCCAGTATTGATTATCATTCATTCTCATAGAAATGCATGGCTTGATGGGCATTCTGTTGGTTATTATATAGTCTCTTTGAAAATGCATGGTTTTATGGTCATTCTGATGAACAATCTTTTATATTATGTGTGTGTATGTGTGCCAAGAGCAAATACACATAGCTTGTACATTGTGAACTACAAGTTTGCATATTTGCAGTGCAGTTTTTAATTTTCTTTTATGAATGGTATTTTACAATGATTAGGGCAGGTATGCTAACAATTCATATATATATATATATATGCTGACAAAGATTCAGGTATAGGGTGGGAAAGCAAGTGTCATAGATACGGGTGGGGAAAGAAAATGTCAGTTGTGTTTAGTGTGATATTGTTAGAATTTGTTTGCATTGTTCAAGACAGTTGTAGTATCACTGTGCTTGGCAGATTATGTTGAATTGTATTTTGAGCATTCTGTTTGTTACTATATAGTCTCTGTAAAAAGGCATGGTTTTATGGTCATTCTGATAAAGTCTTTTACGGTTTGTGTGCGTATGCGTGCCTGTGTCAAGCGCAAATACACACAGCTTGTAGGCCTACATTGTGAACTACAAGTCTGCATGTTCGTGCAGTGCAATTTTTTAATTTTCTTTTATGAATGGTATTTTACAATGATTAGAGCAGGTATGCTAACAATTCATGTATTGTATGCTGACAAAGCCCCCCAGTGGATGCTGGGGGATCTTTCAATATAAATAGTATCCCCACCTTCTGGAAATTCTGTGCTAGGAATTTTCTCTTTTCTGTCTTTGTTTTTGCCTTGTTCCTTTGCTTTCTGTCATTTCTTCCAATTATTTTCTGCCTTACTGGTCCATTCACCTGTATGTGTTCGATAAAGTCTTACATACTTTTTCTTAGCATGGATAATTGGGTATATATATTAAATGCATTTTTGGCTCTAGGGAGGTGAAATATGCGGAAACAATTTTAGGTAATGTGAGCCCATTTTTAAATATGTTTTGATGTCCTTAGGTATGCTTATATTTGTATTCAGGTGTGTTTTTGTTTTTAATCCCCTGTGCGATAAATTGGATGGAGTGGTCAACGCCAAAGGGGCATGTCTTTAGATTATGTGTGCGAAAGCATTGATACGTGTACTTAATTTTCTTTCTTTTTTTTTTCTGTTGAAGTTTTGTATGTTTTGAAGCGGTTATAGCCCTGATATGGCTCTACGCAGTCGACTGGGCTGTAGACAACAATAACAGTCCCAATAACAATGCTGACAAAGATTGAGGTATGGGGTGGGGAAAGCAAGTGTCATAGATACGGGTGGGGAAAGAAAATGTCAGTTGTGTTTAGTGTGATATTGTTAGAATTTGTTTGCATTGTTCAAAAATTTCTCTGCTGAATGTCTGTTGCTCACTGCGCTTAGTGGATTATACTGATTTGCATTTTGAGCTTTCAGTTACGACAGTTGTGAATAAATGCAATCACACCTAGACGGATCCACTTTCCATTTTTGTTTCATAAAGAATGTGTTTCTGTGATATTACTTTTTAGTGGTTGAGTGGTACAGAAATGTAGCTGATCTGTTTTATGGATATAACGATTGTTGAGTATTTGCTTTTGAGTTTTGTATGCCATTATGAGTTTTTGCCTATAATAAAACACTTGTTTAAAAAGGTCACTGTGTATATATGTATGTAGTTCACAGTGACTTCAGTGAGAGTTGTTGCTATCACATATTTAGTGGTATTGCTTGCCTCGCTTTCTTGCTTATTTTGGTTTTCGGACTCACCTACGTAAACCCGGTTTCATCAATCATAGTCACAACGCCTCATGACCAGAAAGTGTTAACCCTTTTGATTCCTGCACCCTATCCACTGACTGCAAAAATTTAACCCTTGACTTCCTCACCCTATCCACCGGCTTACTGCAGGAAACTTGTGGATAGGATTAGGGATTTTTGTTTTGCTAGCATAGTTAATAATGCAGGGGCAGGGTGCGGGAGTCGAAGGGTTAGTACTAAACTCACTATCAATAACAGGAATTGCTCATTTACCACAGAGAGTGTCCTCACTGGCAAAAAGCCATCATCTTTTTGAACACGGATGTTGTGGATGAAAATTCACCCATCAGGACTTCCCACTGATGTGCAAAATGCGCATCAGTTACACACTAAACCATTATATCACTCCCTAAAATGTTGCTCTGTATGTGCACTTCACCCTCTAAATTTATGCTCGAGAGGTAGGCTCACTCTCTAAAATTGTGTCAGGCACGTTGGCCTGTATTCAGAATTGTGTCAGGCACGTTGGCCTGTATTCAGAAGGCCTAACTTTGGAACTGTCCGTGCTAGAAATAGCCTTGCATCATCACTGTACTTCAAAAGTGGGCTTTTGATATGTCAGATCTACTGCAAATCGTCTGTCATTCGAACTGGAAACTTCAGTTCAGCGCAGCACTAAAAAAAATGACATCTTTGATTGACAAGTGGTTGAAATGTATGAAGAATGTTCTGATAGCACTGATGAAAGTTTTGAACCGAAAAAGCCATCAGATCATTTATTTGTAATAAGTGTACTTTCACACCAGCATGTGTGTGCATGTGTGTGTGTGTTAATCACCGACACTTATTTCATCCTTTCGTACTTTAAGTGTTGAGCAGACCACATTGGCCTAATATATACCATAACTGACCAAGAGACCAGTCAGTAAAATGAAGTTTTAAGGTATTGCTTTGTTGTTCTGACTTCCTGAGATTAAAGACTGAATGTTAAAAGTGAGAGTGAAAATACCCTCTAAAATTTCAGATAGGGGGTGAAGCCATCCTCTTCACTAGCAGACAAGGGGGATCCCTGTTCCTACTTTTGAAGAATAACTTTGCACATTTAATGTTGTGGGAAAAGTTTCACCCAAACTAATAGAGGGAAACTGATAGGTGGTATGGTCTGCATAAATGGCAGCAAGAGCTATGAATTACTATTCTCTCTCTCCCTTCCACTCTTCAAAAAAAAAAACCTTTATAATTTTCTTTGTGTTTCTGTGCATACATCTGAGTGTGGATATGTGTAATTCAAATGTGCATACATGCTTGCATATCTAGGCACACGCATGTGTTCGTGTTTAGCACGCCCATGCATATGCTCAAAATCTCTGCTAATATGAGTGTGTGTGTGTGTGCATACATGTATTCATAAACATGTATTTTGAATGTTTTCATGTTGTATATTATTCATGATACTTTTAGTATGTGAATATGTTTGGTGTGTTATTTATTACACTTTCGTTACATAAATATGTTCTGATGCCACAGATTAAGATGTAGGAGAGAAAGATACCAACTGCCAAGAATTACATGCAGTCTGCTGACAAGTTCAATGCAAGTTGTGATTCACGGAATTGTCAACAAGATCAGTAACAGAACATTTTGTGATGCATTCTCATTGCTCATTGTATCACTGCTGACAGAGTGGCTCTTCTTGTTTCATCAAGATTTACTTGCATTTTTCATGCTGTTGCATACAAAATAAAATCAAAATCTGCAAAACATGACAAGGTCTTAAAGCATTTATCAATGGTACATGTATATGTGCATTTGTATGTGTGTTCGTCTCGGTGTTGGTGTGCATGTGTGTCAATTTGTTCATTTGGATGTGTGTGTGTATATGTGCACGTACATACTATTCTCTTTCTGCACCGACATTTATATGTAACAAGGATCGTTGGTGGTGTCAGCAACAATGCAGGAAGAGAGAATTACTTGAAAAGACCTGTTAAACTATGTATGAAGGAAAGAAGACACAGAAATTGAAAGATAAATACTCATTGATTAAAAACATGCATGTACAGCAAGGATGAATTTGGAACCACAGGATATGGTGTGAAAAAAATGAGACAACATCAGGCGAAGGCCAAGGGTGTAAAGCACATGCACACAGGGAGAAAAAGGACAAGAGGCAACTGTGTTGAAGGGGTGGGTTGGTGAAGGAGGAAATTACTGCTGGACAAAAAATTGCGTCTTCAAGTTAGACTTGAAAGGAGGAGTTAGTAACTGTAGAAGAGACAGGGGAAGCTCATTCCAACTGTATATATAGAAACAGAAAGTATGTAACATCTGTGGAACATATGTATCAAGGAATATGTAAACCAATAGTATCAGAGAGATCAGGCAGGTGGATGCAGAGACAAGTAGATGTAAAACAGTTAATACATTTGTTGCAGAATGTAGGCCTATTGGTTTTGTATGAAATTCTTCAAGCAACAGGCATTCAGCAGAGAAATTCTTCGAGCAACAGGCATTCAGCAGAGAAATTCTTTGAGCAACTGACATTCAGCAGAGAAATTCTTCGAGCAACAGGCATTCAGCAGAGAAATTCTTCGAGCAACAGACATTCAGCAGAGAAATTCTTTGAGCAACTGGCATTCAGCAGAGAAATTCTTTGAGCAACAGGCATTCAGCAGAGAAATTCTTTGAGCAACTGGCATTCAGCAGAGAAATTCTTCGAGCAACAGGCATTCAGCAGAGAAATTCTTTGAGCAACAGACATTCAGCAGAGAAATTCTTTGAGCAACTGGCATTCAGCAGAGAAACCGAAGCAAGGGAGTGAAATGACTGTGCTCCTTTCTTTTACAAAGAACAGGGTAAGTCACAGAAATCTAGAGACAAATGATACAAGAAGTAGGCAAACCAGAGAGCACAGAGTTACAATAATCAATCTAAGATGAGAAAAGAGAAGTGGTGAGTTTAGAGGCTATTTTAGTCAAAAGACACCAGCTAATAGAACTGAAACATATTCATGCAGCTGACAGTAACAAGACTGACAGGTTTGGCCTATTAACTTCTGCACGGACAGTCGAGGATCAAGAACGACACCCAGGTTCTTGACCAAATCAGAAAGTACAACGGCGTTTTCACCTACTTGGATAGAACAAACTGTTACAGTCGAGGATCAAGAACAATACCCAGGTTCTTGACCGAATCAGAAAGTACACAACAGTGTTTCACTTATTTGGATACAACAAACTGTTACATTGGAAAGCTTGTGCTTGGTGCCAGTGAGCATTGCTCTAAGCTTACTTCCATTCAAGAGTAGTCTGCTCTGTGCCATCCAGTTCTGGATTTCAACATAGCAATCAGAAGCTTCAGAGAGAACAGCTGACAAGCCTCTAGGAGATGCAATGTTGTAGAAATGCTGGGAGTCATCAAAAGACATGATACTTGATATTGTACTGACATGAGATTGGCAAGTGGTGATGTATAGAACGTGAAGAGGACTGGCCATAGTAGAGAACCTTGGAGGACCTCATACATAAGTTTAACTGGCTGGGGCTTGGACAGTACCATGGACCGATTGAAAGTAGTCGACTGGCTGGGGCTTGGACTTTACCATGACCGATTGAAAGTAGTCAGAAAGGTATGACAAACTACAAAACAGCACTACCTTGATTACCTAGGATTTCAAATGTATGCTCCAGCCAGAGAGAAGTACAGGGCAGAAAGATCCAAAAAAATAAGTAGGAAAGTTCAGCCACAGTCAGATGAAAGCAACAATCATTCACTGTCTAACGAGAATGGTTTCAATGCTGTTGCAAGGGTGACACTTTGAAAATGTGAAAAAACTGAAAATCAGGCTGGGGTCCAGGGGCTACCTTTGATATGTACACTTTTCATCTGAAAAAAGTCACTTTACCACTCAAAGGGAACTGTACAAACTATTCACAATGGAATTTCCGTCTGGGGCCTTGCTGAGAAAACGGATTTCCATCACCCAGACAGAAGAGTGGAACCCATGCTGTTGTTAGAAAACAAATCACTCACGTCTGAACGAGAATGGTTTCAGTGTTGTGGTTAGAGTGGTAAACAGATCAAAAAGGATGACAAAGTTGTTGGCTAAGAGATGTTTGGGCAAAGCAGAAAAATGGTAAGGCATGTTCTGTAAGCAAATTTAGAGTCTGGAGCTTATTCAAGAGAGATTCATCGCACTCGGACAATTCCATACGTGGTCAACCCAAACATGCAGCTATACATATATGACAGATTACTTGAACTTGTGCAAAACCCTTGACATTGGCAAGGTCTTGAAATAGGGAGGGGAATGGGACTCAAGAAATACAGATGCTATCAAAATGACTGGTGCAGTAAGCAAGCCAGCTTTGAATTACAGGTGGGACTGAACCAGAGAGATTAGATGCCAAGTCCATGGCTTTAACAAAAGAGCCAGCCAGTCCACGTTAGAGGAAGATGGAATACTTTGAGGAGCATTCACAGCTGCACACTTTTATTTAAAAACTAGACTGTCAACCACAACTTGGCTCAATCAATAATCTTTCATTCAAAGAAGCAATCAACTGATAGCAGAGTGAATTATGTACACAATAGTTTTAATGGCAGTTGTCATCACATGACAAAAATCATTAAATAATCAAAAGCCCATATCCATCTTCAAAAAAAAAGTCCATGTTTTCAAAATAAAAGTCCATGTTTTCACAAGTTCAACAGCCAATGAAATGAAACCACAGGAACCAGGCCTACTATCACAAGGAAACAGTAACTAAAATTTAATACATGACCATTTTCTTTACATAATTCCAATTACAGCTTCTTTTGTTGTTGTTGTTGTTGCTGTTGTTTTCAGCAACACCTTCCAGATCCTTTTAAGTTATTCAAACTATCTTAAGCTATTCAAATTGTCATATTTCTAAACATCTCTTACAGACCTTTTTTTTTTCACAGCTACATGTTTCTTTGTTGTTGTTTCTAAGTGACCGTCTTCCAGACCATTTTCAGCTTTTCAAACTATCACACTTCTAGTAATCTCATACAAACTTTTTCCCAACACATAAACCAAAGAAAACAAACTTTGGAAATAATGCAGAATCTGAGTTTCTTTCAAAAAAGGTAACAATAAGCTCACATCTTACAAATGTAATACTAGTAAAATAAAAAAAAAAGATAAGACTAGGTAGGACTTCAGGACCTGGTCAGCTCATGGGTTTATGTGCATGCTTAAAAAGTCTTGTGCCATGATCACCATCACATATACGAACATGGAATTAATTCCAAGCATTGAAATGTCACCTTGAGAAACTGAAACTGACAAATTAAAAAACATCAAGTTTTGAGGCAAACTTATTTTCAGCCAACATTTTCATTTCACACTGCACACTGTAGAGGGTTTCCCACAGTGTTTTTAAAAAGTGTGCACAAGTTTGGGAGTTGTGACCCCTTCCAGAACTGTGAAATATACTGAAAAACAACTTATTTCAGAAGAGAGTCCTTCCTATTCATTAAGGGAAATTGAATTGTATTCACGCACACAGCATAGAATCTAACAGTGAATAAACTAGAACATAAACACTGCAGGGGTGGGCATTGGGGAGGAAACAGGAAACAATCACCTCATTAAATGTTTTTTTTAAGAAAGTTTGCTGCATATATAAAAAAGTTACTTTTTATAAATGCACATAGTTTTGAACAGTGTTTTTCAAGCTGACATAGTTGGGTTCTTTTAGTATGAGACATGCTTGGTAAGAAAAAGTTATTTTGATCAGTGCATGGTTTTGAGAAGAATTCTTAAGTTGACAAGAGCTGGATTTTTCTTTCTTTAGTGTAAAGCATGTCTGGTATTGTGAACAAACTGGGAGTCTGGAACTGTGTTTTTCTATTGGACTTTTGGGAACCCTTAAGAATATATGTTTTATTTTGAAACACGATCATTCACCGGTTCTGATAACTTGAATTCTTGTATCTAGCAGAGTGTACGTTACACATATATGACAGTTGCTCAAGTTGCCAAAGACACAGATGGACAAGCAGCAGCTTACAACAATTCACACAGAACCAACAGAAAGGCAGCCTACATATTTATAGTACCATAAATACCAAGGTAATAAGTCATCAGAACTTGCTGCCATTCATATGTACAATACCTACTGCTGTGAAAATTGCAAGCTAAGATACCAGATAAACTGCTTTTTCCTGTTCCTGTCTTTTTGATTACATCAAAAACACTGATTTTCGTCAAGAAATAAGACAATTTTAAAAAAGATGACAGCAAGCATCTGTGCACAGTTTTATTCACCTTATCTCAAATCTCTTTCATGAAACATAAAATCGTCCCAAACCCTGAACATATTCAAAAACTTTTCTTCAATCCCTCACTCCAACTACCAGCTTCTACTTCTAGCTTGTGGAAGGCGGAGAGAAACGAGTCATTAAAACATTCACATGTACGCCAGTTGAAACTCTCATGCTTCTATTACTTTCTACCACTTAGATCCTCCCTTCTTCTTTTTCTTCTTCTGGGCTTGCGCTGGTTTTTGTTGTCGTGGGCCAGCAGCCTGAGGGGATGTGGTGGAGGCTGCCACAGAGGGGTGGAGGTTGCCGAGCCTGGCCGAGGTGACGAGGGGTCACTGCCACCCCCAGGCGAAGGTTTGCTGGCATCACTGTGGTGGAACGAGATGAATCACATTACTCTTTTTTCCAATACACTTACACATTTTTTTCTTCCGACGTTGGTGAGGTTTTTTTTTCTTAAAACGAACATCTGATAAAATACGGCAAAATAAAAAATCATCAAGTCGCACCGTTTTTCTTATCTCCTGTCCAATGTCTGACACCAAGCCAAAGCACTTCAATTAACTGGCGGAAATTGGACATAAAGAGTCCAAATGGACAGCAATAAACGATCCTCTGCATCAAAATAGTTGTGTGTGTGTGTGTGTGTGTGTGTGTGTGTGTGTGTGTGTGTGTGTGTGTGTGTGGTGTGTGTGTGTGTGTGTGTGTGTGGGTGCGTGTGCGTGCGTGCGTGCGTGCGTGATGTGTATGTGTGTGTAATTATTCTTTCGTGTTTTTTCTGGTTTGAGTGACAGATCAATTCAAATTCTCTGTAACAGGGAAACTTTACAAGGCAAACAATGAAAATATAATAATAATGATAATAAAAATTTTAAAAAATGATAATAATAATGACTATTTGCAAAGTGTCTCAACTCACAAGAGCCCTATGCCCTTCAATAAAGTATGAGAGGCAAAGACAGACACATATACAGTAATTACAAGTCAACCCCTACTATTATGACAAAAACAGGTGAACTGTAACAGCACCATGGTTAAGAAGCAGTAAGAATCAATCATACTCAAATATCCTCTTCCTATGTTGATCAGTGAATGACAATAACAAAACTTAACTTTTAACTTCATTTTGCACATTAGAAAAGATTTCAAACCAGCCAACCACACAACTCGCACCACAACACACACACACACACACACACACACACACACACACACACACACACACACTCTCTCTCTCTCTCTCTCTCTCTCTCTCTCTCTCACACACACACACACACTCACACACATAGAGCAAAAATGAGAATAACACTTACAGATCTGCCGAGACCATTCCTGAACCTTGTGTGCCTTTTCCTGCACATCAAACACACCCTTCAGTTACACAGATACACACAGTCACTTTTCTGTTTTTCTCCCACCTCTGCAAAAAGATGGCATACACACACATACACGCGCACGCATGCACGCACGCACACACACACGCACACACATACACACACACAACAATCTGATGTTTGCTTGAAGTGAAGTCAGCTTACCAATTTCTTTGCGCTTGTCTTTCCTCTTGCCTCGGAAATAAGACCTTTCTTTGCGTGGTAGCCACCTCTCTGGATCCAAATCTCCCACTTCTATATTGCTCTTGGGAAGTTTGCCTGCAACATAATTGATTTTTTTTCCTTTTCAAATGACAAAACAATATGCATACACTACTGGGCATATAAACTTACAGCTATGTCAGATTTCTTCTTCTTCTGCATTCTGAGTGATATGTATATGAATATATTCTGGTTGTTTGGCCCGCACTGCAAGTGTTCTGCAACTGTGCATTCTGCATACTCCATCTTTGGTGGGTAATCATGCTTGATTTTAGGGGTGGTGCATGCTGGGTAATCTCAGGTTTCTATAAGCCGTTACACTGAATAAACTTCTGGGATCTTTAACATGCGTATCACATGTTCTGCATGCATACACACATGAAGGGGGTTCAAGCATTAACAAGTCTGCAAGAATGTTGATTTGGATGACTGGGGAAAACATTTCCCGTCTTTTTCCCACCAGTTAAGATCACTGCACATGAAAGAGGTTCAGGCATTAGCAAACCTGCACATATGTTGACCTGGGAGACTGGGGAAAAAATCTCCACTTTTTACCTACCAGGCAAAGTCGAACTCAGACCTTGTGAATAGAAATCCAACATCCTGTCTAATTTGGCTATCATGTTTTACCTTTTTACCTACCAGGCAAAGTCGAACTCAGACCTTGTGAATAGAAATCCAACATCCTGTCTAATTTGGCTATCATGTCCATCATTGCTTTTCTCACACTGGACCGAGCAGCAGAGAAGTTTCAGTCTTTTTCTCCTAATTTTTGTATCTGGTGTTTGTTTGTTTGTGATCTTACGCTTGACAAAGGCCAGTTGGCTGAAAATTTGCACCCGTCTTGTCTTGTTGTATTAAATATGCGTTCTTATTCTCTTTTCATGTTTTTTTCTGGTTCCTGTTTGCCTGAACGCAGACAGTCACACTTGTTTTGGATGTCCATCATTTGTCAGACCTAACTTTTTGCCTCCCGCACGCTATCCACCAATTGCAAAAACTTAACCTGTTGATTCCCTCACACATTCCATGAACATCCTTCAGGAGCTGATGGATGGGGTGAGGGAGTCAAAAGGTTGTTTCTGCTTTGCTAGCATGGTTGACATACAGGATGCCAGTGGACAGGGTGAGGGAATCAAATGGTTAAGCACATGGACTTTGTGTTCTGAATGGTAAAAGCCACCGCTCACAAAATGGCAAAAACAAAGCATAAAAGAAGAAATGCTAGTATGCTTATTAAGTCAATATACTTACCCTTCTTCTTCTTCTTTTTCTTAGTCTTCAGTGGAACATCTCCAGAGCTGAAAACAATACAGAAAGACAAGATGTCTACATTACTTGTGATGTTTCATCGTTCACTTGGTGAACCTGTCATCATCATCAAAACATCATCAAAACATGAACTGTTTATCAATTTTACAAAATCACATTTCATTAAATTATCAAAATAAATTTTCTTAAGGCCAATGATAACCTTATGTCGTCAACAACTATACTAACAACAGTATTGCTCTTACATTATTTATAGGATTTTGTTGATAGCTAGTAAACTGCTGGGAAGGAGAAATTAAACTGATCAAAGTTAAAGTGGACAAAAATATTACATCTTGTAATCTAAGATGCATGGAAGTTAAGTGTTACTGTGGAAATTTGCTACAACTTGTTGCCTAAAATGTATGGCAGTCAATGGCTGAAGTTAAAGTGGAAAATGTTACAACTTGTAGCAAAAAATGAACAGTACTATATCAATGATGAAATTAAAGTGTATAAAGTGTAATTTGTATCCTACAATGAATGACAATCAATGGCAAAAATGGAAAAACATAGCCTGCAGCCTAAAATGAATGAATGGCAGTCAATGATTAAAATGGACAATTGTAGCTTGTGGCCTGAAATGAAAAGTACTCAATGGTTAAGTTCATGACAGGAAATGTTCAACTTGTAGCCTTAAGTGTAAGGTAGTCAATGGAAGTTCAATGCAGCAAAAACAAAAGGACACATAAACAAGCACAAATACTTACTGTCTAATGTTTATTTGATACCTTACTTCACATAGCTATAAGAAAATGCATCCATACAATACACAATATATATGACATTGTACACTTAGTCATCATCATCATCGTGCGTCTTGCCGCATGGCATCGGCAATCTCGTACCCTTTCTGTCCCCATCCACTGTGCAAAACTGTCTCATATTTCTCCCTGGGTCTACCTGGTGTTCTTTTTCCCTACAGCTTTCCTGCTGTGATATCATAAAAACACCACAAGGGGCTGGGAGCTAGACCACGAAGCCCTGCATAAGTTATTTTCAGTTCATAACAATATCATGCCTCTACTACATTTAGGCCAGAACAGGCAATCTACTGGTGCCACAATGCGAACAGTCAGACATGACATTGTATATAAAGCCAAATTAAAAGTGAATAACCAAAACATAATTTCTCAAAGCAAATAAAAACCCATCAGAGTAACTGGCAACATTCCTAATAAGTTTATACTACATACGACAAGAAACCCATAGGGTAATACTGACGGTCCAGGTGAAGCTTCTCCCTTCTGTGTCTTCTTCATGTACTTGGGTCCCAAGGTGCTGAAGGTGCTCTCTAGACTGTCCACGTCCACACCCTGAGCTATCTCGACACAGGTGGCAAATCTTTGCTGATTCTGTGCTATGGTTAAGGTTGACAACTCTATGTCTATGTATTAGAAGGTATGGTCGACAAAAAATCAAACATCTGCTGCTTTGTACTAGTGTTAAAAAGTATCTACTTTCATCTTTGTGATAAACTGATATCTAATTCCTTTTAGCTTTCAAAACACTTTATCTACAGAAAATATTTACTTTCACGTACTGGTACGTAATTTCACATGCAGTCACTCTGAATTTGATTTGAATATCAAATGATAGAATGAAAGTTTGAGAAATGCATTAGCTACTGCTGCTGTGTCTTACAATATACACAATATGAACCATTTTTCTATGAAGATATTCACCTAACTCATATGGCTTGCTGTGCACTACCTGTGATCAGATTTTTAGTGGAGCAAGAGCACTCAGCTGTTAGGCAAGCTGACCACACTCCATAATCATGTTACACTGTTGTTGTGTGTGTGTGTGTGTGTGTTGTGTGTGTTGTGTTGTGTTGTGTTGTGTTGTGTGTGTTGTGTTGTGGTGTGTTGTGGTGTGTTGTTGGTGTGTTGTTGAGTGTGTTGTTGAGTGTGTTGTTGGTGTGTGTGTGGTGTGTGTGTGGTGTGTGTGTGTTTTGGGTGTGTGTTGTGTGTGTGGTGTGTGTGTACATATGTGTTTGTGTTGTGTTGTGTCTAATGTTTGTGTTGTATGTTGTTTCTGTTGTGTTGTTTTGATTGTCTTGCGAGGTTTCTGCGTGTGTGTTGTGTGTGTGTGTGTGTGTGTGTGTGTGTGTGTGTGTGTGTGTGTGTGTGTGTGTGTAACATATGATGCTGTCATCATGTGCTGTGTCTACAACACACATAATATACCCACGTTTGTAATCCAGATGACAAAATATATCCTACGTCAATTATGTTTCTTCCAAAATAATGTCCTTGCACAGAAGACACACAAGCATTTCTAAGACAAAGACAAAGATATCTTTAGCATGCACCCATACACACATACAAGGTGAAGATGTGTAAGGATACTCTTTAGCCTTGGCTGTATCAAACTGAGAATATGCTGAGATAAGCTGTGCCAAGATTAAGGGATCTTTGGGGTTACGCCTGCACGCACACATAGGAATGATCAGTCAAAACACACCAGTTCAGATGACATTTGTGCTGCTAACAGAGTAAGTGTACTCAATAATAACGAGATATTCATTTACCAACTTTAATCTGTATGCTATAAAATTTATATTAAAAAATGGACAAACCTACTGAAAATAATTTCATAGGCATTTTCTTTTATCTGCACTTTATTCTTATAATCTCTATGTTGCCAGATTTGTTCATCATGAATAAATCACGAAATAAGCTTAAAAATATACACCTTTCCACTTTCTAAACTCAACTTCTACTGATACATATAACTACTCATTCATTTTCCTCTTCTTTCCTTAGATTTAAAAAAAAATTGTTAGCTTCAATGACAAATAGAAACATCTATCATCAGAATCATGCCTTGAGACATAAGTCTACAGAACACAATACATACTCTCTCTCTCTCTTTCTCACTCCTCTCTCTCTCCCCCCCCCCCTCCCTTTCATGCTCATTTTGAGATCAGCCACCTATCTCAACAGGGCTTTGATTAAAATTGTAAAAGACAATGAATCATCAAATGCTTTCTCCCCAACCCACTCTTCCCTGTTCTTATCCCCGTTTCAAAGACAGACAGTACTAAGAACAGGTAGAAAGATTGCAAAATTAATGAAACACAAAATGGACCTCATGACACAAAAACTTACTTCCTCTGGTCCTCCAACATCTGGGCAGCAACCTGAGAGTTCCCATGCTTCATTTGGAAATTGGAATTGGCCTGAGTGAGAACACTCAGATCAGGAGACTTGGGCTGAAACAAGTGTGTCAGTACCATGTTATGTTTTGTGTAGGTCTCCTATACTGAAAATCAACATATTAAACCTGATTTAAAAATTTTACAGGCAAAGAATATGTGCATTTGTGCATGTGTGTGAGGGGGGAGTGTGTACACATATTTGCAGAGAAGGTGTATAAATCTACATGTGGATTTACACGGTTTGAAGTTGGGAGCATGTGAACTATTAGTCTAAGTGAATGTTTTGTCTTATCAGAATCCATACGCATGAATGTTGCATTTTGATATTCTATCTTATATAAAAAAAAAAAAGACCCATGCAACTTCAGACACTTCAACAAAATGAAAGCAACAGTTCTGATTGCTAAAGCAGGCAGTGTACAAATAACAAATACAATACTAAATAAAATGCAAATGCATTTGTATCTGCCAAGAATACATCCACAATCATTTCTTCTGATGCAAGTAAGTAAACACCTCTACATATGTAAATTACACCATGCTTATGCTGAATAACAGTACACACACACACACACACACACACACACACACACACACACACACACACACACACACACACACACACACACACACACACACACACACACAACCTGGTTTACATGTATATACCTGTTTTTTCTTGTACCAGTTGACAGCACTGATGAGGGTTTCAGAAGCAGCAGTGGCATCTTCTTGGCTCATGTACAGAGTAACAAGGGCAGAGACCTGAAGACAATATATAACAACAGATGTAGACAATATATAACAACAGATATAATCTCTTTATCAAACAACAACAATACACAGCTACTATGGGCAACTACCTCATAGCAACTCATCTCAGAAGCACTCCTCTTCCCCTCCCCCTCGAAAAAAAGAAGCAGGTGGATTTGGGAGACTATGTAAAACCACAACATATGTAGTATGATAAAGGCATGTAATTAGCTGTCATCACAGTAATACAACACAATTCTTTTCCTTATCAATGAATGATGAAAACGTCTCTGAATTTCAAGATGAGAGCTTAAGCTAGCACAAGCAAGTACATAAACTAGTAAATAGTTCCTATAAATATTTCGGACTCATTTTGAAAGTTAAAACGCTGCTGCCCTTTTGAATTCAAAGAAATAATGTTTCAAATTTGTTGTGAATCCACTCACCACTCCTGGCTTGTACTGAGTATCTCCCAGTGCCTTCAAGGCTTCGCATGCAGCATACACTTTGCCTTGGCTCAGATAGACCTGAACCTTTGTAAGCTGAAGCATGAACTGCTGGTCAGGGTGTGCGTCTGCATATGCCTGTAATCATCATATTTCTTTCATAATTTCATACTGTACCTACTTCTGTTTCAATACTGACATACTGTTTAAAAGAATAAAACATACATAACAGAAAGTAAAAACATGGCATGTGAATAAAACAAACTGAATAACACCTAAATAATTTTGAACATCATAAGCGCTCGTTATAGTCAGACTATGCTCCAACATGAATGTCACAAATTCTCGGATAATGTCTGGGAAAGAAAGAAAAAAACACCTACAAACCAACCAACCAACCCATTCATAATCACTAATTCTGTCTTGAGAAAGAAAAACCAATTGATAAATTAACATTAATAATCACTAATTCTGTCTTGAAAAAGAAAAACCAACTTATCAAGTAATCAATGAATCAGTTTGTACACTGTTTCAGAAAAGCACAAGCTCAGACCAGTTCAAATAATAGGACACATGGCAGGGTAATAATCACATAGAATTACATTTTCAAGACAAAGCAATGTATGTAAAATAATAAATCAAGACATTATCATAGTTCAAACTGCAAGATTTATCATTGATAAAGTGACAGAAGACGGTTCTGACTGAAGCAATAAAGAAAAGACTTAGGTTGCAAAAGAGCTGCAAAACATCAGACTTATCATAATGTCAATGATTTATTGTGTACACACACACACACACGTGTGTGTGTGTGTGTGTGTGTGTGTGTGTGTGTGTGTTGTGTGTGTGTGTGTGTGTGTGTGTGTGTGTGTGTGTGTGTGTGTGTGTGTGTGTGTGTGTGTGTGTGTGTGTGTGTGTGTGTGTGTGTGTGTGTGTGTGTGTGTGTGTGTGTGTGTGTGTGTGTGCTTGCAGCATCAGACTTATCATGATGTCAATGATCTGGTGAGTGCACACATGTTTGATACATTGTGTGTGTGTGTGCGTGTGTGTGTGTGTGTGTGTGGTGTGTGTGCGTGCGCATGTGTGTGTGTGTGTGTGTGGTGTGGTGTGATTGTGTGTGTGCGCGCGCACGCGTGCGTGCGTGTGTATGCGTTTGTCTATACACCAATGACAAGATGACAGAACACAAAAGATGATCACCTGTAGCAAAGCCACCCCTTTCTCTATATTCTTGTCTTTCACATGCTGCGCAGCACTGATCAACATACATGACATCAAGTCAGGGTTTTGTTGCATTAATTTCTCTGCCTCCTTCAGACACTGTTCACCCTGCACACAAACATAGAGGTTTTAATCAATGAAGTCTCAGTGGCACCATGGTTCAACATGCCATACATCTGTTCGTGTTGTGAGGGAACTTGGATGCTGTTGCAAGTTTGCAAATTATTAGACATCTAGCAATTTTTGCAATCTCAGGAAAAGTGTTGTGTAGTGTGTGTGTGTGTGTGTGTGTGTGTTGTGTGTGTGTGTTGTTTGTGTTGTGTTGTGTTGTGTTGTGTTGTGTTGTGTTGTGTGTGTGTGTGTGTGTGTGTGGTGTGTGTGTTGTGTGTGTGTTGTGTGGCTTGCAGCATCAGACTTATCATGATGTCAATGATCTGGTGAGTGCATCTAGCAATTTTCGCAATCTCAGGAAAAAGTTGTGCCCCTTTGACTGTGACGCCGAAGAGTTAAATGTGAAAAAAAGTAATGATAACAAATAAACACATAAGTCATTACAATCCTAATGAATAAGCCTTCACAAACAAACTGTTGATGATTGTACACATACAGACATGTTCAAGGCACTGATGAGAATAAGTCTTATCCACAATGCTGTGCATAATCTGAAAATGAAGAGTATCAGTGTGCCAGTATGTGTGCATAATTGGATGTGCATGCGTGCGTGTATGCATGTGTGTGCACACATGTATGCATGTGAATGGACATTTCAGAATACAATTTATCTGAGAATGTGTGTTATGTGGAAATGTGTGCACTCCTCTAAACTTGTGTGCAGATTTGTTTGCAACTATCATTGTGTAATTCTGAATGCTCTGAAGACCACACCATATAGACACTTGAGTATACAGAAATCATTCCACTTATCAGAGGATTCGAACTATCAGTGAGTTGAATATCAACAGTTGAATGCTTGGAGGACCACACCATATGACATTTGCAGAACAGACAGTAGTTCTTCCACTGGTCAGAGAATTTTAAGTATGAATTTTAACACATAACCAGAACACAATTCTCAAGAAAGAAGTATCAGCTGGGCCCAATGTCACAGCAACTGCAGGTCTATATTTACCGTCTCATGTATATACACAAAACCAAATCAAAACCAGTCAGTGAAACAGATGCACACATGGCTGTAGTCCTTGAGACTGACGTGTGCCAACTATTTTAATACTAATATTATTAATACGTATGCATACTAATGCAAAACAACTTTCCAGAATTACACAAATGTACATCAAAATAACAGTCATGAACAAACCGTACACATACAAAAATCACAGACAAAACTCGACTATGAACCTAGGTTAAAAAAATATATATATATATTGGAAATGTATCAGAAAAGAAAACAGCACAGACAGGGAGAACTGCAGGTGGAAGGGAGTGCAGGAGTTACAGTGTTAATGTGTGTCCAATAATCAAACAAGAGAATACAAAGACAGACGCAAACAAATGGTACACATGCCTGGTTGGAATACATATGAAGCAGACACTGGTTAACAGCAATAGTCTCCTTCTGGGATGCGCTCAGTTTGGCCTTGACACTGTCCACGGTTGCGGCCTTCATCTTACGTTTGGAGTCAAAGACGTTCTGGTCCTTGTTCACAGTCACAATGTTGTTGGACAGCACAGCACACAACCCAATATCTGAAGGCCTGAGAAGTTACACAACACACAGAAGGCCTGAGAAGTTACACAACACACACAGCAGTAAGAGTAGTTTAGAACATAACTTACAAAAACACTGCGGCAGAATGATACAGTTCATGACATATTTCTAAAAGACTACAATCATCAGCATTTCATTCACAATGTAGCACTCACAATTTCAGAATTTAGTTTACACACAGAGCAAAAGATTAATAAAACATGAACGCATAAACAGATAAGAGGAATTTTACAAATATACATACATGTGTATGTACACATACATATATACATATATATATATATATATATATATATATATATATATATATATATTATATATATTTTGTTATGTGTGTGTGTGTGTGTGTGTGTGTGTGTGTGTGTGTGTGTGTGTGTGTGTGTGTGTGTGTGTGTGTATATATACGTTACATAATATATATCCTAACACATGCATGCATGCACGCACATGCACAGCACAAAACTTTCAGCACACAACCACATTTTCTCATCCTTCCACCATCCTCACCCTAACCAAACACATATACTCAAAGAAATGTCAAGGAAGGGGAAACCCAAAAACCATTCTGTTGTCACTGAGATGGGATAACAACGCACTGTTTGTAAAGAAAAATTGCTATTACTCTCAAAGCTGCCGAAACATTTTCAAAACAGATCTGAAGGAAGAGCGGCACCTTAACCAACTGAACATGGAAGCTGAACTTCCTTGGGCCTACATCAAATAATACCCTCACTTCAAAAGGCAGTCAAAAACCCAGAAACAAGTCTATGATAAGAAAAGAAGGCCAAAAACAGACTGTCTTTCAAAACTGACCAAGAACAAATCACACAATCCATGGAAAATTTTGGGGTAAACTGGAAGAAAAGATGGAGATATGATAGCAAGAATCAAAATCAACTTATTTCTGTGGAAACACTGTACAGTTTTCAGGCCCACAGAACAGACAGTAAACAATTTACCTGTTCTTTTGAACCAGGTTGTACAGCTGAGAAGCTTCCTCTGTGCGTCCTTTACACTGCAACAGGTAGCCCATCTGTACCCTGCACACAATTATAGTGTTACCAATGAGTCAATTGTATTTGTCACGCAAAAGTGAAGTCCATTTTTACTCATTAAATAAATCAATCAATCAAAAAACAAATACACACTGTGAGTGTGTCTGTGTGTGAGAGTCTAGAATCTGAATGTTATGCCTGTGTGTGTGAGAGAGAGTTAATGAGTGAGAGAAACAGTTGAGACCAACAAACAGACAGACAGACAAGACACAGACAGACCTTATGTATCACCTTGATACCTCTATCACATATGATAGATTATTTACATGCTAATATTCTTATTCTTGTTTCTGACTACTCATATTCCTTGATTTTACCACTATTTTTTTTTGGGGGGGGGGGTTGTTTGGTCCTTCCAAAATTAATTAAAAACTCTCACAACCTAGCCATTTCAGGAGACCCAAACTATACAAGTAAAATCACCTACTGGACAAGTCAATATGGCAAAAGTAGTCAGCAGAACAGACTACTGACCAGAAGGTTGTGGGTTCAAACCCCCAAGTCCAAAATGTATCGAGACATTTTTCAGCCTTGGCCCACTATCTTATCAAGAGCTGAGTACGCTGTGGGCTTGTCGAGAAGACAGGGACCAATCAGTCCAGTTTCATCCATTTACCAATGTGCCACTGAGACTGTTGCTCATATTTCCTGACTAACACTGCAGGTTCTCTCTCTCTCTCTCTCTCTGGCCCAGTTAACACCAGGATATATCATGATGGCACTGTCACAAAGTCTCAATCCAAGACAAAACTCCATGACATCATCATCATCATTCCATTTATCATGAAATCATCAATCATAAAGCTCCATGACATCCTGATCATCATTCATCAAGGAATCATCAATCACCATAGTATCAATCATGAAACCTGTCCCAGATTCTGTGGCCCTTCACAAATGAATGGCACACATACCTGGCTGGAATACATACGAAGCAGAAACTGGTTAACAGCAATAGT
>JAPXFY010000018.1:48018431-48023431 GCA_030674185.1 Monoplex corrugatus | reverse complement strand
TGTAAAGCTTTACAGAACACAGGTGAATGGGACAGCAAGGCAGAAATTCATAGGAAGAAATGACAAAAAGCAATAGAGAAGCTGAAACAAAGAAAGTGACAGAAAAGCGGAAATTTCCAGCACAATATTTCCTGAAGGATGGAATACTATTTATACTGAAAGAGCCTCCAGCATCCCATCCCCATGATGGTATATGTAATTTACATACCTGAGTGTTTTTCAGGAGATCTTTGTACAGATCATAGCATTCTTCATATTCCTCCAGGCGATACAGCTGAAAAAATAATCTTTGCATCAAATTCATGTATCCTGTGACTAATAGAAAAATTCAGATGTCCTCAGCAATGAAATTCTACTGCAAAATGCCTAATACACATATCTTCCAAAAACATTTTACCAACTGACCCATTTTTCATGCAACTTCAGTGGTATTCCTTGCAAAACACCGTTTTATCCTCCAGGTTAAAAATAAAAAAGGTCAAACAACACCAAATCCAAGTTCACTTCGTCAAATTCGCAGAGCAAGAAGTCCATACCATGGGATGGGAATTTTTTTAATATTTGAGAATGTATATGAGAAACAGCTGTTTCATAATACTAGTCATTATTCTGTCACTTCTTAGTTTCAAAACTAAGTTGTAATTACGCTGTAATTATAATGTGTTGCCTGTAATCATTTAAAACATATCATTTGCAATCATGTAGAAAATATCACTTTATGAGGGGCCATGATCTATTACAAGAAGAAACCATCCAATCTAATCCAATCCCCCGCCCACCTCTCTCTCTCTCTCTCTCTGTTATATTTCTTCAGTGCAAATGACATCAAGCTTAACCTAAAGTGACCGTGACAGAGCGCACATACTCACCACTTGTGCAAGGAGTTCCTTAGTACGAACATCAGGATCACTGACAGAACGTATAGTAGCCAAACATTCCTGAGTACGATTCAATCGGTACTCACAGTAGGCCCGCTCAAACTTCAAAGTTCTGTCAAAAAACAAACATATATATATATATATATATATATATATTATATATATATTAATATAAATATAATATATATATATATTCTGCTATTATGGGACTTCAATCAATAATATACAACCCGTAAAATACAAACTTACTGAAATCTGAATCAAACTGATTGCCACATTCAAGCAACACAAACCACAAAAACACGAACACAGAATCAGAACGCATATTTAATATGACAAAACAAGACAGGTGCAAATTTTCAGCTAACTGGCCTTTGTCAAGCATATATGTACAAAAGACAACAAATTACAAAGAATAAATGTACGACACTTAGCAACAAAAAACAATAGCTTCCCAATCATGGTGTTCAGCAGAAGAAAAACGCAGATATGAATGTTGTGTGTATGATATACATCTGCCATTTTTCCTGCTGAATGCCACATTTGGAAAGTTGTCTACTGTTTGTTGGTTGTTTTTTGTGTTGTTGTTGTTGTGTTGTTACTGTTGTTTTGTTCTAAGCATTACACATTTATTCTTTGTTGTCTTTCGCACACTCTTGACAAAGGCCAGCTGGCCGAAAATTTGTATGTATAAATATATGCGTGTATACAAATACATACATATACATATATATACATAACTATACATATACATAATAAATAATATATACAATATAATGGAAATAGACTAAGAATGCCAGAGGGTAAAAAAACGGTAACTTTGTTCAGATACACCGATGATTTTAGATTAATAAAGAAGTATGTATTGCACCGTCACGATGCACTGTATGGTATGGTATTGTAAATGACCTATGTCACTCAATGTTTGTGACCAATGTACCATGAAAAAAACAAAAACAAAACAAAAAAACCCACTAACAGTGTACACACACACATGCAAATGATCAAATTCAAAACGCACATAAACCAAAACACAATTTATCCGAACTCATCTAAAGTTCTACATTTTTCTATGTTAAAACCTTGACTTGAGTAAGTTTGACTAAATAATGCAACAAGTAAGTAACACATATAAAGTAAATATTAAGTTTCATAGATATCTTCTATAAGACAACATTGTGGCTACAAATATTTACCACACATTAATCCAACAAAGCAAGACAGTGAGTGTGTGAATGAATAAGTGAGTAAGTGTGAGAGAAAGACAGACACAGAGAGAGAGAGAGAGGGAGACAGTAGTGTGTGTGAGTGTGTGTGTGTGTGTGTGTGAGAGAGAGAGAGAGAGACAGTGTTCATTTGTTTAACTTTTCTTGAATTTCATGTCAACAGTGTATTTTATGCGTGCATGTACATATGTACATGTGTGCATCTGTGCGTGCATGCATGTACGAGTGCTTGTGTGCACATGTGACAATAATTATAATTGTAACAATATATATAACAGTGATTATACTGACATGTGTAATACATTATATATGTACAATAATATAACACTAGCGATACTCATACTGACACTAGTGATACTCATACTAACTCTGCTTTTTCTTTATCCTTGGCAATTACAGTCAGAGCATCCTCAAATTTGTCCTGTTGCATAAAGCTGACCACTCGACACTGGTAAGCTTTCACCTCTTTTGGAAAGTGATGCAGGACTGAAATGACATTAAACAAGTGTATTATTAATACTGTCTTCCTTATCTATATAATAATAATAAATAATAGTAAGTTCATTTATACAGCACAAACACTCATTCATATCATACTCATAGGCATGCTCACCACACTTTACAGTAACAAAATAGTATTAACCTTTAAACAAGTAACACCTGACAATGACAGAACATGAAATGAAAATAAACGTCTAGGATATATATATAGAATCACTTGTCTCACATTGAAAACAATGTTCTCGTACAATCACCAAAATTTAATATGTCAGGCCTAATTAGCACTTAGGTGGACTATCTGGGAACACTGGATGCTGTTGGTATTTTGATGCGGGCTGATTGGTGCTTTTGATAGAGCCATGGACCCAGGATTTGATATCCTGAGTTCAACTCTAGCCCATAACATTAAAATTTGGCCTGTTTGTCGCCCATCTTAATGTTTCCTTTATTCTGGTGGTGTCAGCTTAATGTTTCGAAGGTCTTCCCCCCAACCCGCATCCTCTTTGGGCTCTTCAGTTCAAGACCTTGCCAGTGCATAGGGTTTTTGCATAGGCTCAGGGAGTCTGCCGGGTAACTGCTAGCAGATCAGATAGGATGGAATGCATACAAAACTGTCCAAGTGCAATGAATCCCTCTTGAATATATCCCAATAAACTCCAAACTCATCATAAAGAAAGAGAAAGAACAAAACAACACAAACTGACAAAGGAATGTAGAACTTCACATCACACACACACACACACACACACACACACACACACACATTCAGAATGTCAAGATTTCTGACCACTGACTCAAGCTGTTATCCTCTCTTTGTTTCACATACATGCACATGTATACATGCAATGATGTACACACACACACACACACACACACACACACACACACACACCACACAAAGACAGAGCAGATGAATGACCCCTTAGCCAATTTTTCATCCTTCCGTTTTACACACACACACACACACACACACACACACACACACACACACACACACACACACACACACGCACACTGAAATTGAAAAGCTAGAGTAAATTTATCCTGTCTAGTGTGATTTTTTACCCAAACTGCCATCCTCTCGCTTGCACACACATGCAGTTGATGGAAACACACAGATGAGACATCCCACACACAAACATATCAAGTGAAGCCTGATGATCAAATACAATCTTGAAACTTATTTTGTCAAAATAAGTTTTAACTCACTGAGCCTGGTGCCCAATATACTGTCTGGCATGACCAATTACCTCTCAGCTCCCGTGCTTAACAAATTGTCAGGTGGTTTTACACCCACTTACTTTCAGTTTTAATAATAAATTGTATGAATATGTATCAGGGAAGGGAGCCTACTCTGCTGCTTCTTCCATTCTAGTAACCCACAAACTTTGACAAGCAATTCTGAAGCAATTTTACACCTTGTTTGGTCAAATGTTTGGAATCAAGATGAGCAGACAAAGTCAATTTACTTTGAAAAAAGCTTTACATGAAATCTACCTTAAAAAAAAAAAAAAACAAACAAAAACATGTGATTTTTAACCATGAAACAGAAGAATAAGCCTCTGAAGATGAATGATTCTTCATCAATCGTCACTCCACTTGACAATGTATCCTCACAAACTGAGAAAGAGGTGAGAAGGTGAAAAAGATAAAATGGGGTAGAAAATCAAGCACTAGCAACAAGTGGGTCTGTTCAGTATACTGCTGCTTTCTTTGTTGACCTAATCCACTGCAAGAAAACAACTCTTGCCAGTGACTTTGGAAATGAATGTTCATTTGCAATGCTGCTGACACCACCCCCCACCCTCAATGTGAATAAAGGGGGCAAGGAAGAAGAAGTGC
Organism: Monoplex corrugatus; assembly: GCA_030674185.1. Lineage (NCBI taxonomy): Eukaryota > Metazoa > Mollusca > Gastropoda > Littorinimorpha > Ranellidae > Monoplex > Monoplex corrugatus. The sequence continues at coordinate 48,018,984 of JAPXFY010000018.1, read as the reverse complement.
TGTCAATGTGAACTTTTTTTTTTCTTTTCTTTTATTTAATTTTATTTTTATTTTATCTTATTTTAGTGTGTGTGTCACTCTGTGTGTGTGTGTGTGTGTGTGTGTGTGTGTGTGTGTGTGTGTGTGTGTGTGTGTGTGTGTGTGTCACTGTGTGTGTGTGTCTGTGTCTGTGTGTCTGTGTCGTGTGTCTGTGTATTGTGTGACTCAGCCAAATGGCATCGTTGAACCAGAACAGTGGTAGCACTGTTCGGCCTGTTGCTTCAGAGGTGTTGCCATCACTGATCTATGAAATAAATCAACAGTTCTGTAGCAGAATATGTCAGCCTAATGCAGTTTTAATTTTCTTTAAAATTTTTAAAGAAGTTCAATGAAAATTAATTTACATCTCCTCACTCACCCAAGCTTCTCTTCTGGGCATAGTGATCAAGACCATTACTCTGATTGGATAAATAATTTGCTTTCAATTTCATGTCATGTTTTGTCTGCTTTTGGTGCAGGCAACAAAAGAACACTTCAAATTAGTTTCATCAAAATTTTTTTATATTTTAATTTG
>JAPXFY010000018.1:47930931-48013431 GCA_030674185.1 Monoplex corrugatus | reverse complement strand
GCATGCTCAACAGTCTTGCTTTTCCAACTTTGTATTCCTCCACTATGGATTTCAGAGGTAGCTTCCATATAACATTCAAGAACTCTCTTCCTACTTCTAATTGATAGGCATTTGTTGGTAAGAATGCTACATGCGGATAAACCTTTGCACATAATGTGATTCTCAAACTTGACCACTCCGCTTTAAAAAAAACAAAAACTGGCATCTTATTTTTGTGGCTACTTGCTGTTATGGACGTGAGGAGATGTCAGTGTTTCTTATTTCACATACTCGGACAACTTCACATATACACTAAAATTGAGAAACAAGAAAAAAGTAAAGACAACAGAACTGTCATCAGATTTATTCATGTATAAACACCATTAAACAATATCACAGTGTAAATTACCAGAGATGACTAAACTTTCAAAAAAGAAAAACAGACAAAATGGTAAAAACATATATCTTTTTCTTGTTTCCTTAAACATTGTGGGCGATCATATCCTAGAAAACACATTTTCTCAAACTGTCACTGTCTGTCTAGACACACATTTGACTAAAAACCTCATGAACAGCTCTAAAAAAACATCACTGAAACAATTACATTTTCATTTCAGTTACATTGAAGACGTCCTTCCAGTTCAAATTTATACATCAACTGCTTCCATTTAATCAGATTTACTTAATCTGTTAAAGATCAGTCTTAAAATCACTGGCAATCTTGTGGAGCCACATATCAGACAAATATGGACAATGGTGTTGATCAGGACAAAACAAACAAACAAAAGCAAACAAGAAAATGTAAAAACAAAACGGACTGTAAACATGCATAAACATGTACTATATATATAACAGCAATGCTAGAAGAGCTTTGGAATCAGTCTTCAAATCACAGTACTGCAGAATTATGATATTCTAACTATACAAGGCAAGGCCAATATAATATATACTGTATAATATAATACTTTACAGTCTATGTAATGCTAGGTGTTCCATATGTAGTAAAACTAATAAAACTGAACAATAATGTATACGTATTATGACAACAAGAAGGGGTGCAGAAGAGTCACTCAGATACATGATACAGACTTAATGCTGATGAAAACTATTTCTGTACCAATCATACCAAACGTTTAACATGCAGTCACCCACTGTTCTAAAATGTTAATGCTGATAATTTAAAGCTAAAACTTAATAAAAAATGAAACACCCTTTCAAAATAAAAACACCATTTCAAAACATAAAAACAGCATCTAAAAAAAGGCACAAATCCAAACAAATTTCAAAAGCAGCATTTGTATAAACAAGTGTAAACAATAATAAAGATATTGGAACAAATCTCTGATCCATGAAATAAAATTTATGTAATCACATCGAAGCTCAACTCAAAGACAAATGGAATAAATAAAATACACATACACAGTCAGAACTCACAACAGATATCAACTAAACAAGCTTTTGAATTTCTAATCAGTTTAGAGTTCACAAACCATATCTCTTTGTGTAGTCAAAAAATCCAACAACCCAAAGTGTATATGCATATACCATCACATATAAAATGCAGATCTCAGAAACAAATTACCGTTTTGAGTTTTATCCTCCTTTGAAAAGTAACTTTGAACAGTTTGTCCGATCAGCAGTTAAAGAATGAATAGTGTACATCTGCAAATGCCTCTGTCTTTCTCTCTGTCTGTCTGTCTGTTTCTCTCGTTCAGTCACTCATTCACACACACACACATTCACACACACATTAAATGTATGCATGCAGATTTATATCCACATATGTACAGACAGCAATAATATCACTCAGAAACAAATCCAACCCATCAAACCATGTCCATATCACCACATGAAGAAAACATGTAAACATTATAAAGCCCTTTAAACTTTACCCCAAGCTAAGGTAATCATATCTAAATTTTATCAATTTTACTTTTCATTGAGCTAAGCTTTGTAAAGATGTGTAAATAGCACAATATAACCTGTACTGATCATACACTCTTGGAACCTAATGAAAATGGCTTTTCATGTCAGGTGTCCTTTCATGAATGGGAATGCACATCAGAAACAGAATGAAAAAGTCATATTGTGAACATCTCTATGGCTACTAATATTCACACAAAGTTGGAATGGATGGCGATGCTAATCTTTGTTACATTGGCAAGTGATCTAGCACTGAAATTCTTCCTTTTTTGTTTTGTTCTGCTTTGTTTTGTTTTTGTTGCTACAGTCACAAGTTTATATTTCACATTCCTGACCAAACAAACATAATCAACACACATCAGCAGCACTTAACAGAATAACAATACCAATCACAATTTGCTCTTTTTCTTGCTAAATGAGAACTGACGAAAAAGGTACGCAGGGGAACAGAAAGGGAAGGGAGACTACGAACAGTTTTTGTCTTGACAAACTTCAACCCCTTCCCTTCTTTTTACCCCTCCCCCAAGCCCCTTCCTTTAGGAAAAAGGAATGTTTTAAAGCTCATGATCCTTCATCAATTTTACTCCATGACATATAGGCTACATCAAAATGGAGTAAGAAATCACAGATTTTGACGTCATCTATAGACATAATACCAAAGAGAAGTTACAGATCAACTGCTCAGTATCCATAGTAACTAGGGACATCATCATAATTGTAATCCACTGTTTCCACATGGCGGGTGATCTTCTGGGCCGCATGTCTGGAAAAACACAATGGAAACAATGAACAATATTCAATAAAGTTGAGCCCTCTGAAACATAATTTTATTCAAATCTATCAACTGCTCCAACAAAACGAATAATGTTTGTAAACCTGAAGTTTGTCTGAATTAAACTACATCAAAATAAGAACATGTGAATGTGAATGTATTCATATTATGCAATTATACACATCACCACAGTGGACACGAATATGAGTGGTCATGCATGTATGTGTGTGTGTAAGCATACATGCATGTGTGTACACACATTGTATGCATAGTTACTGTGTGTGTGTGTGTGTGTGTGCGTGCGTGCGTGCGTGCGTTGGTGGTGTGTGTGTGTGTGTGTGTGTGTGTGTGTGGTGTGTGCGTGTGTGTGTGTGTGTGTGTGTAAGCATAAATGAAGAAAATTTTCAAAGACATGTGTACATTTTCAGTTTGGAGAGATAATCAGCTCTCAAAGGATGAGATACAGCATGACTGACTGAACATGCTATGTTGCATTTTTACTTTCACTTTCCTGGAGGGGGGGGGGGGGGTATCATTTTGTACAGGGTCAGATCTATCTAACTGTTGCCTGTCAGCATTCACCGAGACATGGCAGAGTATGTGCAATTAAATTCCACTTTTCCCACAACTAGCTTCGTTTTTAGACAGACTTCTTTTTGTAAATTTGTTTACATCACATTCCTACAACCAGTCTGAAAACATTTCACACTTAAGAAATGGTTCAGGCTTTATTGTAACTACCCTTCAGTTCAACAAAAATATTCCACACTTAAATAACCCAGAAAAGCAATATAAATAGGACCAGCATGTGCACAACAGAGAAATTAGAGCACCTGGTCACAACAGGAAAAGCCAGAGGGAAGAGACCACCAAGTAGACCAGGGAGATAATACTGGACGGACAGCAGAGTGGCGAGGACAAAGAGGGTGGGAGATTACTTGCAGAGACAAGGATAGATGCATATGGAGGGCCATGACGCTAATGCATGCAGCAGGGCACATGATGATGATGATGATGTGCACACCATGACACAGGTTAGATTGTTCTCAAATTCAGGTTCATATCGCTTATAGCACGGCCAACCGTTTTTTTTACATCATATGACCCCAAAAGCACAGTATCCTATGTACTCACTTGCTGACTCCCTTGCAGTACAGCATGGTGAGGGTGCGCAGCTTTTTGCAGCCTTTCCTCAGATATTTAAGGGCTTTGTCTCTGTTGAAAGTGAGAAGGAGTATGCGTTACAAAACAGTGACTGTGTGTGTGTGTGTGTGTGTGTGTGTGTGTGTGTGTGTGTAGTGACAGTGTGTGTGTGTGTGTGTGTGTGTGTGTGTGTGTGTGTGTGTGTGTGTGTGTGTGTGTTGTGTGTGTGTGTGTGTGTTGTGTGTGTGTGTGAGAACAACTTTTACATTAAACTGGTAATACATGATCTATTATGATGATGATGATGATGATGATGATGCGTGTGTGTGTTGATAAGGAGATATGTGTGTATAACAAAACAGCTCTATATATATATATATATATATATATATATTATATATATATATATATATATATATATATATATATATATATAGTGTGTGTGTGCGTGTGTTGACAATGAGTTGGTGTTCGAGTTAAAAAAACCCACAAAGAGTGTGTGTGATTGTGTGATTGTGTGATTGTGTGTGTGATTGTGTGTGTGCGTGTGAGTGTGTGTGTATATGTGTGTGTATATGTGTGTGTGTATGTGTGTGTGTATGTGTGTGTGTGTGTGTGTGTGTGTGTGTGTGTGTTGTGTGTGTGTGTGTTGTGTGTGTGTGTGTGTGTGTGTGTGTGTGTGTGTGTGTGTGTGTGTGTGTGTGTGTGTGTGTGTGTGTGTGTGTGTGTGTGTGAGAAAGATGCTCAGAATCCTCCGACACTTAACATTTATATCTTTTGAAAGTAAGATGGCATGAGTGTTAAAAAAACATTCAAACAGTGTGTACATATGGACACAGAATTCACAAATCAGAAAAAAATACTTGTCATAAGAACCCAAAATATGGCTGTCCAGCACTTATTAGCTATAATAAGTTGGCACAGCTACGAACGATTTGAACAGATTTGTTTAACTTATTTTTTTATACCTTTTTAACAAAATACAAAGACAAATACTGTATGAGCAAAGCAAAATCAACCACATTACAGACATCAGATTCAACACACTTGTGGAAATCCACATCTACATCAAAAGATCTAAATATGTGCATAAAATGTCATTGATACCAAAAACATCAAGTGTAACAAGAAATACATACGAGTTAAACACTAACAAACCGTTCTTTTTTTTTTCAGTTGCAAATCAGTAAGTGATAATATGAAACTTCATCTGTAACAAGTAGTAGATATGGCAGCCATTCTTCTCTAAAATTATTCAAGTGCCATCACTTTTGCAGTATGGCAGCCATTCTTCTCCAAAAGTGAGCAAGTTCCATGTCACTTTTGCATTGTCTTCTTCTTTGTGATATGTTTTTTGGCAAGGTATCTTGTAAAACATGTGATAATCTGGAACGTTTTGTAGATTTTGCATCCATAAATGTATACCCTTCCTAAAAATCATGATTTTAACAATTAATGATTTCACATTCCATGTTAACATCGCCAGAATCAATGGGAATATATGTGGATCTGTGTTTATGAGGGCGGGTTAAAAAGTGATCAAATATAAATGGATAGGATGAAAGTGGAAGATCAAATAAAGAGACCAGAATGAGAGGAACAGTCAGTTTTCACAAGACAACAGCAACAAACTTGCTACATTTATCATGCTTTTTTTTATGATCCTGTCTACTACACTCAGCTATGAAAGAACCTTCCCTATTCTTATCACACAGCACATTAAACTCTCTTTTATACAACCTGCAATTGACATGAGGACATACAAACTGTGGTGTATGTCAAAGAGACTCACGTAATGAGTATGCATCCACTGATGTCAAGAGCAGTCAGGTAATGACATACCCCTGACAGGTACTGAATGCTCAGATCTGTTACCTGCACATTGACAAAAAATGGTATGCGATTGATGCTTTGAAAAAACAACAAACAAACAAAAACAAAACACACACACACTAACATTTATGCGTGAGTATGCACACACACGCAAACACACACATATGCGTGAGTATGCACACACACACACACACACACACACACACACACATGTATGCATGCACACATACATGCATGCATGCACACACACACACACACACACACACACATGTATGCATGCACACACACATGCATGCATGCACACACACACACACACACACACACACACACACACACACACACATACACACACACACACACACACACACACACACACACACACACACACGTGCGCACACACACCTACACACACAAACATTCATGCGTACATGAGTAAGCACACACATACATACACACACACACACACACACACACACAGAGAAAAACTCATACAAACACACACACATACATTTATATGTATATGAGTATGCACACACAACAAACACACACACACACACACACACACACACACACACACACACACACACACACACACACACACATGCATACACACACACACACACACACACTTTATACATATGCCAAACAAAACTTGACGGTGGCCATAGTGCACATTTGAAACATAAACCCCTAAATTAAGGACTAGTAAATACAATTAGAAAAAGTCACTGACCAGTTTACATCCTGCCAGGTTGAGCAAGGTCAGCATTCGGCAGCAAAATGCCAAGTTCTTGATGGCGCCATCTGTCAGTTGCTGAAAATAAGGGCAGAGAAATGTGTCTTACTTTCGTTCTCTTTTGAAGATTATTGGTCACCCCCATCCTCAACACATGAGAGACAAGTTATATCGCACACATCACACCTGGAATCATTTAGTAATGCAGTAATGCCCCCTTGTGAAAACTGGAACTAAAACATCTTTTGGAGATGGTATGTTGATTCTCTATTCAGTCACAGTAAAATTTAAAGTAAAAATGATACTTTTTTGTGTGTGTGGCATGAAAGGTATCATTATTTCCAGACAAACTTTTTATGCAGGTCGAAATGAATGGAGGAGAAAACATCTTATGGAAGGGCTCTGGGCATATGAAGACATCATAGGTGATAGGGGAAATTCTATGCAACAAACGGGTCAGAGGTCAAAATGCCCTGAACAGAAATAGCAGCATTGATAATAACAGCATAGGTTTGGGTCAGATAGAAGTAAGATGATCTCCAGCACATAACAATGCAATGACTGCTATATTCATTAGCACATCATATTTCACCATCAGTACATCATATTATTTCCAAGGTATGGAGTTTATTCAAGAGAGCCCCTCTGCAGTCAAACAGTTCCACAAGAGCTCTATGCACTGGATCTTGATTCCATGGCCATACCAAATGAACCAGTGCTCTGGGTTGGATCATCTGATAGGTCCATGGACAAAGATCATCAAAATGACACTTTGCTGAACCTGCCTAAGCTTTTAGTCTTATTCTAAAAAACGAAACAATGAAGGTCTCAAGATATGATAAAATGTTTGGATTTTGCACCAGTAAGCAGGTGCTGCACACTTCTTTTCCATTTCTTCATTCATAAAACACCTTGCTGACATGAGAGACTTAGTCAAATACACTGAACTTGCCTACATATATAAATAAATCAAGTACTCAAAAATGTGTGATAATATTACATTAGTGATAAGATCGACATGTTAGTGTGAATTTAAGAAAAAATTCTGGAAACTTTACATGACAAACTAGGAATGAAATGCTTATCATTATCTAGCAGGGAAGGCATCCAGGAGCCATGATCTGGATGCGGCCCGGCCCCCGTGGAGTGTCAGGAGTTAAGTGCCGAAAAACTTGCTTGATGGAGATTTCTCCTCTGAGGACCTTCTGCTGTCTGGTTCTCCCCAGAGTTTCTTACTACTACCACTATCAGTCTGTATTTAGTAAGATACAATGAAGACAGAAACACAGCAGCAGACACACACCATACAGTGAGACAGGTCCAGCCGTTCAATCTCGTGGCACTGCTGGGCAAACTTCTGCAAACCCAGGTCCGTGATGTTCATGCATTCGGCCAAACAGACATCACGCAGGCGCGTGTTGTTGCCTAGAGCTGACAGGCCCTGGTCACCGCAATTACAGCCTGAAATGTCCAAGGAGACCAAACTGTGTGTCAGGCCCAGGAGTTCAATCCCTGCTTCGCTGATGTGCTCGCAGTAGTTCACATTCAAGTAGGTCAGGCTGTGGCACCTGTAAAAATGATTATCAGTTTGTGAATACAAGTAGGTCAGGTTGTGGCACCTACAAAAAGATTATCAGTTTGTGAATTGAAATAGGTCAGGTTGTGGCACCTGCAAAATGATTATCAGTTTGTGAATTGAAGTAGGTCAGGTTGTGGCACCTACAAAAAGATTATCAGTTTGTGAACTGAAGTAGGTCAGGTTGTGGCACCTGCAAAATGATTATCAGTTTGTGAATTCAAGTTGGTCAGGTTGCGGCACCTGCAAAATGATTATCAGTTTGTGAATTCAAGTTGGTCAGGTTGCGGCACCTGCAAAATGATTATCAGTTTTGTGAATAGTCATGGAAAGAAGCACATTCAAGAGGGCCGAGACATCTGTGATCTGCCTAGTTCATTTCAGAATACACATATATGGTGAAAGTATTTGATCATCATAGAAAATGCAAATACACACATGCAAGCAAACACACAGATGCATACACATACATGTACACGCACACCACAGATTTTGAAGAGAAATTGGAAAATGTTTATGTCACTAAAAGTTTCTCCATCTCACATGGGTGCATATAATTTTTTTCCAGTCTATTTGTTAAACATAAATATTCTCAATTTGTTAAACATAAATATTTCATATCAAAAAGTCTGTGAGGCACAAAAACAAAAAATAGTCGCTTTTCAATAAAAAGGCAAGACTTCAAAACAAACAAGAAAGAAAAAAAAAAAAAAAGAAAAACCAAAATGAGAAAATGAAAAGCAAAGAACCAAAGTGAATGTGATATAATTGTTATGCTTGTCTTTGTGGATTGAAATAATGGAGTTGGCATTTGTTTATCAATGTGTTTGTATACAAACATATGTATACAATGAATTAAAAAATGTTAACAGCAAAAATCAAAATGAAGATAAAACAGTAGGAATAAGACACATATAGAAGAATGACAATGACCTCTTGTGGATGTTGACCATAGCCATATCTCCCACCCGGATACAGTTGGTCAGGTTCAATTCTCGCAGCTTAGCAGAGCAAGGCCCGTCCACCAAATGTCTCACACCAGCATCACTGATTCTGCAACAGAGTATACATTAAACTATAAATGTGTGCCCAAGTGTGTGTGTGTGTGTGTGTGTGTGTGTGTGTGTGTGTGGTGTGTGTGTGTGTGTGTGTGTGTGTGTGTGTGTATGTATGTGTGTTGGGATGTGTGTGTGTGTGTATGGTGTGGTGTGTGTTGTGTGTGGTGAGTGAGTGAGTGTGTGTGTGTGTGTGGTGTGTGTGTGTGTGTGTGTGTGTGTGTGTGTGTGTGTGTGTGTGTGGTGTGTGTGTGCACATGTGCGTGCAAGTGTGCATGTGCGCGCGCGCGTGTGTACATGTATGCATTATCAAATCTCACAGGTTTGCAGAATTAAGACACATCTACGAAACGTTTCATACCAGCATCATTGTTTCTGTAACAGGCTATATGCCATAACATTAAGGTGAGTGAGAGAGAAAGGGAGAGAAAGGGGGAGAGACAGTGAGAGTGTTAGGTGTATGTATGCTCTGCCTGTGTGCATATATGAATGTGTGTGTGCATGAATGTGCCCAGTGTAATATGAAGGCTCAAACTGTCTCCCACACAAACTGTTACATGCCCATGTGTGCTGTGCATGCTTGCAGGTTGTGCACGAGCATGCTCGTATTATGTGCGTGCATTTGTTTGCCATGAGTGCACAAGTACATTCATACGAAGTTCTAAATTTTCTGTTTCTCTTCTCTACTCACTCTTTCTCTCTGTTGTTTCTCTCACCCATCTGATACAATCAGCCAGGTTCACAACAATGTTGCATGCAGCATCTCTCTCTCTCTCTTTCTCTCTCCCTCTCTGTCCCTCCGTCTCTCCCTCCCTCTCTCTCCCTCTCTCTCACGTACTGATTACAATTTTGTTGCATATAAATCTCTCTCTAGTTGTCTCAAATGACAGGAAATGCTGCAATTCTTCGATTTCCTTATCTATTGTGTCAACGATAATTGATTCATTGATATATTTCCTTTTTAGTATTGTTATATTTTTTCAGTATTTTTAGTTCTATGCGGATATGTAGATTAACAATGGCAACTTTAAAAAACGCTTTTAGGTCATCACTTCAACTACAGGAAAATTTTGATGTATTTCTTTTTCATTTCAGTATTTTTAGTTCTAAACAGATATGTACATTAGCAATGGCAAGGTTGAAAAACGCTTTTAAGTAATAGCTTCTACCACAGAAAAAATTTAATGGATTTCTTTTTCAGTATTCTAAGTTCAATGGAAATATGTAGATTAGCAATGGCAAGTTTGAAAAATGCCTTTAGGTAATAACTTCTAACATTGGAAAATAAAGTGTCACTGTCTTTGTCATTGTCTCTCTCTCTTTCCTTTTCCCTTTCTCTTTCATCTTCCATACTTCCTCTCTTTTTCTCTTTCTTTCTCTCTCCCCTTCTCTCACTCACCTCACACAATCAGCCAGGTTCAAGACTGTGAGGTTTTTACAGGAAGCGAAGGCTTTCAGTGTGGAGTCTGTCAGTCTCTGGCAGTCAGCCAGGTACACATGATGCAGATCAGGACATAGCTTACCCACCATCTTCATGCTGATGTCTGAGATACGATGATTACCTGCCATGTGCCATCAAAGTTATAAATGATTTCATTATCACTGCTTGTTGCGTTACCACACACCAGGTCCATAACTCCAGTCTGGGCACAGCTTGACAACCACAACTATGTCAGCTGCCTCTTTCCACCAGAAACCAGATCAACAGCAAAGAAACCATGCATCACACTAATAGTAGTATATCTTCTTCTCTTTTCATCATTTCTAGAGTAGAATAAGTTCTAGAATCTCACTGAGTAGGACTCTTACTGTGTTCCATCAGTTACACACCATTGTAAAAAGTGTCATCCACAATTGTCACAGAACTTGTTGTACAAGGAATATTATACATGCACACATACACACACACACACACACACACACACACACACACACACACACACACACACACACACACACACACACACACACACACACACAAAAGGGTAAGGCTCCACAGCAGCAATGCATTTTCCCCACTGACAGCAGCCCAAATTTCACACAGATCTACTATTGACGAAAAGTAATTATTATTTCAAAATTTCAAATAAAACAACAACCCCAAAACAAAAAAACAACAACAACAATCACAACAACAAAACCTAATAATCTGTATTCCCATGCACACAGGGTTTTGTGCAGTCTCAAGGAACCCACCACAGTACCAGGTTACTGCTGGCTGATAAACATGGAGGGAATCATCAGTCTTGAGCAAGTTATGAATTATGTCTATTTGCTATGGAATAAAAGCTCGTGTCCATGTTTGTACTGTGGGCATACTCTTAACTTACATCTGAACATCTCTTTTATCATGTTGTACGCTGTCATGGTACTCTCCAAAGATCTAGAACCACAGTGAAGTACTTTTTGTTACATATAAAGTAGTTAACCATACTTTCCAAAGAAGGTCCAGAATCACTATGAAGTACTTATTGCACATATAAATTAGTCAGCTCTTTACTCCCTCAGCCTATCCATCAGCTTTCAACAGACTGGTGAGAGGCTGAAGGAGTGAAGGGGCTAAAATAAAAAAGAAGAAACAGTAGTAGTATTAGCAGTAGTCTGCACTATGAAATTTAATAAACTTTAAATATCTTCAAACAAATCTTCACCAAGGGTAGGGGGGGACGGGAACTTTGTGTAAGATGTACAGAAATAAGATAAACAGACCTGACATTGACCTACGCAGTAGTCAAACAATGAGCAAAGAGCCTTACTTACCATCCACTTTGACGACTCTGAGCTGTCTGAGCTGGGCCAGATGTTTGAAGGATTCATCAGTAAGAAGAGGAGAGCCAAGGAAAGACACTGTGTGGATCCTGTGACACTTCTCTGTCATAATCTGAAACAAGTCAAAAGACAAATGAAATCCTTTTGTTTTAAATAAAAAAGGTAAGAAAAAAGGACTTCCGTGATTATACTGTGCAACATTTTAATATTCACTTAGGTGAACTTGGCAACTGTCATCCTGCTTTAGCAAATACATCATCTTCATGTTTTTTGTTTATTTAAACATTTTTTTAGATTGTATTATATTTATGGTCATTGCTTTATGTCACCATATGTCATATTGATTCAAACAGACTTATCCAGCAGGAGAAAACTTCTACTGACAAGAGGTAACAAAAATAATCTTGATATCCAAACACGCCAACCCAACACGATCTTCATGTTATATACATTGTTTAAAAGAACAAAATCCTTTCATATTTGTTGTTCTAGATTTTATTTGCTGGATTTTCAAACTTAAAGTACAATTTACTTAAATAGCCATCAGGAGGTCTTTAAAAGGCACATGACCACTAAATACTATATTATGATCTGACATCCTGAACATGTACATCATTCCCATAGACAGTCATAAGTAACTACTAGTGTGTAGCTGTGTGTGACTGTTGTGAATTATTAAAGCATACACCATAAAACTTGCAGAAAAATGTGATAATTGAATGGATCACATTCAGATGGCTCCAGATAGCTGATAATCTTGCACCCATAATGCCAGTAACAACAAAATCTGAGATTCTATAATAGTGCTGAAGAATGGTCTGACAAGATCTGCTTTAAATTTGTAAATACAAACTTGAACCATGTAAAACTTGATGTAGGCCATTACTCACAATTGTGAGTGGCCAGTACAAAGATTAAATGCACCTAAACAAAGTTTTGTGACAGAACTGAAAGTTTATTTCACCTAAGAAAAAACAGGTCTGCAAAGTAACAATTAGTATCTGTTTATTATAAACACTAGGTCTCCTGGCCTTCCAATATTCGACAAATTGTAATGATCTCATGCTCTTTCTGCAACTTCTGTTTTGTAGAATAAACTGTTCTCTTTTAGAAAGCAAAATTCCTTAAAGGACAATCACAATTTTTGGAAAAAGATCTTTGAAATTTCTGTTTCTTAAATCATCTGACAGATCTTCTTGTCAAATGACCCGGGCTCTGTAGTGAATAGAAATAAACAAGAAGAATCTAGCTGGCCGAAATATATACACTGTCATGCAAAATGAAAAAAAAAAAATCAATAAACAACTTAAAAAGAAGATAAATCTTTTACACATGTATTGATTGCTTGGGTGGAATGTACCAGTCTACACGTACCAAAGAAACCTTTTCTTTATTCACAATCATTAACAAACTAATCAACATGACCACATTTCACTAACAACCCTCTCTTTTGCAACACCCTCATTCCCACTTGTCTTTACCCACCATGACACCCTCATCCATAAGAGTGGGGAACTCGTTCAGGATGAGGCTAGTGAGGTTGCTGCAGCCATTAGCCAGGTTCTGGAAGCCCTGAGGGGTGACCTGCAGACAGCCAGAGAGGTCAATGTACTCCAGCTTCTTGGCACACTTTCCGGTGGCCAGGTAGAGGAGGCCGCGGTCAGAGAACTTGCTGCAGAAAGCCAGGCTGAAGAACTGCAGGTTCATGCAGTACCTGCACATCAAGAACACGGTACTTATATGGCAAAGTAAACTGCACTCTTTAAATTTATCAAAATTATTGAGAAAATGTGTAAATGTGCTCCTAAGCTATATTACATGTAGAGTGGAAAATGAAAGGTTGAGGTGTGTGTTTTGTGTGTTGTGTGTGTGTGTGTGTGTGTGTGTGTGTGTGTGTGTTGTGTGTTAAGTGTGTGTGTGTGTGTTGTGTGTGTGTGTGTGTGTGTGTGTGTGTTTGTGTGTGTGTGTGTGTGTTTGTGTGTGTGTGTTGTGTGTATTGGTGGTTGATATGAATATATGGTTGAGGGGAACACATGACTGCCATGAAAATGTACAGAAACTTTGGGAAACTAAAGAAATTGTGAAAAATACTCAAGTAAGCTTTCCATATGGATTGTCTGCATGATCTGCTAACAGGTACTCACTTCACGTGACCACAGGCCCAAATGACCAGCTAAAGCCGAGCCATCTTCAGAGCAAAACGATCCATCTGACAAATTCCTAACAGCAGAACCATCTTCAAAACAGAACTTACCATCTGACAAAATCTGAAATGCTGAACCATCTTCAGAACACAACATTCCATCTAAGTCTCAAGAACTGAACCATCTTCTGAATAAGAACACTTTATCTGACAAAGTCTGAAAAGCCGAACCATCTTCAGAACACAACATTCCATCTTCTAAGTCTAAAGAACTGAACCATCTTCTGAACAGAACATTTCATCTGACAAAGTCCCAAAATCTGAACCATCTTCAGAACAGAACACACCATTTGACAAAGTCCCAAAATCTGAACCATCTTCAGAACAGAACATTTCATTTGACAAAATCCCCAAATCTGAACCATCTTCAGAACAGAACATTTCATTTGACAAAATCCCCAAATCTGAACCATCTTCAGAACAGAACGTACCATTTGACAAAATCCCCAAATCTGAACCATCTTCAGAACAGAACATACCATTTGACAAAGTCCCAAAATCTGAACCATCTTCAGAACAGAACATACCATTTGACAAAATATCTGAACCACCCTCAGAATAGAACATACCATCTGACAAAATCCCAAAATCTGAACCATCTTCAGAACAGAACATACCATCTGACAAAGTCCCAAGAGCTGAGGGATCTTGATTTTGTCCTGGAACTTGTTCCAGGACTAAATCAAAACCAGTTGGAAATGAGTGGACATCACCAACCTTAAAAATGTAACCGTTTTATTAAACTTTTCACCCCTCATACTATCTACTGGTTTCCTGCAGGAAAATGGTAGACAGGGTAAGGGAATGAAAAATAAAGGATGAAGATGGTGTCACTGTTCTCCACTTCAGAAATACTATGCACTTTACAAGTTCAAAGAATAACTCATATAACAAGACAACAGGCACAAAATATGAATAAACAGTAAAAAACAACAACATGGCCAACCACGCAAACACTCACTTAGCCACAGCACGCAGAGCACCATCAGTGATGTTGGTGTGAGAGATGTTCAGGTACAGCAAGATCTTGCAGCCCTTTGCCACCAACTTCAGAGTCTCATCCTGTAAATATTGCAGTAATGAATTATGATGGCAATGACAGCTTAAGTGGCAGAGATGGAGGTAGTAACATTAGTAGAAGCAAAGTAGTTATAGTAGTAGTGGTAAAAGTAGCAGTAGTCATAGTAGTAATAGTAGCAGTAGTGTTGGTGGTGTTGGTGGTGTTGGTGATGATGATGATGATGAAATGATGATGATGATGATGATGATGGTGTGGTGCATCTTGCTAGTGTTAACACTGACCCCATGGCACAGAATTCATGCTTTAGCTAGGAAAATTTCAGTGAATAATTTTGTTTATAGTGTTCTGATTTTTTTTGGACGGGCATACGCATTCTTTTTCCCACACTGTACATGTAGTAAATTACAGCACAATCTGCATATTCCATCTTTGGTGGATGTGCATACTGGGTGTATTCATGTTTCCACAGGCCACCAGATACTGACATGACTTACAGGATCTTTAATGTGCATATGTGATGGGCTGCATGTGCATACACACAGAGGGGTTTGGGCGCTAGCAGCACCCAATGTTGGGCAGAAAAATCTCCACTCTTTACCAAACTGGCAGGAGGTGAACCCCAAACCTTCGACTGGAATTCTGATGTCTTTTTCACCTTACTAGCGCACCCTCCAATGAATATGTAATATAACAACTGTACCATTTGGAATATATATCTCTCTCCGTCCTCCCAAATTTCAATCTACACAAAGTTAATAAATTCACTTCCACACTTTCTAATGCTACATGCAAACACATGTTTGTACAATCACAGGGTTGTGGAAAGTAAAGTGGCAAGGGAGAGAACACAGACACCACCTTTATAAAGCTAGACCCAATCCGATAATACAAGACACTCTTACTGACGACTGTGATAGTCAAATGGGTTAGACAGTTGGAATATCCTAAATGGGTATTCCTCGCTTGGTAAGGTAAAGGATGAAGAATTTTCCAATCACCTACGTCAACATATGTGCAGACCTGCTGGTGCCTAAACCCCTTTCATGTGTACACACACGCACAACATCAAATACTAATGAGCCATGTCTGGAAATAATGAAAACATACAAACATCCAACACACAGCACCCATCCCCACCTCTATCTCCAGCCCCCAACCAAAGATGAAGTGTACAGACTGCAGCAATATTGTTATTGTTATTGTTGTTTAAAGCCCAGCTGACTGCATAGAGCCATATCAGGGCTATTACCAGTTCAAAACGTACACAATATTTCAATAGGAAAAAAAGGAAAAGAAACTTAAGTACACATATCAAAGCATTTGCGCACATAATCTAAGGAGATACCTCCTTGCGCTGACCACTCCATCCAATTTGTCACACAGGGGATTTAAAAAACACCTGAATACATATTCAAACATAACTAAGGACACTAAAACATATATAAAAACAAGCCTAATTACCTAAAATTGCTTCTGCATATCTCATATCCGTAGAACCAAAAATGCACTTAACACATGTACCCAATTATATCAATTCTAAGAGAAAGTAAGTATGACTTTATCGGACACATACAGGTGAACGGACCAGCAAGGCAGAAAATGATAGGAAGAAATGACAGAAAGCAAAGATGGAAGAAAGAAACAAAGACAGTGACAGCAAAGAGGAAATATCTAGTACAGAATTTCCAGAAGGTGGGAATACTATTCATACTGAAAGAGCCCCTGGCATCCCCACAGGGGGCTGCAGCAACATACTGCAATGCGCAGTGTGGACAAGAACTGGAACAACAGAAATAAAGACACTCTTAAAGTCACCAAAATAATTTACAATCCAAACTTACATCCAGTCCTAAGCAGCCTGACAGGTTAAGGTCCTGAATGTTGCGACACTCGCTGACAGCGATAAAGGACGGCTGCTTCAGGTGCTGACACTCTCGCATGTTCAGGTGGATCAGGTACATGCGTGCCTTGGGCAGCAGGTTGGCCACAATCTTGTCTGTCACCCTGGTCGAACCACACGATCGCCATGAACTCACAAACATAAACTGTTGATACAGCACTAAAGTAACCACCAGACCTACTGCATGTGGATTCAGTTATTTTCCACAACTGTTTTTTGGTGAACTTCTAAAATAAAATCTCTCAAAACACACTAAAACAACCCCTAAATCACTACATGCAGATTTAATGATTTTTCCTGACTGTTCTGATACAAACAAAACAAAGAAACAAACAAACAAAACTCCATTATTCCATTACTGCATAGTTTAAAACATACATATTCATTGTTCAATGATACACAAATAAGTCTTTTAAACACTAACATTTAACATTTCCATGTACCAACCTTTGTAGCAGTTGCAGAAACGGATAAAAGATTCAAAAATATTTTTCTGTCATTAAACAAGAACTTGTTAGGAAACTGATACACTGGAACTCTGAAAGCAGAAATATTGCACAAGAGAGCAGAGGGTGTGATAAAACTGAAAACTCTTGCAGTTATAGGATCTGTAAGACTGCGCTGTCGCACAAGAACAGAAATCTTAAAAAACAAAACCATTCTTTAAAGGCAAAGCAAACACAGTGCAGAAAATCAAATTAAACTTTCAGAGATGAAACTCAAAATCTACATTAAAAAAAGGGGAACTATCTTGATAAATTAACAACAAATCGACAAGAAAAACTTTTTTTCAAAAGTGAAAATTAGACAATACAATGTATATGATAAGTACTTGTAAAGGAACATTAAGAGAACACAACTGACCCAAATACTCATCAGAACACAACTGACCCAAATACTCATCAGACATATTTGTTACACTGAAATGATATAATTGTCCATTGGTCTTTGCCTGTAATTCTACAAAACATATGTCAAACCTAATGATTCAATTAAATCAATGAAAATGATAGAAATCTGTTTCACATCTTATCTTGCACACAAAATCTACACCAACGCAGAAATTTTAAACCATGTATCCCACCCACCCACATTTAATTTATCAGTGAAATATTGAAATGTTTTTTAGCACAATTAAGGTTGAATTTGGAATGCGTTTTTAAAGAGAATTATGTTGCGTAGATACTGATGTGGTATCTTTTGAAGCTGAATATCAGCAATTAAACATTACATATGCAGTTTGCTGTGTGTGTGTGTGTGTGTGTATGTGTGTGTGTGTGTGTGTGTGTGTGTGTGTGTGTGTGTGTGTGTGTGTGTGTGTGTGTGTGTGTGTGTGTGTGTGATGTGTGTGTGCATACATGTGTATGCATACAAGAGCATGCATGTGTGTTTGGAAATCCAACGCCAACAATGACACTGTAAAGTAAAGCTTATGACAGACATACTGTGCCCGATTGCAAAAAGTAACTGAAAACTTCAGAAAAAAAATCTAGGACAAACAAGAATATACTTCATACACTGAACAGCTAGCACGCATAAAAATGTATCAAATAACTACGAGCCAATACTAAGCTTTGAAAAACATAAATGTATCAAATAACTACGAGCCAATACTAAGCTTTGAAAAACATAAATGTATCAAATAACTACGAGCCAATACTAAGCTTTGAAAAACATAAATGTATCAAATAACTACGAGCCAATACTAAGCTTTGAAAAACATAAATGTATCAAATAACTACGAGCCAATACTAAGCTTTGATAAACATAAATGTATCAAATAACTACGAGCCAATATTAAGCTTTGATAAACATAAATGTATCAAATAACTACGAGCCAATACTAAGCTTTGATAAACATAAATGTATCAAATAACTACGAGCCAATATTAAGCTTTGATAAACATAAATGTATCAAATAACTACGAGCCAATACTAAGCTTTGATAAACATAAATGTATCAAATAACTACGAGCCAATACTAAGCTTTGATAAACATAAATGTATCAAATAGTTACGACCCAATACTAAGCTTTGATAAACATAAATGTATCAAATAACTACGAGCCAATACTAAGCTTTGATAAACATAAATGTATCAAATAACTACGAGCCAATGCTAAGCTTTGATAAACATAAATGTATCAAATAACTACGAGCCAATACTAAGCTTTGATAAACATAAATGTATCAAATAACTACGAGCCAATACTAAGCTTTGATAAACATAAATGTATCAAATAACTACGAGCCAATACTAAGCTTTGATAAACATAAATGTATCAAATAACTACGAGCCAATACTAAGCTTTGAAAAACATAAATGTATCAAATAACTACGAGCCAATACTAAGCTTTGAAAAACATAAATGTATCAAATAACTACGAGCCAATACTAAGCTTTGAAAAACATAAATGTATCAAATAACTACGAGCCAATACTAAGCTTTGAAAAACAGAGTGAGAGACAGAGAAAGGTGAAAAGAGGGGTGGGTGGGAGGGACACAGGGGGTAAGAGGCCAGGAGAGGGACACATGGATGAATAAATATCTGCCAAGATGTGCACTGTATAGAATAAAGCCATATGATTCTCAGGTACACTAGCAGCTATAGCAAGTGCTAAGAATTTTTTAAAAATCTACAGTTTGTGAGCAACACAGATGAAAACAAATTCAGAAAATAAAAACCCTTCAGAACAGGTTTTTCATTTTACTGTTTACATACTGAAAAAAAAAAGTTACCTGGCAGAGTCTGTGTGTTTTGTTGTCACTAACCTCTGGTTCTAAGATACAGGTGATTTTGCTTTGTTTAGTTTTGTTGCTATGTTTTGTTTTGTTTTGTTTATTTGTTGTTGTTTTTTGACGTCTTGGAACTGATGACTCACAGTTACGAGCATCTGCATGTGCCTACTGTCACATTCATGTAGTTGTAAATGTCGTGAACATAATAAGGGCAGTTCATATCAAACAGTTATTTTCAAGGATGGATTCCATTAGCAAATGACATTTCACACCTACAGTGTTTGCATATGGAAACTGACCCACAAAATAATGTAAATATGCATCTGAAGAAGATGTGATTTGTGATCACACAGAGAAGTCACCAAAACTCAGCATACAGATCCTGTAAGGCAACGATTAATTGTCTTAATTTCACAAAGTAATATTAAATAGTAAATGTCACGATCTACCAATGTGCAGTCTTATAACAGAGTTAGTACATGACTGTGTCTGAAATCGTAACCTGATAAAATTCAGCACAGTTCATATTGGTGCTTACTGTCAAATCATCTAATGTCATACAAACAAAAAAACAAAAATGATATCATACACAGTACAGTGTGTCTAGGATAACTCTAATGACTAGCACATTATTCTACTGTACGCATCTTTGTAAGCATGTTCCACGTAAAATGTTCAGTACTACAGATGAAAGAAAATTGAAACTGTGTTATTTATCTACAGACACATCTCATTTCTACCAAAAGAGGAAATGATTCCACCCATACACATCTCATGTCTACGAAAACAGAAAATGATTCCATCCATACATATATCTCATTTCTAGTAAAAGAGAAAATGAGTCCACTCATACACATATCTCCTTTCTACTAAAAGAGAAAATGAACCATCTTTGTAAAGAGGTCTGAATACAGAGAACCTCCTAGGAACAGCCCTAAAGTAGAGGCAACAGGGTGAGGAGGGAGGGCAGGTTATACAATGCAACATATACAATTAAAAATCGCAGTGGTCATAATGCATGGGATGGTCACAGTGCTGGCAGTTGAGCAATTACTTCATAAAATGTGCATGATATCGTCTCATACAATTGTGATAGCAATATGCACCAGAGAATGCACAACGACAGGCTATAAAAGAAAGGTAAAGGGTGTGGGTATCTGTGACACTACATGGAATCCTTACAGTTACAAACATGCAATAACAGGACAACCTTCACTGTCAGACTGTCTGGATAAAATACTAAAAAAATCTGACACTCTCAAAAGATTGAGCTCATTAGAAAAAATAACCTGACAACAAACAAAAAGAAAAGTGTGGGGAGGATAGATGAGGGGCCGTAGCCGTGGGGGCAGAGCCATCAAGCATGACAGCCAAACACAGACTCGGCATCGATACAAGGGAATATTACTACAATTGTGCATGCACCATAACACTGAACAAAGTCCTGTGACAGTACAGCATGAGACAATGATGATATGAATAACTGTTTTCATACCAAAACCTAAACATCAATTCTTGTCACATCTCACACCGACAGGTTAGTGTGTGTGGTTAATAACAGTAGACGACAAGTTTCTTTGTATACTGGGAAAAAAAAACAACAACGAATGTCAGTCCTTGAACTGAGTGAATCATGACATAACAATGAAAAAAATAAACAAATAAAAGGGCACAGTCAATTAAGTCAACTGTGTGCATAGGAGGCGGGATTGGGGACACTAATGTCTACAGTCAGGTCAGTCCAGTTCAGTTAAAGATTGCTCACGATGACATTACAACACAAGAATGAAAATTCCATAAGCTACATTTGATGTCCATGTGTCCATATGTTACCAAATGACATTTGATGCAAGATTAAAATATCTATGGCAAATGCCATAACCCTGCACATAAATTCTGCATTACTGTTGCCATTTTATCATCATTTCTGCGAAAATTTAGTGTTAAACCTTCCATGTAACGGAATCAAAACAGCTTTTCGCATACTGTCAAATCTTTATTAGACGAACAAATAGACAGATACATACAAAGATACATGTTCAATTACTTAGATTAATGACATATACAGATAAATGAATAAATATATAACACATTACAGTGTCAACTGAAAAGTGCTCGCAATCAATAAATATTCGCTGTGCAGGCTTGGTTATATCTCAAAATGTTCTAACATAAACTTACAACAAAACTGTATGATTAGTATGTGACAGCAACTTTTCAACACTGAACAGAATTGCATATGCTTCAAGAAATACGAAACAAAATCTTCAAGTTGTTCAGAAAATGATAATCAAAACAGACGGGAAAAGGGATTGGGAGAATTTTTGCATGCAGAAGGTGGCAAAAATGTAGGCACGAGACAACTTGTACTTTATATCTAAGAAAAAAAAACTGAACTGATACAGAAAAAAGTTGCATGCACTGAGTAGTAGTCTACATGGGTTGAGAAAGTCAGTACTAAGATAGGAATGAAGCTTGGAAAGTATCAAAGCAGGATATGAAAATAAAATACAAGAGGTGAAAATTACCCATCCGTTAATCTGTGATGAAATCAACATAACACAAAAACAATGAGCTAATAACAAACAAAATATACAAGGAGAAGTGCATAGTTTCACATCTACAAACAAAACGTCAAAACCATGTACACTCATCTGGGTAACAACACATATCAACAATGAGACACCTGCAAGTCTCTAAACACTATGGTTTGATTAACTCATTCACAGAAATTTATTTCTCAAATTTCAAACAGAAGGCAAAACCAAACAAAGGAAAAGTTCTATCGCTTCTGTTCATTGCAACCATCCTCCATGTCTTTTCACAAAAGATATTTCCATAACACACCCCCCCCCCCCCACACCCCTCCATACCTTTAAAAGCATAAAATCAAAGACGTTGCAAAAGTCAATGACATATTTCAGTACTAAGCAGGCTGACTGTTCGGTCGAGACAGACATGATCTCAAGATCTAATGTCTTAAGTTTGACCCCGGCCCACAACATGAAAGATATCCTGGCAACTCTAAAATTGTCGAATGCGATACATCCCTTTTAACCCTTTGACTCCCACACCCTGTCCATCTGCATTCTGACTGTCAACCAAGCCAGCAAAGCAAAAACTTAACACTTTAATTCTTTTACCCTATCAACGAGCTTCCTGCAGGAAGCTGGTGGACAGGGTGAGGAAGTCAAAGGGTTAAGTTTTCGCAGTTATTGGATAGGGTGCAGGAGTCAAAAGGTTAAAAAAAAAACCCTCTAAACTCTATGCAACCTCTTATTACTAGAATTCCTCCTGATCATTTTCAAACTTAGAATGAAGAAATAAACAAATAACAAATACAAACACATGCATATAAAACAATCTAAAACATTCACAGAATTTGTTGATTTTTATTTCTTACAAGTCCTCTTCTAATTAAATAAAGGGACCGTCATTAAAAATACTCACAAAATCTTGATCTTTGCAAAATCCATTGACTACTGAGTTACAATTTATTAGCACACAATGCAGCAGAGGCAGAGTGGGAGAAAGAAGGAAATGGGAGAATGTTTTTAGTTACAACAACATTTCTGTAATAAGTCTACCATAACATCCATGAAGACGGGAAAAATTATATAAATTATACCAGTGTATTCAAAACAAGCATATATTATATCAGATCAGATTTTTTTAAAGTGAGAAACATTCATTTGGTTTTTACTATATTTCTGAAGACAAATACACAACAATGGCAACCCCAAACCAGTCAAACCAACCAACCAAACAACATGTCAACTCTTTCCCCCAAAAGATTTTTTGAAGATTTGCTCAATGCATAGTCATGGTACTTTGAGACAGGTTGATGGGTTTGGATGTCTGGGAACGGTCATCTCACCAGATGGCAGATGCACATCAGAATGGCCAGCAGAATCGGCCAAGCCAGAGCAGCATTCAGGGAGATGAAAAGCGTTCTTACCAATGAATTCCTATCAATTAACACCAGGAAGAGAGTTCTTGAATGTTATTTAGAACCAATAATGTTATATGGTTGTGAGGTGTGGACAGTCAACACGCAAAGCCAGAACAAGATTGAAGCATCCGAAATGTGGTTTCCAAGAAGAATGTTGCAAGTTCCATGGACAGCAAAGAGGACAAATGAGATGGTCTTGTTGGAGGCAGATGCAGGAAGATCATTGATAAGGAAGATTAGGAAAAGACAAGCAACATTTATAGGCCATTTTATGAGGAATGGGGAATTGGAGCACCTGGTCACAACAGGAAAGCGAATGAGAACACCAGGTAGACCCAGGGAGAAAATATTGGACGACTTGTAGGGTGGCTGAGGACAGAGACGGTGGAAGATATGCTTGCGGCAACAAGGGATAGATACATATGGAGGGCCTTGATCTCCAACCCCATGTTGCAGGGCACATGATGATGATGATAGTCATGGTATCACTTAACTTTCAATACACAAATCCTGTCTCACTACAGATCAAAATGACAGACCTTATTCCATGATTCTAGCAGTGAAGAAAAAACTAAATCTGTTTTAAACACAGTCAACTACATAAGCTGCACAGCTTTTGAGTTCTAGCCATAACACAAACTATGCAAAAATACCAGTGAGACTGTTCGTTCTTTTTTCGTTTATCTTTCTTATTGGTTCTGAAACACCCATGCAACAGACAACATGAAGCACGTGAAAGATCACAGTCAGTTCAACAACAAACAGAAATAAGAAAAGTAAAGTCAAACTATAAATCTAATTTTTATGGCTCTTTTGCATTTTTTCTTTCTTTCTTTCTGTTTCTTTTTTTAACAATGTCTCTGAGAAAATATCAGTTTATACAAATTTACTGCTGTCCTCTAAGACTGACAGAAATATTTTGAAAAATTCTTTTACATACACAAAAGTTGGCTGGCTTGACTGATACAGCGATGTGCTCAAGAACTGATATCCTGAGTTCAATCCTAGCCCACAACATAAAACTGGCCTGTTTTGCTCCCCATCTTAATGCTCCAATCATTCTCAAGGTGTCAATTTAGTGTTTGGTGGGTCCTGTTCCATTTCCCTTCCCATTTCAAGATCTTGCCAGCTCACCAGCTCACAGGATTTTGCAAAGAGTCTGCCAGATCATCAGTGGCAGATATGTGTGGAAGCACATCTGGAAATCTGTGTGTATGATGAATCCCTCTTGAACATATTCTAATACATATTCTTCCACACACTGCAATAAGATCCAAACTGAAACATTTTCATATTTCAGTCACTATATCTTTCTCTCCCCCAACCCATTTCACAGACTATCTACCCCCATCTCTTATCCTGAAAAAAAAAAGTAATTTCCTACAGATTTTTGCATGGCATGTGAGAATGGGACTGACTTGCCACCAAAATTTGTAAAAACTCATTTAGAACAATTGAATATTCTTGGTGATATGTTTTTGCCAGAGACACATGTACAGAGAAACTCATATACTTTTTCACTTTGTGCTGAACTGAAATATGATTCTCCTTCATTCAACTGGTGATTGATAAACAAACAAAAAATCAACAGACACAAAACTGTTACATCTTTGCTGGATCTGTGATGCAGCATACTGACAACATCAGCAACCATGCACAAACTGAATTACTTTTTGTCATGCACAATATCAGTTCACTGTGACATGACAAGTGAGTAAGTGAGACATTCAGTTTCATATCAGTTTTTATCACTTTTTTGCCCTATGGCACATATATCAGTCACACAATGCACTGGACATGACAAGCAGTAAGTGAGACATTCAGTTTCATATCAGTTTATATTTTGCCATGCACATTCAGTCATGCTACATGACAAGTGAATAAGTAGACATTCAGTTTCATATCAGTTATTGTTACTACCCGTTCAGTCAAGCCAAGGAGTCAGTTAAAATCTGGAAAAGCAACAAGAGGTCAAATCATTAGTCAAGATGTGAGAATTCATTAGCAACTCTGGGAAACACACACCCCAAATTGTAATACACATATACAAAGAACTTACACACACACACACACACAACCACACACAC
The DNA here is from genome assembly GCA_030674185.1 of Monoplex corrugatus. Taxonomy (NCBI): domain Eukaryota; kingdom Metazoa; phylum Mollusca; class Gastropoda; order Littorinimorpha; family Ranellidae; genus Monoplex; species Monoplex corrugatus. Next base: position 47,987,741 of record JAPXFY010000018.1, on the reverse strand, counting down.
ACACACACACACACACACACACACACACACACACACACACACACACACACACACACACACACACACACACACACCACACACAAATGTTTAGGGGCATGTACGCAAACATCCATCACACATGTACGCTCCAACACACAACATTCATACTCACAAACCCAAACTCACAAAGCATCCACATCCCAATATATGAATGTATCAAAACAGAATCATTCTCAAAAGCCATCACCTTAGACTTCATATTATACACAGCAGATTGTAAAGCAAATAAAGGTTTTCAAGCTCACAAGCTCACAGACTTACTTCTTTCGAACTTCAAAGAAATTCATCTGCAAAGACAATGAAATAAAATTCAAAATATTGTTAACAAATTTTGCAGTAATTTTCAACTAAAATAATGAAGGTAACACTAATTATTTCCAAGAAATTTATTCTGTCAGGATATCATTAGTATGACACACACAAATCAACCAGTAACATGTTTATTTATTAATTAAACACTTTATTTGTTGCAGCAGACCTTGTAAGTGAGAGATCTGGTCATTCAGGGATTATTTTCCTGTTCATTTTAGTTTCATTATGGCTTGCATTCCAAGCTAGGCTGTAATGGCCAACCAGCAGACCTTGAAAACGAGAGATATGATTATTTAGGGCTTATTTTTTTGTTTGTTTTAAATTCATTATGATTTGTATTCCAAACAGGGTTAAAATGTTTTGTGTGTAGTGTAGAGAAAGTTTATGTGTTTAGTGAATAACAATACTTTACAACTATTTGTCAAAATATCTTAATCATGAATATGACATGTTGTACATTCTAGAGCAAATATTTGGAGATTATGTGAAGTCCTTACAGTTACACATTTCAAAGCTGTATAGTTGTTTTTTGTGTTTTTTAAAGAAATTCTTGGGCTGAAAATGCCCACATCAAATGTATAGAAAAAAATTAATATCCATTGTTTGTTCTTCCATATGTTGGAGTTGATACTGATTCAAATTACTGTACACAGAAGTTTTTATTTAATATGGTTAGAAAAAGCCCCACATATGTTTATGTGAATATATGTTTTTTATTTCTTGTTTTTGTTATTCCCACAAATTTCAAAGTTATAACTGATTTACACATTATCTTTGGCAATGGTTGTGCATATGGCAAAGTGGAATAATCATAAACAGACCAACAAAAAGATGCAATGTTCATGGAAATTTCAAAGGTTCCCAAACATTCTGCTCTAGATATCTTTTGGGGAAAAAAACGACAGTATCCAAAAAATATAGTTCTACACTAGCAAAAATGTATGACAGAGAAACTGAATTACAGTATACAGACACGCACTGTAAACACTGTATCGAACTTACCCTGCACCACACAAAGCTGGACTGTGTGATGACCTTCCATGAACGACACACACAGGCACAGTTAGCAAGATCCTTCAGGTCAACGTAACTGAAAATCTGCACATCATCATCAACTGTATATCTATCTATGTAATCTATCCATCTATGTGGCTGTCTATGTATCAACCTCTCTACATATAGATGTAGCACATAAAAGCAATTGCACACACACACACACACACACACACACACACTACACACACACACACACACACACACACCACACACACACACACACAACACACACACATACACAACACACACACACACACACACACACACACACACACACATACACACACACACCATACATACACATACACACAGACACAGACACACACACAATTAGAGACTCATCCAGCAGGAACTCATGAAGGATAGGTTTGCCCATTCTGAATGTTGCACATTTACCACAAAATCTAAGAAACAAAAAATAATTTAAGACAGAAAATAAATGATTATATACCTAGAACATACAATTTACACTCCAATGTATAAAGATGACTACAAACACATATGGTACTGATATGATGTATACCAAAATTCTTTTTCCATTATAAGAGAAATGACAACAGTACCTGCACCGCTATTTTCTTGGGGAGAGTAGAGACGCTATCGCGTGCCTCGCCTGTCCCTTGTCCAAACAGATCTTCATCCTCCATGTTTTCTCCACGTTCAAGTCTCTGAATAGAGATAAAAACATTCATTCAACAACTGTACTCTACACAAAATGAACATATCTCGACCAAAGTACAGACATTATTCACAGAAAAGGTCTAATGAGAAGAAACGAGTTTCTGAGAGAATGAAAAGGGAAATAAAAAATAAAAAAAACTCAATAAAACGATCAAAGAAACAATATTAAATACAAAAGAATAGTTGATGTGACTGACATCTGATTTATTCCAAAATACAAACACAGCTAAAAGCAAAGATAAGACAATTCAAATTACAAAAGAAAGGCAGAAAATGTCAGAAACTGAAGTAATGAAAAAGTAATTAAATTTAAGCACAGAGAGAGAGAGTGAGTGGAAATACGAAGTGACAGACAGCGACAAACAAAAGAGAAGGGAAAGAGAAAGAAAACAAACATGTGAACATCTGGGAGGGGTGGAAGTAAAGAAGGCAGGTATCAGTGTTAAGTCAACACACAAAAGATCAAATCAACACATCAACACCTAACACAGCCAAGCCAAAACCAACAATCTGTCCTTCCTAAAAGCTTCATACACTTTGATGCAGCTGTTATTTTGAAAATGAGCCAATACTCTTAATTCTTTTTATTGTAAAGATTCCTTGTCACTCCCCAAAACTGAACTAAATTGGAAACAAATCCATCCAAACTGGAAGGGAAAAAAGACTTTTGAAGGAAAGAGACCAACTTGTTTGTTTTTCTTTTGTTTCCTTTTTTGTCTTAATTTCCAGACTGCTTCAGTGACATTATTCCTATAGCTGCTCACATCCATTACAAACACACCACCAAACATAAATCCAGTTTGTTACATTCCCTGTGGCAGGAAGTCCACAAAAACAATCCACAGAATAATGTTTGTTGACACAGAAAGATAATAACAACTAAATTATGATTGCCATCCCATCCATTCTCACAGAAAAATCTTTGTTGAAAAATTTTCAGAATTAATCACAACTGTTATTCGATCCATTTTCACCTAAATTCATATATTCCTGACTATTTTGCATATCAGATCTGTCATCAAAGGTATTTTTGTAGAGATCCATCCATGAACAGCAAAGACAGCACTTTTGGTGCATTTGTTTACACACACACACAGACGCACACACACACACAGACACACACACACACACACACACACATTCACACACACATGCACATACACACATATACACACACACAACACACACACACACACACACACACACACACACACACACACACACACACACACACACACACACACACACAAATAAAACAAAATTTACAACAGCAACAAATCATCATCTTTAACAAACCTCTCACCAAATTAATCAGGAGTTACAAAACTGAACTGCTACACATATATCACAGTTTACTTCATTGAGTTCATCGTGAGTTATTCGTCTATCTCTGAATCAATCATGTACATTCATGCCTGTCAAATGTTCATTTATCTTCCACTTGTCATATCTTTATCATATGCATGAACCTCGCATACCTCCTCTCATTATCTCTGATCTGTTATACATAATAAAACAGTATGAAACTGACAATGAAAGTAGTTAAACATGTGCTTCTTTGAGTGAATCAGTGGTAAGTTAAAAACACATTACAAAAACAAAATAATTGATATGACACACCTTTATCAGTGGTAAATGAATATTACTTATGATTAAAATCTTAACAAGATATAAGATAGACAACTTGTAGCTATAAACATCTCCATGTTTATGCTTGTGCACACACACACCTGCATACACACACACACACACACACACACACACACACACACACACACACACACACACACACACACACACACCACACACACACAAATACAACAACACCAAAACTGATTTCAAAATGACAAAAACCACCTAAAACAATCTTGCCCACTAAATGTTTAAAAAAAACAACAACACACACACACACACACCACACACACACACACACACACACACACACACACACACACACACACACACACACACACACACACCCATTTTAACCCCATCAAAACCACACAAAATTAACACTACCTCAACACCCTCAGAGCAGTCCAACTACTCCACTAGCAAACCATGCACAGAATTTTCCATTTAGCACACACGCCACTCTTCTATGAACACAGGAAAGTCACTCCAACACTAGTCAGATGAAGATGGTGTTTCAAAACAGAAAACCAGGTTAGACACACTTCATACATTTAGTGGCAAACAGTAACCCTTCAGTAAACATGTAAAATGACGGCTACACTCCTATCATTTCTCTATCCATTCACCAAACACACACGTAAACAACTTGCAATTACATTCCTTTTGGTTATCAATTAATGATCCAGTTCATCTGTATTTTTGCTGTGATTTTACAGACATTTTAATTTATCACCAACTAAGCCCACAAATTATCACAATTCATTTTATTCTATTTGACTTCTACCGATTGGAACACTGATTAGACACTTGATATAGTTTTTCTTTCGATATGCTAAGTCTCAATTTGATTCCATCCCACCACCCTTCCCCTCATACACTGAAAGAAACATTGATTTGTCACTTGTTCAAATTTTCCTTTCAATATACTTAGTTTCAGTTTGATCCTTCCCCTCATTGCATACATTCACATGCAAGGCACAAATAATGAGATGTAATGTCACCTTTTCATGAATCCATAATTAAGTCAAATGAAAAAAAGTTCACATATCCTGCAGTGAAACAATTTAACAATGGTGGTAACAAGAATCTGACTCATTGCACACTCTCTTCTTCAGCAGCCATTTTCTTAAGATTAGACCAGAGGAGAAATTTTCCTAATTAAATATATCCACTAATCTCCCAGGTAAATGAACTTAGCAATTGGCAACATCAGATGAGATCAACAGCACATACACAAAATCCTGACTGAACTCTCGTGGTTAAAATAATGATCCTATATCCTAGATCCCAGCTGTATATCGCATGATTTTAACAAATCCCCACATCCACGTTAACCTGACTGATACCCCCATGGCCTGGGCCTCAATTAACTTTCACAGGCGACAAATATACAAGCACAGATCAGGACACCATGGAGTGACACTTCTGTTTGCGCTAGTGATTTAGGCAGGAGGTAAATCCTCAAGATCTGTTTGACTTTACAACATGCTTAGTCTCTCAGTCAACAGTTGGCAACAAGAGCATTTGGTTAGAGAGTGAAAACAGGCAACATAAATGACTTAAACTGAAGATCTTTAGAACATAATACTGGGGGCAGGAAAGGAGATGGTATGGTAGGGTTAGGGAGAAAAAAGTGAAAAAGAAAATGGAAACAAAGCAAATTACGATAAGTAAACTAACAAAAATAAGGACTCCACCCCCACCCACCCCCAATAAAGAAACCAACAAAATAATAAGACAGCTGCAGCTAACACCCTCTTGACAGGAAAGGAAAACAATGCTGTCAACAATATCTCTTTTACTGTTTGTCATCGAGTTATGGCCTGTCACACACACACACATATAACACACACACACACACACACAACACACACACACACACACACACACACACACACAAACACACACACACACACACACACACACACACACACACAAAAGAACACACACATGCACACACACACACATACAGACACACAAACACTCACACACACAAAACACATACACACACTTAATAACAAAAACACATCCACTCTCCTCCTTGAACACCAAGGAAATCATAAGGATTAACACAACTAATAATGATGGAACTACCAACATTTACACAGTCATCAGATTCTTATTTAACAAAATAGACAGGGAAAGGGAAGGGAGATGTGGCCATATTCAGGAAAAAAACGTTTTAAAAAAATCAACCAACCCACCAATTAGTCAACAAACCAACTCATTAAAAACCACAGAAAAGACTGACTCAAGAGTTTTTTGTTCTGTTTTCATTTTGTTTGTTTTTGTTTGTTTGTTTACTGTTTGTCATCGAGTTATGGCCTGTCACAAAACACACAAACTGATGAAATAAACAACGTGCACATTCTGACTCTAAAGTACTCTCTATCCAGCCACATCAATTTTGCGTCTCTAAAAAGCAAAATTTCAATCACATCACATGACAACAAAACAAAACAAAGACACAATATCTAAACCAATCTAACAGGAGTCTTGAAAACTACGATCTGCACCAATTTCTAAACAGGGGGGAAAAGCCTTTGAAAGCCGTGCATCTAAGTAATGATCAGTCTAAGTAACTGTGCTTCAAATCACATACCAGCAAATCTATTACTTCGTGCTCACTGGTGGTTTTACACATGCTAAAACTTTGGGGAAAAAATTAAAGAAAAAAAGAAAGAAAAAGGATAACTGATACACAAATGCAGTGAAAAAAAAAAACACCCAAACAAATCAGATGCACAAATTAATGCAGTCATCAAGAAGGGAAAGTGTTCTGCTTATAATTTCTTTCTTGCAAACACATGCAATAATGTCTATGCATGTACACTACTTATTCTAAAGCCTTGGCAAGAGATAGGAGGAACAGGAAACCAGGTTTCTGAGAAACATATGAGTGTGCTGTCAGTTACACCCAAGTGCACAGATTTGTAAGATTTGGGGGTGGGGGGAGGGGGTGTGTTTATCAGCACTGCAGATTGCGCTTATCAAGCCCCCATGATAATATTTTGTTGGTTGTTACTTTGCTTGTTTTTATTGCTTGGTTTGGTTTTATTTTCTTGTGTTTGTTTGTTTGTTTGTTTGTTTTCTTTAGAGGAAAGGGGTGAGGTGCTGTACATTTTGTGCATATATATGAGAGTGGGAGAAGAAAGGCAGAGAAGGATACAGAACACTTATCACCACCATATCTGCCTGCATGTATGTGTGTGTGTGTGTGTGTGTGTGTGTGCGCACGCACGCGCGTGTGTGCATGTGTGCATGCGTGTGTGTAAGTGAGTGTGTGTTTGCAAGCATGCCCATGTGTGTGTGTGTGTGTGTGTGTGTGCGCGCGCGTGCGTGCGTGTTTGTGTGTGTGTGAGTGAGCAAGTGAGTGTGTGTTTGCAAGCATGCCCATGTGTGTGTGTGTGTGTGTGTGTGTGTGTGTGTGTGTGTGTGTGTGTGTGTGTGTGTGTGTGTGTGTGTGTGTGTGTGTGTGTGTGTGTGTGTGCATGTGGCTGTGTGCACATGTGTTTGTATGTTTGTGGGTATGTGTGTGTGTTCATTTTTGTTTTTCTTTCAAAGGGAGAATGTTATGATGTACATTGTGTGTTGTGTGTGTGTGTGTGTGTGTGTGTGTGTGTGTGTGTGTGTGTGTGTGTGTGTGTGTGTGTGTGTGTGTGTGTGTGTGTGTGTGCATGTGGCTGTGTGCACATGTGTTTGTGTGTTTGTGGGTATGTGTGTGTGTTCACTTTTGTTTTTCTTTCGAAGGGAGAATGTTATGATGTACATTTTGTGTGTGTGTGTGTGTGTGTGTGTGTGTGCATGCGTGCGTGCTTTGTGTGCGTGCGTGCGTGCGTGTGTGTGTGTGTGTGTGTGTGTGTGAGAGTGAAAAACGAAGGCAATGACGGACATAATTCATATGACCACTAACGCTGTTTTCCTGTGGACACATGTGTACATGATTCATGTGACTAGTTTATGTGGCTTGAATATAACTGCTGCACGAAAAGTATACAGCTACTGACAATGTTTCTGTGTGAGCAGTATAAAGTAGAGAATGAATAAGTAAATACTGTATATATTTTAGTACATAATCAGTCTGTTACATGAGACAGAGCGCAACTCATATTCAGACTCAGTTTTTCAATACAGTGCGTGATTGATATTCTGCATGCACATACATATGAAGGGGGGTTAGGCATTGTCAGGGCTGTATACATGCTAACTTGGGAAATAGGAATAGTCTCCACCCTTTACCTAACATGTAGAGGTGTCTAGGTGGATCATACCTAGTATCTTCAAATCAGAAAATTAAAAAACAAAAGAGAGAAACAGAGAGAGAGAGAGAGACGGAGAGACAGAGAGAGAGAGACAGAGATAGAGAGAGACAGAGAGAGAGAACAGTGAGAGAAACAGAGAGAGAGAACGAGACAGACAGAGAGTGAGAAGCAGACAGGCAGACAGACAAAACAGTAGGAGACAAGGAGAGAGACAGACAGACAGAGAAAAAGTGTAAATGTCTTTGAGGCATGAACACTGACTTGGTATGTTTTAAATGTAAACATATTGAAATAATGGCACCAACTGGAAAACTACAGTGAAACAAAATCAAGCCCTCTAACGCTAAGAGAATTCCACTGAAAATGAATGGGTGATGGTGTCTCGACAGCACATGAAACTCAAAAGCAAAGACAATAATTCAAAGTTCAAAACAAAGATATTTCATCAATACCAATTTACTTTATCTGCCTTTTCTTTTCTTACAAGTGTTTTATTGTTTACATCTAGTTTATACAGCTGGTACACTCTTTGCAGTTTTAAGAAAACAGCACAAATATTCACACACACACACACACACACACACACACACACACACACACACACACACACACACACACACACACACACACACACACACATCATAATGTGTACAGAGGCATACACACATTCACTCACTCATTCAAAAACACCCAAAACATCCAGGGCTTCAGGATAGGCATGTACAAAACTGGCCTGCAGAAATTATGGGAAAAGATTTATTTGATAATTATCAAATGCATAAAGATAATTTTCGGTTTGAGAATTACAAAACACTCCTGTCAGAAAACTTATGGATTATGTTTACAAAATTCCCGAATCTTTAAACAGCTCAGAAAAACACATGAAAAAAGAATCAGAAAGGGTATTTCTGATTCTTTTTTCATGTTTTTTCTGGTTCCTGTTTGCCTGAATGCAGGCAGTCACACTGATGCTGAGATGTAATAAAATAGTAGCCAGGGAACATGGTCCTCTTAGTAGACTTAAAATTTTGATGGATTATCGTAGCATCATCTTTGTTTTCTTGAAAAGAAAATGTCCTGACTGTTTTCAGTCCTCGTGGTTTATGCAGTTGGGATGTTTGGATGTGACAGCAGAGATGGAGTGGGAAATGAGAGCTCTAAAATATTTATAATGATAACAAAACAAAACATATGAATAAACAAAGACAAAAACAAAATGTATGGACAAAACAAACAAACAAACAAACAAACAAACAATCATTCGCAATCACACTGTAGAACACACATATGCACAATGATGAAAACTAAAGATCTGGAAGTAAAGACTATCTTTCTTGAAAGATACACCAATCTGAAAAAGTTAAAATCATTTTTCTACTGGAGTATTATGATCTGAACTCAATCTGACCAAACGGCATAAACTATTTTACTTGAATTAAAACGTGCATGTGTTGCATAAAAAAATGATGTGAACCACATTATTTGAAGTAAAACAAGTATGTTTTGGATACACACTCTAACAAGATAGCGTGAACTATTTTACTTGAATCAAAACTAAAAACTACAGCACGGTTTGGTATTAGTTACTTTATTAATTCATATTTCATTTTACAGAAGTTTAGTTGTGTATCCTTCATTTAGAAAACAAAAAACAAAACAAAAAAACAATCTGAACACGCTTTGACTTCTGACAAACTAGTACTAAAACTGGTAAATGATGTGAGAATGTTACATGTGTCATGCGGTCATTCCACGTCAAAATATACAGCAATGTGCGATGTTATGGTTTGGTGTCACAGCACTTGACTGACAGGCAAAACAGCCTACCGGAGCTCATTACATCAACGCTTCCTGCGAGAGACGGCTAAAACAGAAAAGCGTCAGGGGTAGGGGGAGGGGAAACACACTGGCTGTGTCAGTGTAAAAACAGAGGTAGGCCACATCAACGGCAACGTGAAGCCGATTTGGTGAGGCATTAAATAAATCTGATGTTACAGGGTGCACAAACCATACCATCCACACACAACGCGTGACTTTACCTTCAGCTTCTACAGAAGGACAGAAAGGAAAAGAAGACAAATTGAAATATATATAAATTGTGACCACAAAAATGTATATGTATATGTATATGTATATGTATATGTACATGTATATGTATATGTATATGTATATGTATATGAATATGTATAGTATATGTATGTATATGTATATATATATCATAGAATGGAAAAGGTAAAACAAATATGTTTAAAAAGAAGAAAAGGCGATGTTGTAGAGCTATTGGTATCATTCATACCTATTTACCACTACCTGTTGCAAGATCATATACCCAAACAAAGAAAGAGTTAAAACATGTGATAAAATGAATAAGGAAAATTATGTACAAAAGCGTGCGTGCATGAGAGTGAGCGAGTGGTGAGTGTGTGTGTGTGTATGTGTGTGTGTGTGTGTGTGTGTGTGTGTGTGTGTGTGTGTGTGTGTGTGTGTGTGTGTGTGTGTGTGTGTGTGTGTGTGTGTGTGTGTGTGTGTGTGTTGTGTGTTGTGTGTGTGTGTTGTGATTGTGTGTGTGTGTGTGTGTCTGCACTTGTATGTGTGTGTGTGTGTGTTTGTGTGTGTGTTGTAAACATAGTATAATTGAAAAGATGCACACAAAAATAAAAACAAGCACAGGATAAACATAATCAAGAGCAAGAATGTGGAACCTGTACAGTTGTAAAAATGGCTTTTACAGATATTGTGAAGTAAAGGAAAGGACTTGGACAAAGAACAAGAAAAGTTTATGAACAAATACATATGCAGGGTTTTCTTTTTTTTTTTTCCATTTTGTTATAAAACAAAAACACTTTCTTTCAAGAGAAGAAAAATCACAAGGACACAAATCAGGCTCCTAAATGCATGTTTATCAACAAAAACAAAAACAAACAAACAAAAAAACACACCCAAATAAACAACAAATCTTCACAGATCATGGATGTGCGTTCACTGGTGCACACACAATAGTCTGTATCTTCTTCCCAACATAGAAGGGTTTGTGTGATAAGTTTTACAGGAACAACTGTTTTACTGCTCAAGTAAGCTGACTAAAGTAATGTTTTCATAGTTGAATTTTGGATCTGCTTGATAATGACATAACTCTTTATCCAATGAGATAACCACTGCAAGATGACAAAATTATATACTTCATGACAACATATTTTCTACATCACATATAAATCTTGTATTCATGATCTATCTTCTGTTTCATTACCTTTCCTTTTTTTTCTGTCATCATTTTTCTTACGTTTTTTTCCCCTGTTCTTTTTATTTTTAATTTTCTCTTCATACAGAAACACAAATCTACTGGCAACATTTGTTCTTTTTATTTTCAATTTTATTTTCATACAGAAACACAAATCTACTGGCAACTTCTGCAATAGATCTTGTCCTCATGATTTTTCTTATCTATTTTTCTTTCATCTGTCTTATTCTCTTTCTTACATCTTATCTATTTAAAGTTTTCTATTCTGTCTTATTTTGTTTCTTACATCTTATCTGCTAAAAGTTTTCTATTTTGTCTTACTCTGTTTCTTACATCTTATCTGCTAAAAGTTTTCTATTCTGTCTTATTCTGTTTCTTACATATTATCGATTTAAAGTTTTCTATCTGTCTTATTCTGTTTCTTACATCTTATCTGCTAAAAGTTTTCTATTCTGTCTTATTCTGTTTCTTACATCTTATCTATTTAAAGTTTTCTATTCTGTCTTATTCTGTTTTTTGCATCTATCTATTTAAAGTTTTCTATTCTGTTTTATTCTGTTTTTTTGCATCTTATCTATTTAAAGTTTTCTATTCTGTCTTATTCTGTTGCTCACATCTTATCTATCTAAAGTTTTCTATTTTCTCTTATTCTGTTTCTTACATCTCATCTATTTAAAGTTTTCTATTTTGTCTTATTCTGTTTCTTATATGTTATCTATTTAAAGTTTTCTATTCTGTTTTATTCTGTTTCTTACATCTTATCTATTTAAAGTTTTCTATTCCTATCAGTTGAATATAAATGGAAGCAAATGAAAAGTATAAAGAATGTCTTCTGTCTGAAAACAAATAAGGAGTACTATTCAGAACATTTTCAGACTTTGTATTCAATGGTGCAACAAATTTTTTCATTGCAAGTCACAAGACGGATGTTCTGCACTGTCCTTAAATGCAGGCAAATTTTCATTAAAGTTCATTTAACTCCTTTTACAGTTTCAGTTTTTCAGTGTCAAGATGGCGTGCCATGTGACAGATACGGTCCAAAATGATCATGACATCAGTGTCAAAATGGCATATCCACGACTGGAATAAATTCCAAATGCTTTGATGCCATAGATGCCATGTGACGGATAAGGTCAGAAATGATCACGACATCAGCTGTAATCCTGTGCTCAATCTCTGCATGCTCACAAGATCTTGAGGTCTTATTTGGCATCTGATGAAAACTGCCCTGCTTTAAGGTCTAGCCTTTATTGATATACAAGTGGTTGAAATGTAAGCCTCTGCTTCAATTCTTTGTATCTACTGGATTTTCTGTTCCTCATTACACAATAGGAAAACCATCATGCAGCAAAAGTATGTGCAAAAATCCATGCAAAGATGATACTTGATATCAACGACTCCAAACATGCTTACAAAGCAGCCAAGCCACAAAACAAAAGCATGATTTCAGGCAAAACTTGTCATGCTGCTTTCTTCAGAAATATTGCATGCTAATTTTCCATTACCTCATTTGACATGGCATGACAAAGAAAAAAAAAACGAACGAACAAACAAACAAAACAAAACAAAACCAAAAAAATATGAAACTACAAGTTCATATGAAATGCTGAACTATATACTCAGCATCTACGTTTCAGGACAGCTTGCTGAAAAAAGAAAGCTAAAAGGGCGAAAAAAAAAAAATCCACCAAACATTACTACATATGCTACAAGAGGTGTTTACCGAGAGGCTTTGCTGAAAAGAGTTAATCAATGAGTATTAATCAGTCAGCTTAATCAGCCAAAGAAACAAATACATAATCACCCTTCAAATACACACACTGTCAAATCTCACAAAAAAGAACAAGAAACTAGTGATACAGGCAAATGATATGCTCTACACTGAAACACAAGTACATTCCACCAGCCTTCAACCATGAATATTCCTGTTCATTGGTTTACAACAAATCTGGATATCATAACCATTTGAGTATCAGTTACGAGAGGAACACACTAACATGACAAAAAAGCTAAAAGCTTGCAACACTTTTATACAAAAATAAAGTGGGGGAAGGGATTATGTTAAAACACACAAAAACTGTTTTATTTTCAAACCTCTGTCCCTTTACTTGTTTTCTGACATAATCACAAATCAGCAATCTTATACTTTCATTTGTGTTCCACTGATTCAGATGTAAAACAACAAAATAGTACATGGTAAAGCTTATGGGGATAGACAGTTAGTAGAAGAAGAACTGATGGCATAAAGAATTACAGGAAGGAGAAACATCACAAATCTAAAGGGACAACAACAAAATGTTACAATGACAAACTTGAAAACATCCCCATTCACGCACCACCTCTCCAAACAAATACTGTTAATAACAGTGTTATAATCATTTACAAAGAAGTGTAGATTTGTTTTTTGTTTTGTTTTTTAACCCAGTTTTTGCCTTGCAACTGAGAAAAATGGTTGATTCTGATTTAACATCTTAAATGGAGTAACCATTTGTGGGAAGTAGAATTAGCAATCAGCAGCATCCAGAAATGTTAGCAATCAGCAGCATCCAGAAATGTACCTAAAATTAGCACTAGAATTGAAAAAAAATGCTGTTCTAAAGAGATTCAGAGTTTCATGTCTTTTTCACATGATTCTGCTAGCATCCAGAATCAGACTGGTGCCAATGTCCTGTTCACTTCAACAGGCTTTCTCCTTCCAGACATTTTTCATGTGCAGATACTTTCAGACATTTCTTGCTTCCACAAAAACAATCTCTGCAGTTCTTCAGCAATTCAGTTACAGCTTCCAGCAGTGGGAGCTCTCTAAAATGGGGAACAATCTGGGAACAAACTTGAATTATCTGACTGAAACACACAGGAAAACATCACAGCATGACAGCAACTGTCACTGAAAGTTTCAGACCAACTTCCAAGCAGATGTAAATTTCGAACCAATTATGACTGAGTAAAATTTGTTATATATATATGAGTAGATCGTTCACGCCCATGACATTGTTCTATAGTGGATGATACAGAAGAGAAGGTATGTAGGTGGAGGAAAAAGGAATGGGGGCAAAATATGACTAAAGAACAGTGAGGACTGGGGATGGAGTAAATGACAGTAGGATGGGGTAGAGAAGCATGGAACACACATGAGTCAAGACTGCAGCCAAGGATGGGGAAAAGAAAATGCAATGGGAATGCTTTGAGCAACTGAATGATAAAGAGCTAAAAGAAACCAGAAGACTTGGAGGTACACTTCAAGTAGAGAGAAGGAAAAGATGATAAAGGTGAGGTACAGGAACACCCAGATCTGGCAGACAAGATGTGGTCCATGGCCAAAGAATGCCTCACACATATATATGTAGATTGGGATGGAGTCAATACTAATGAAGAGCTGGGGGTGGATCTGATATCAATGAGTGGGTGAGTGTAGAAATTACATTAACATGTAGGGGGAAGGAGAGATGGTGTAAGCAGTGACAGAGTGGGAACCTGACAAAGAACAATGATGTACATAGGTGGAAGGAAAACAAAATGAATGCATGTTAAAATATACAATGAAAAATGAAATGGCTGACACAAAATACCGAAGTGGAGTAAAGGAAAGACCAACAATCTGATTAAGGACAAAGAAAGAGACGATCAATCATACAGACATGTAAATCAACGAAACAAAACATCTTGGGGGCTGAAAGAGATTCAGGCATGGGCGCATGAATGGCAGAGATGGATAAGGAATGGAACTGAGAAAGGGGAATGGGGACATTCAAGCAAGACAAAGTGGGGTCAATTGCTTACAAAGGGAAAAAACAAGTGGGAGTTACAAACACAGGTAGGGGAGGGATAAACAAACACAGGTAGGAGAAGGATAACACACAGGTAGGGGAGGGATAAACAACACAGGTAGGGGATGGAAGGGATAAACAAACACAGGTAGGGAGAGGGATAAACAAACACAGGTAAGGGAGGGATAAACAAACACAGGTAAGGGAGGGATAAACAAACACAGGTAGGGGAGGGATAAACAAACACAGGTAAGGGATAGAAGGGTTAAACAAACACAGATAGGGGAGGGATAAACAAACACAGATAGGGGAGGGATAAACAAACACAAGTAGGGGATGGAAGGGATAAACAAACACAGGTAGGGAGGGATAACACAGGTAGGGGAGGGATAAACAAACACAGGTAGGGGAGGGATAAACAAACACAGGTAGGAGAAGGATAAACAAACACAGGTAGGGGAGGGATAAACAAACACAGGTAGGAGAAGGATAAACAAACACAGGTAGGGGAGGGATAAAAAACACAGGTAGGGGATGGAAGGGATAAACAAACACAGGTAGGGGAGGGATAAGCAAACACAGGTAGGGGAGGGATAAACAACACAGGTAGGGGAGGGATAAACAAACACAGGTAGGGGAGGGATAAACAAACACAGGTAGGGGAGGGATAAAGCAAACACAGGTAGGGGAGGGATAAACAAACACAGGTAGGGAGAGGATAAACAAACACAGGTAGGGGATGGAAGGGATAAACAAACACAGGTAGGGGAGGGATAAAAAACACAGGTAAGGGGAGGGATAAACAAACACAGGTAAGGGAGGGATAAACAAACACAGGTAGGGAGAGGATAAACAAACACAGGTAGGAGGCGGGGGAGGGATAAACAAACACAGGTAGGGGAGGGATAAACAAACACAGGTAGGGGAGGGATAAACAAACACAGGTAAGGGGGGATAAACAAACACAGGTAGGGGAGGGATAAACAAACACAGGTAAGGGGAGGGATAAACAAACACAGGTAAGGGAGGGATAAACAAAACAGGTAGGGAGGGTAATAACAAACACAGGTAGGGAGGATAAACCGGGGAGGGATAAACAAACACAGGTGGAGGGATAAACAAACACAGGTAGGGGAGGGATAAACAAACACAGGTAGGGGAGGGATAAACAAACACAGGTAGGGGAGGGATAAACAAACACAGGTAGAGGATAGGAGGGAAGATAAACAAACACAGGTAGGGGAGGGATAAACAAACACAGGTAGGGGAGGGATAAACAAACACAGGTAGGAGGAGGGATAAACAAACACAGGTAGGGGAGGGATAAACAAACACAGGTAGGGGAGGGATAAACAAACACAGGTAGGGGAGAGGATAAACAAACACAGGTAGGGGAGGGATAAACAAACACAGGTAGGAGGAAGGGATAAACAAACACAGGTAGGGGAGGGATAAACAAAACAGGTAGGGGAGGGATAAACAAACACAGGTAGGGGAGGATAAACAAACACAGGTAGGGGAGGGATAAACAAACACAGGTAGGGGAGGGATAAACAAACACAGGTAGGGGAGAGGATAAACAAACACAGGTAGGGGAGGGATAAACAAACACAGGTAGGGGGATGGATAGGGATAAACAAACACAGGTAGGGGAGGGATAAACAAACACAGGTAGGGGAGGGATAAACAAACACAGGTAGGGGAGGGAAAACAAACACAGGTAGGGGGAAGGGATAAACAAACACAGGTAGGGGAGGGATAAACAAACACAGGTAGGGGAGGATAACACAAACACAGGTAGGGGAGGGATAAACAAACACAGGTAGGGGAGAGGATAAACAAACACAGGTAGGGGGAGGGATAAACAAACACAGGTAGGGGAGGGATAAACAAACACAGGTAGGGGAGGATAAACAAACACAGGTAGGGGAGGGATAAACAAACACAGGTAGGGGAGGGATAAACAAACACAGGTAGGGGAGGGATAAACAAACACAGGTAGGGGAGGGATAAACAAACACAGGTAGGGAGAGGGATAAACAAAGACAGGTAGGGGAGGGATAAACAAAGACAGGTAGGGGAGGGATAAACAAAGACAGGTAGTGGAGGGATAAACAAAACAGGTAGGGGAGGGATAAACAAACACAGGTAAGGGGAGGGATAAACAAACACAGGTAAGGGAGGGATAAACAAACAAGGTAAGAGAGGGATAAACAAAACAGGTAAGGGAGGGATAAACAAACACAGGTAAGGAGGGATAAAAATACAGGTAAGGGAGGGATAAGCAAACACAGGTAAGGGAGGGATAAAAACACAGGTAGGGGAAGGGATAAACAAACACAGGTAAGGGAGGGATAAACAAACACAGGTAAGGGAGGGATAAAAACACAGGTAGGAGAGGGATAAACAAACACAGGTAGGGGAGGGATAAACAAACACAGGTAAGGGAGGGATAACACACGTCAGTGAAGTTAGTACCATGGCCACCTGCCCTGCAGGAGAAATGAAAAGTGTATACCCATGAACATCATGAGTGTGTACTGACAACTAACCCAATGAAGCTGTGGTGCAGAAAAAAACACAAGTCACAGAAACAGCAAGTTCCTAGGATACTTCTATCGTAAAGTAAATCAAGGTCATCAGGATTAGGCAAAGTTATGAAACTCTGGGAAACACATAAAAAATTCAATTCAGAATAATGTTTAATTATCTGTTTAAACATCACTCTGGGACTTGCATAAAAAGGGAGTCCAGTATGATGTTTAATTATCTGCTAAAACATTGTTGTTTTCTTTTTTTAAAAAACATTTAAACATAGCTGCACATTTATCAACTGACATCTCCTATTATCATCTAACACCTGAATTGTTTTACACACTTAACGTCTCAATTTTCCACAATGGGGATGTGGTCTTGTCTTCCAGCAAACAACTGACTACCGTTGAAGCAGGATATGATTCTCTCTCCTGAAAAATGATGATCAGCTCTTTTCAATAAATACACAGAGAACTGTACTTTACTGGAAAAAAAAATTGTGAAATGCATTAACAAACTTGATTCTTTTTTCAGGTAAATAAACAACAGAAAATTTAAATAAATGACAGCACAACAAATTAAAATGTAATAACATAAAGAAGACACCGATACTGTCAAAAATACTTACTTCAAAATATTCTCGCTGCTTGCGTGCCTCAAGGGTGTGCTTATGCCATGCCTCAAACATAATGCGACCAATTGACACATGGAATACATGCTGAAGTTTTTGAAAGGACACTGGAAAACAGGAATGAAACAATGGATCAGGAAAAGCAAATGGAACAGATAAAACAAAATTCTAATTGTTCATAAATCTTAGGTGACTGTGTAGAGCTATATCAAGGCTATGACAATTTCAATACACACACTGTACCCCAAAAGAAAAAAAAAGAACAGAAAATTAAGTATGTGCATTTGTGCACATAACCTAAAAAGACGCCTCTGACATTGACCACTCTGTCCAATTTATCACACACAGGATTTAAAAAACATACCTGAATGCAAATTTAAACATAACTAAGGACACCAAAACATGGGCATAATTTACCTTAAACTGCTTCCACATATCTCAATTATCAATCTTTAGAGAAAGTACACAACATTTTATCAAACACATACAGATGAATGGACCAGCAAGGCAGGAAATGATAGGAAGAAATGACACAAAGCAAAGGAGGAAGAAAGAATCAAAGAGAGTGACAGAAAAGAGGAAATTTCTAGCACAGAATTTCCAAAAGGTGGGGATACTATTTATACTTATACTGAAAGAGCCCCCAGCATCCCCACGGGGGTGGGGAGTGGGGGGGTGTATAAAAGAAAATACATAAATAAATGAAACACAAAAAGTGTGTGCAATCATGCATAAGGCATACACTAAGAATAAACACAAATAAGAAAGAGAAAAAGTAAACCGATCAAGATCAAGCACAAGCCACAGAAATGTACTGGTAGTCAACTTCACAGCTCAGTCAGGACAGTACATTATTTGCAGTGATACCAAGTGATCAGAGAATCAATCTCAAGATCAAAGACAGACTAATCAACCAATCAACCCAGCAGCCAATCAGTCAACCAATCCATCAATCAATCAGTCACTTTATCAGCCAACCATCAAACCTGTTATTCAGTCAACCGATCAACTCTATTTTCAAACACAGGTGGAGGAATCTAAAAAGAGCCCCTGACAAAGTGTCTATCAAGTGGCGCCTTTTACTGGGAGACAGATCCAGTCTCAGTGGATATGATCCCATTCTCAAACAGTAGTCTAGTGCTTACCACTCTCCCGTTTCACTAACTAACCAATTCAGCTATGCATGACTATCAATCCGCCCAAAAGTCAATTGAAAAGCAGATGCAAAAACTAGACTGAAATGTCCACACACTGTTTAATGTTGTAACACAAAGATCATGCTAGTTGAAAATTATGCATCTGTGACTTCCCACTGGCTGGCCTTGTGATCCAGACTTGGTAAAGGTGCACTCTTAAATGATTCACAAATGCTTGATGATGCTTTTTTGTTTTATATTGCTTCAGACAAATACTGATGACCAGCATCCTGTGTCAGACTCAACTGTTGTTTTTTTTTTCTTCTTTCTTTTCTATCATTCTTTCTTTTTTGTTGTTGATAAAATGAGTTTGGAACAAGGGAAAACAGAAAACAAAAACAAGATGATCAAGCCATTCTAACAATCTCTATTTTTATAGACTGTTACAGAGAATCAGTATTTGTACTTCTCAAGGTCACTGTGAGCTCCAAAAAGTTTTGGTTGTAATAAAATTTGGCACGTGCTGAGAACAATGGTAACCTGTTGTAAAAAAACACACACAAAAAAACACATTTTAAATTTAGTCCGAAGATCTTGAGAAAGTGCTGTTCATACCTTTCTCAAAAAAAGTGCTGACTTTAGGTACATTTTTAGTTTCTGACATCTTGACTTCCCAGATTTATCTTTCAAACTTATGCTTTTTTGACTCCACAACAGTCCACACTTTTGACTGAAATTGGTAAAGATCCACCGATAAACAGCTGAGCTAATCCTGTTCACATATTATTGTCATAGACAGAAATATATGCACACAGATATCTCTCTCACATAGGAATAAAACAATCTCCTCTTTAAAAAAAAAACATGAGACAGACAAAAGAAAAAGAACCACTCACACATGAATGTGAAGAGTGCCTACAGAGGAATATAAAGCATTTCGTGGAAAATAAAGTTCTATAAGCAAATGCACACTCACTGGCTTGTCTCCCTTTTCTGTATTTCACCCAAGCCTGAAAAAAAAAACAGGGTTTCTTCAGTTTTCAGTAGAAACATATGACATCTGGAACAGACAAAACACAACAACAACAACAACAACAACAACAGCAGCAACAACAACAACAAAAAGCCCACAGGAGGCAGGATACAATATAAACAGAAAACAAAGCATTTACAGATACCAATAAATGTGGCATAGCGGTTAGTGCAAAAGGCAATTGACTGCATTTATCAAATCCATCCCAATCAAAATAATGAATGTGGAATTTTCAGCCCTGAACAGCTCCTATTCAGAGTATAGCATGTTAGGAAGATTGGGATCACACCGTCAAGCCTCATCCACTTTATGTACGAGTCAGTACGGGTGTTGTTCAAAGAAGCTGACCAAAACTTGCACTGTCTATATATCTCAGGCATGCTTCATACAAGGACATGTTATAAAAGAAAGCACAGACATAGAAAACAGCTCTGTCATGAATTCTCAATCCAGAATGAAATTCCAGAGTACTATTAATTACTATCACCCATTCTCATCATCATTGCATCACAGAGACAGACCAACAGACATATCACAGTGAGACAAACATACGTACAGATTGACAGAGAAAGAGAAGACAGACAGAGATAAAGACTGAGACAAAAGAGAAGACAGACAGAGATAAAGACTGAGACAGACACAGAGAAAACCATACAAAATACAAAAGGACAAAAACAGCTTTAAAGAACTTATTTCGACAAAGTTTCTTTTTCACACTAAAATCAGCAGAAAGTCCCAAGTTGTTTACCTTCCAGATGTGAATGTGTACACGCAGCATACGATGAGCATGGTGCTTTGCGGCATTGGCCAGCTTGGCATTCAAAAATTCTGCCTTCTTTTTGCGCATCAAGAAATACTGCATCCATGAACTGTGAACATACACATTATCAGTGAACAGAAAAATGCATACAAAATGATGAAATATAAATAAAAGAAAGAAAAGAAGGAGACTAAAAGTAATAAGATAAAACATTGAAAAGTACAACAAATCCACTTAATTCATTCATAAACATGTTACAGAAGCTGTAAAGCAAACATCACTGCCACTACCACCGTGATGAAAGGGCTGTGTGTGTGTGAGTGTGTGAGTGCATGTGTGTGCAGGGTGTATGGGTGAATGTGTGCATGTGTGTGTGCATGTGTTTGTGAGTGTGTGTGTGCATGCATACATACATGCATGCATATGTGTGTGTGTGCATGTGTGATACACCTTGTCAAATATCAACAGTCTCACAACAGATGCACTGACACAGAAATACAGTGACAGAAAGGCAGAGAGAAAAAACTCACCAATAACACATTTCCTTCAGTTTGATATTGTAGTGGCCATATGCTGTAGCATACATCTCTGGAGTGGGCTGAAAAATGAGACAAACAGTGACAGAACTGAAAAAATGAAACACACAATGACAGCATTGAGACTGGACCACATAAAGACACACAGAGCAGAAACCAACCACAGAGCTCAGACAGTGCTGAAAATAAACCATTACACCAATAAGATTAAGTGCCAAAATCAGTACTACTATTCAGATTACTTGAATTAACCCTTTGACTCCCTGACCCTATCCACCAGCTTCCTGGAGGATTTTTAACCCTTTGACTCCCTTACCCTATCCATCAGCTTCCTGGTGGATAGTGTGAGGGAATCAAGGGTTAAGATTTTGCTTTGCTAGCATGGTTGACAATGCAGGATGCTGGTGGGCTGGGTGCAGGTGTCAAAGGGTTCATTAGAACAAAGTAAAAGTGTGCAACTGGTAAATGGGTTCCACTTCATTGATATCATGTGGATTTTGAAAACTGAATTTTTCCTCAACAGGCATTCATTGCACTTTGGCAGTTTCAGACATGCTCCATCATAATCTGTTGTCAATGGCAGTCCTTTATGTGCTCAATCCTAATCTGTTAGCAATGATCTGGAAGACATGTTGAAGATTCCTTGATATCTTATACAGTGTAGCAATCATCAAAATCTTGATGCTCAATCATTAAAAAAAACCAAAAAACTTATGTGCAGCAGAGGTCCAGGAAACATTTTGTAGAACAAATCATAACATGAATATCATACAAAGACAATGAAAACATACCATTTTTGTACAGAGATAACTACAATGTCTTTCTGTTTAATGCTTATGACAATAAGCCATCATACTTTATCAAGCTTCTTATTCTCTCCCTCCCACTTTAACACTTTGGCTCCTACACCCTGCCCACCAGCATCCTGCATGCATTGTCAACTAAGCTAGCAAAGCAAAAACTTAACCCTTTGACCCCCTTACCCTATCCACCAGCTTCCTGACAGAGTGACAGAGTCAAAGGGTTAAGATTTTTGCAGTTGGTGGATAGAGTGCTGTGGTCAAAAGGTTTGTTTGTGACAAGAAGCTGTCATTCTTTTTCAAGCTTCGCATTCTCTCCCTCTCATTTAACCCTTTGACTCTCACACCCTGTCTACCAGCATCCTGCATTGTCAATTATGGTAGCAAAGCAAAAACTTAACCCTTTGACTCCCTCACCCTATCCACCAGCTTCCTGTAGGAAGTTGGTGGATAGGGTGAGGGAGTCAAAGGGTTAAAGTTTTTGCAGTTGATGGATAGGGTGCGGGAGTCAAAGGTTAATGTTTATTTCTTTAAATAAAGCCTCTCTCTCCCTCTGAGGTTTACATTGTCTTAAAATCATGTGTATTTTATCACAGTTTTGTTGAATTTATACTGACATTTTCTCTTGTTTACTAGTTTGGCAGCCTGCCAGTGAAAAACAGAATATTTTTTTGAATAACTACTATGAATATGTGTAGTAAGACTGTGGGTGAGAGGCAAAAGATTCTGTGCCAGTAGTATGAAAGACAAGTGGAACAAAAGATGAGAACTATTGTTTTGGACAACAATTATATCCTTGCATAGTGCTACAAGCTCTTTCCATTAGGCTGCAAATGCCATGAGCTGAAAGTGAACTTGAACAGAACAGTCCAGTCATATACATGTACAGATGCACTGTAGGTAAATATGGAGTGTGTGGGTGTGTGGTTTGGGTGTGTGTGAGTGTGTCGTGAGTGGGCATGCATGCATACATGCATACTGGCATGTGTGTGTGTGTATGTGTGTGTGTGGTGCGTGCTATGTATGTGTGTGTGTGTGTGTGTGTGTGTGTGTGTGTGTGTGTGTGTGTGTGTGTGTGTGTGTGTGTGTGTGTGTGTGTGTGTGCGCGCGTGTGCGTGTGTGTGTGTGTGTGTGTTTGTGTGTGTGTATGTGTGTGTGGGTGAGTGAGAGTGTGTGTGTGTGTGTGTGTGTGTGTGTGTGTGTGTGTGTGTGTGTGTGTATGTGTGTGTGTGTGTGTGTGTGTGCGTGTGCCTATGTGTGTGTGTGTGTGTGTGTGTGTGTGTGTGTGGTTGTGTGTTTGTGTGTGTGTGTGTGTGTGTGGTGTGTGTGTGTGTGTGTGTGTGTGTGTGTGTGTGTGTGTGTGTGTGTGTGTGTTGTGTGTGTGTGTGCGCGCGCGCATATGTGTATTAAGTCAGTGCAAATTTGTGTTAACCATTTTTGGAACAATCTTGGCTATGTTGTATACAAGTGTATATGTCATTCTGTCATGTTGAAAAGAAACACTACAACAACAATAAAAAACAAAAGGAAATGAACGAAACCACAACCATCCCCCAATTATAAACTGATCTCACAGACATCCAATACATTGTAAAATCACATCAGATAAATCATCCCTCAAACAATAAATATTCTTTTAGGATCACTGCACTCAGGAAGGTTACCTTTGTGCTCACCTTTTTTTATTCGTCCCATTTTCTACGCCACCTTAACGGCCACAGAAGCTAGCACAGTTTTTATAATGCGATGGTGATGATGCTGATAAGGATGATAATCATGATGTTATGGAGTTCCATTTAGGATTGAGACTACATGACAGGGCTGTATATCCTGGCGTCAACCAGGCCCGAGAGATACAGACACCTGCGGTGCATGTCAGAAGATCTGAGCAACACTCTCAGTGATGTATCTGTGAAGTGGATGAGATCGACTGTGTGGTGCCAGTCTTCCAAATGAGCCCACAGCATACCAAACTCTGGGTAAGAGCCGGTTAGAGCTGAAAAATCCCACAATGATTTTTAAGGGACTGATGGGGATTCGAACCCACAACCTTCAAGTCGGTAGTCTGTTGCATTAAGCATTACACCACAGCAACTGGTATCCCTCAAACAATATGACACATTGCCTAAGTCTGCCCACCAACATGAAAATAAATGGTTATAACGATGATGATGTGTATTTTACTGTATTTTACTGTTTTACTTTACTTGCTTTATAATTGTGGCTGGCACTGGGCAGCAATTGTGTTGCATCTTATTTCTCTTTTAAGATAATACAGTATACTGAACTGAACTAAATTAAATCCAGCACTTACAATAAGCCATTCCTCATAGTTGAAGATGAAGTCAAGGTTGCTTTCTGTTATGATCTTCTGATAAGGCCTCATGTGCTCCTCAATGAACATGTCCCTGCACAGAACACCAAAAAATGAATATGATACTTCTCTCCATTGTCTCTCCCTCTTATTTTTCTGTTTCCAGAACTTAAAAAATGAACAAAACACTGCCAAATCAATATTCAATTCAATAATATTTCTTGCACCTTATTTCCTTTCTTTTATACCTTATTTATTGCATACTAATAATTTTCAATTGCTGCACCAACATCTGAGCAGAAATAGGAACTTATGCAAGCAGTCTCCATGGTTCAGACAGCACACGACAAATACTATCCAGCAATCTTGCTCTCAAATGTCCCCTCTATTCTAAAGGCCCTGGAGAATGACAAGCTCTGCAATCTGACCAATTCCTGCCAGTAAGTCAGAAGAAGCAGGAAAGTAGTCCTCCAGTGGATCCCCACCCAGAATGGGATATCAGCAAACAAGATGGTAAATCAGCCAGCAAAAAGAGGATCCAAGCAAGACCAACCAGATTAACAGCATCAGCTACAGTGAGAAGAGAAACAACATTAGCTCAATCCTTAAGCAACAAGCAGAATGGGATGAATACTACCAGACAGCAGCAAGTGGTCCTGAATAAGACAGTGCTCAACACAAGAAGAAAAGTTCATTTTCAAATGTTTATTTGCTTATGTTTGATTTTATAAGATTAGAACTCAAAATTGTCAAATGATACAAAAAAAGTGCCAAAGATGGAGAGAGAGCTACTTTGTTCTACTGTATTCCTTCAGCCACATTAGGTGTCAGAGTTATGGGATAGGCACTGAGTGCAGTATCTCATTTGTTGTATGAATCAGATAATTTTTCAATGTAGAATGATACTGATTCTGCCATTTTCAGCCACCAGAAGATAGTCACCAGAATCTACATCAGTTTCTCTAGAAAAGGTTAGGTCTTGTCTTCCAGTTTCTTCAGACCAAATGACTAATCCAAACAAACAGCAGCTGATTCTTGTGAGAACTTTCAGAGCTTGTTGTTCTTATCCTGAAAATTCATTCCTTCTGGCTTTGTTTGTTGATTTATTTGTTGTTGTATTTTTAACACTCACACACCTCCTTCTATCTTATCTCTAACACCTCTCTCTTTCTCTCAATGCATTTTTGTTGCATACATTGTATTAACTTTTTTCATTCATTGTTACAGCATGTGCACATGTGTGTATCTGTATGAGTGTGTGTGCATGCATATGGTCTGCACAAGTGTGGGTAAGTGAAGTAAAGCAGATGTGTATGACATATATACATATGTATGCATGTACACATGCATGCATGCATAAATGTATGCATGTGTGTGCACAAATGAAAAAGTATGACAAATTACCACTGCAGATCTGCAAGCCCATGTTCTTTAAGATGCATAAGTTTGTCCAAAATGAACTGCAGCGGATCTTCAGGACACATCACGGCAAGACCGGTCAGTAGTGCCTGAAATAAGACCACAGAAAACGTCAGAAGTATTCCACAAGTGCAATATCTATGAGGCAAGAAGTAGGGAAAATATTAAACAGTAAATGTGGTTGAGATGTTTTACATAAAGAATGAGTGATGATATAATGGTACTATAATTTGACTAAGAAGACCAGACTTTTTTTAGTCACCACTTATCATGTGCAGCTAATTCACCAGTTTTGAGTAACATACAACAGACAGGACAAAGGAAAAGCTGAGATTATATTTTTACTAAAGCATCATTAGGCTCAAGTTATCAGTAGTATGAATTCAATCTTTTTTACAGACAGAACTTTAAGAACTTTTTTGTCAGAAAATTACATACAAATCTATACATTACATGTGATGTCATCTTCTCAAGCCCATGATTTTCAAAGCTTTAGAGATTGTGTGTGTGTGTGTGTGTGTGTGTGTGTGTGTGTGTGTGTGTGTGTGTGTGTGTGTGTGTGTGTGTGTGTGTGTGTGTGTGTGTGTGTGTGTGTGTGTGTGTGTGTGTGTGTGTGTGTGTGTATGTGTGTGTGTGTGTGTGTGTGTGTGTGTGTGTGTGTGTGTGTGTGTGTGTGTGTATATATCATCATCATCATCAGGTGCCCTGCTGCATGGCGTTGGCGATCATGGACTTCCAACCATCTCTATGTCTCGTTGCCCCCAGCATCTCCCCAACCCTCCTCATCCCCAGCCACTCTGCAAGTCTGTCCAGCATTCTCTCCCTGGGTCTACCCGGTGCTCTCTTTCCCTCCAGCTTTCCTGTTGTGACCAGGTGCTCCAAATCCCCTTTCCTCACAAAATGGCCTATAAATGTTGCTTGTCTTTTCCTAATCTTCCTTATGAGTGATCTACTTGTGTCTGCCTCCATCAAGACTGTCTCGTTTGTTTTCTTTGCTGTCCATGGAACCGTCAACATTCTTATGAGAAACCACATCTCGGCTGCCTCAATCTTGCTCTGGCTTTGCTTGCTGACTGTCCCAGCCTCGCATCCGTACAACAGTATTGGTTCTATATAACATTTAAGGACTCTCTTTCTGATGTTAATTGATAGGCATTTAATTGTAAGAATGCTTGTCATCTTCTTGAATGCTGTTTTGGCTTGGCCGATTCTGCCAGCTATTTCCGATGTGCATCTGCCGTCTGATGAAATGACTGTTCCCAGGTATTTGAACTTATTAACCTGTGTCAAGGTTGTGCCATTTGCTGTTATTTTGCATGAGGGGATTTCATGTTTTTTACTGATCACCATGACTTCAGTCTTCCTGCTGTTTAGTTCCAACCCCTTACCTTTGCTTTCTATATATCAAGCTATTTCCAAACCAAAATCCTGAATGCCTCTTCTTCAAAAGAACTCTTTACAACCATGAATCATCTCCTTGGCACACGAAAAGATTTACCTCTCCCAACAAAACATACAAATGAAGAACTCCCATCTGTATTCTCCAACTATTTCACCACCAAAATACAAACTCTTCGTGACAGGCTTGACAGGACACCCTGTCAACCATGCCCACCTGACCCTTCCTTCTCTGGCACACCTCTTACTACTTTTAACCCAGTCTCACAAGAAGAAATTCTCAACACAATCAAATCCATGTCGTTCAAAACCTGCGAACTGGATCCTCTTCCAGGTTCTCTCTACGCCGACTGTCTCCCTACTCTCCTCCCATTCATCACTGACATCATCAACACTTCTCTTCAAACTGGAACTGTCCCTGATTCTTTCAAGTCTGCTATTGTTCACCCTCTCCTCAAGAAACACAATTTAGATCCAAATGAACTGAAAAATTACCGGCCTATCTCTAATCTCTCTTTCTTGTCAAAACTCCTTGAAAAAGTCGTCCTCAACCAGCTGAACTCTCACCTGTCTGCCAACAATCTCCTCAATCCTTTCCAGTCAGCCTACCGCCAGTGCCATAGCACTGAAACTGCCCTACTACACATTCTCAACAATCTCCTCCTTGCAACTGATACTGGCAAAGTCTCTCTCCTCACACTCCTTGATCTGTCTGCAGCCTTTGATACCATTGATCATGGTATTCTCCTTTCTAGACTTCATCATACTTTTGGCATCTCTGACATTGCTCTGTCTTGGTTCACTTCATACCTATCCAACAGAAAACAAACCGTTCTCATCAATGGCACTTACTCTCAACCTGCATACCTGACCTGTGGTGTTCCACAAGGATCTGTCCTTGGCCCTGTTCTTTTCACTCTTTACACCTCCCCCCTGTCCACCATCATCAACTCCCATTCTATAAAACACCACTTCTATGCTGATGACACCCAACTTCAAGACAGTGACTCACCTGATAATATACAGCGCCTGTTGACTCGCACCACTGAGTGTTACTCGGACATTAAGAACTGGATGACACACAATAGACTTCAGCTTAATGACGACAAAACAGAAGCTATCCTCATTGGCACCCGTCAGAAACTTTCTCAGCTGCCTCCTCTTTCTCTCCCATTATGTAACACATCAGTCCCAATTTCTGATTCAGCTAAAAACCTTGGTGTCTGCATTGACTCTACCCTCTCCATGAACAACTTTGTTTCTCAAACTGCCAGATCCTGCTACTATCATCTCCATCGTATAAGGCTGATCAGGAAGTATCTCTCTGTCGAAACAACTGCAAAACTCGTTCTCTCCTTCATAATGTCTCGCATTGACTATTGCAATTCACTCCTGTCTGGTCTTCCTGCCTCCACCATTCACATCCTACAGCGCATTCAAAACAATGCTGTACGCCTTGTACTCAAAAAGAAAAAAGCTGACCACATATCTCCTCTCCTGGCACAACTTCACTGGCTCCCTGTATCAAAGCGCATACAGTACAAACTAGACACCATGTGCTACAAAAGCCTCAATAACGCAGCCCCCGATTACCTGTCAAGCCTACTTGAGATCTATCTTCCCTCACGTACCCTCCGCTCTGCCTCCGATCCTCTGACTTTTCGCTTTCCATGCACTAAGCTCAATACCTATGGTCCACGAGCCTTCTCTGTTTCTGGTCCACTCTCCTGGAACAAACTTCCTCTCTCAGTCCGTCAGCAACCTACTTTTGTCTCCTTCAAGTCCGCTCTCAAAACTCACCTTTTCTCCTCCGCATAAAATCCTAACCTCACTCAACCCCCCCCCTCTCTGCAGCCTGTCTCCGCTCGGAGGGAATCACATGGTTATAATATATAATTGTATATGCTATGCTCTCTATAATTTTCCATTGGTTTTATTCTTGCTTTTATTGCTTTTATTCTTTCTCCCCATTTATAGCCATGCGTGTGTGTGTGTGTGTGTGTGTGTGTGTGTGTGTGTGTGTGTGTGTGTGTGTGTGTGTGTGTGTGTGTGTGTGTGTGTGTGTGTGTGCGTGCGTGTGTGTGCGTGCGTGCGTGCGTGCGTGCTTGCGTGTGTGTCTGCTTCAGCGCTTAGATTTGATTTTATCAAGATTTTGCGCTATATAAATATTGTAATTATTATTATTATTATTGTAATTATTACATATAGATAGATAGATAGACAGACAGATAGATAGATGGATGGACGGATAGATACATAGTGTATATAGATACATAATTATACAGAAACACAAAAGTCCTATCACTCCCACCGGCCAATACATTCCTTTGCTTGTTAATACTGTGCCTGAATTTTAATCACATTTAACCCGTTGAATCCGGCTGGCCGATGCAGCGGCCAGTGCGATTAATACCTCTGGACCCGGCAGGCCGCAAGAGTGGCCTGACATGTCCGGTTGACCTGGCCTGGTATGGTGCTGGCGTATGGTATGCGACCTACCGGCACCTACTCTCCTCTGCCACATCCTGTTGATATTACCGAATTCCAGACACCCTATACTTTCTTCCTGGCAAATTTTTAAGCATTAGAAGGATTTATTCTGAGACACCAGTTTTCACTAGAATTTCTCTAAAAATACTCAGGGTTGAGGGTATCAATCAGAGGTCTAGAAGTATTTAGGGCTGAAAGAGTTAATACATACATATGTGTGTATAAAATGTACATGTGTGTGTATATATATGTTGTGTGTGTGTGTGTGTGTGTGTGTGTGTGTGTGTGTGTGTGTGTGTGTGTGTGTGTGTATGTGTGCATGTGTGTGTATTTTATGTGTGCGTTTTATGTGTGTGTTATATACTGTATATATATATATAAACAAGAAATATCACAAGGGTGCGGATGGGACCCGGAGCACCAATGCCTTGCCACTCTGGGGACACTCACCTCCCAAGCTTCCGGTGCCAATCAACAATCATTTCTTCAAGCAAAGAGAAAGAGAGAGAGAGGGTTGGGGTGGGGGTGGGGGCTGTCCCTGTGTTCATTGACCCATTTGGACCCAGTCATCCGTTACCTTGTTTACAAACGAATGGCAAGGTGGGGACATGACAAACCCCGAAACATAGCCACATAATGCACACCAACCAGATCCAGCCCAGCCCAGCCTCTGGTCCAAGAGAGAATGGAACACCCCTCTCTTGCCCCATTTTGTCTTCATCTCTATTTCAGGCAGACCGCCCTGCCATCGGCTTGCATAGCTGTTCCCACTGTTGCAGACTCAAGATCTGAGTTCATTCCCAATGTTGCTTTATTACAACCACAGAGGGTGTGCAAATGGCTGCAAAAGTGGCCAGACATGATGCTCTAGACACAGCTCATTTTGCTTTTCACCAAGGTCTAACATGCCCCCCAAAGAATCCCAAGTATGTAATCTTTCTGAGCCAGCACAGGACTTTCCCTGCATTCATCAGGCCTGATTCCCTGAAACCAGCAGCCAAGCCAAAAGTCAAAGTGAACAAGAAACACCTGAGGGTGCTGGATAGGAACCAGAGCACCAATGTCTTGTCACTCTCCAGACAATCAATTTTCAGTTGCCGAGCTACATGGAAGCCATTTAACTGAGCAAAGAAGGTTTGTCCATGCGCTCTATGGCCTATTTGGACCTAGTCATCAGTTACCTTCTTTACAAACTAAATGTCAAGTTGGGGAAATGACAAACCCTGGGACATGGGCACATAATACATACCAACCGGGTCTAGCCCAGCTACTGGATAAGAGAGAATGGAAACACCCTCTCTTGCCTTACTCTTGGCCTTCATCTTTCTATTGGACAACCTGCCTAGCTGCCAATTTATGTAGCTGCCAACTCTTCTCCCCTTAGCAATGAATGCTCCTAACATTGCATTACTACAACCATGGGGGGAAGGGGGAAGGGAAGGGGGGGGGTATGAACAGCCGCAAAAATGGCCAGACATGATGCTCCTGATACAACCCATTTTACTTCTCAGCAAGGTCTAACATTCTCCGCCCTCAAAGGATCCCAAGACAGACACACACAAGATTCGGGGCTAATGAGTACGTTCATTTGCATTTACAATATCGTATGATTATCAGAATATCACCATCATGAACATTCACGTTTAGATCCTGAATTTCCAGATTTCCAGGTCTGTGCCTTACCTCGTAAATATCTGGGAGCTTATTGACCCGTAGATACTTCCGCATCTCGGGTGAAAGCCCTTTCAATGAGGCAGCCATTATGATTGTTTACACAGACCAGATAATGGGTCTTTATAACATTTACTTTTGTTGCACTAACGAGGGAGCAGCCATATTTGTTGAAGGTAGCAACCGCTCCGTATTTTCACGGAAAAATCCGAAGTCGCGCGAACACAAAAATCTGGAAGAGATTGAGAACGAACAATCGACTACAAATATCTGATTATAAAATTAATGAATTATACTGTCATTAAAATATGGCTGCTGAACTGACGATAAAATTAGAAATTTATAAGGAAAAGTTGTTTTGCTAAACATTATACTATTGAGGTCAGTAATGAGGACTGAAATAGTTCTTTTTACCGGAAGGGAACACACCAACTGTGATGTAACATAAAATGAAATTCGTCAACGGCGAGCTGGTTGTTTTTGTTTTTTTTTGTTTTTTGTTTTTGTTATTTTTTTTGTGATGGAACTGTAGACTCAGAAATCTCGTGTCTTGAGTTCAATCCCAGTCGGCAACATGAAATTTGGCTTGTTTCCTCCCCCTCCTCGTTTTCCAATTATTCTGATGGTGTTACCGGATCAGTTCAACATTTATACGTACCGACAAATCCTCTGTTTGACATGTTACTTTACAAAATTGTTGTCTTAGTTGTGCGATCCAAAACAAGGGCGACTGCCCGCGTTCAAGCAAATAGGAACCAGAAAAACAAACAAACACGAAAATAGAATCAGAACGCGTATTCAATACAACCAGACAAGACAGGTGCAAATTTTCGGCCAACTGGCCTTTGTCAAGTGTATACGTAAGATCACAAACGAATAAGTACCAAATACAAAAATTAGAAGAAAAAGACTAAAACTTCCACGCTACTTCGTCCAGTGGGAGAAAAGACTTTCGTTGTGCAAGTTTGATCAAAGATCCTGTTAATGCGCGCGTGTACACACACACACACACACACACACACACACACACACACACACATACACACACACACACACACGCACGCACGCACGCACACACACACACACACACACACACACGCATGCACACAAAACATACACTACTACTACTACTGCTACTGCTGCTGCTGCTACTACAACTACTACTTCTACTACAACCACTAGGCTATCACCATACACCACACAGAATTTGTCTCATATGCATATATGTACACACTCACACGCTCGCGTTCTGATATCTGATGTTTTATTTTGGCTGTCAGCTGACGTAATTGCAACATCTCCTGCATAAAATATATGATCATTTCCGCCTGCTTCGCTGTTTTTATGCAAAATCATAGCATTAATTCCACAAAAACATTAGGTCGATTCCGTTCTGTTTTATTTGTTGGTTATGATTTTGGCGTTAAGTCCTATCGACCCAGAATACCCATGTTTGTCTGACGTCACAGATAAAGAAGCTGGCAAAATTGACGTGGCAAGCAGTGAAATACCGAAAAAACAGGCTCATTTGTGACAGGCTACGTTTTTGCGTCTTGCAGAATTGTTAACTGTTAGAAACTTAAGGCAAAGTACAAAATGGGTTTGACAATATCAGGCCTTTTCTCCAGAATGTTTGGCAAGAAGCAGATGAGAATTCTCATGGGTAAGTTTCAATCCTCCTTCCCCTACCTCCAGACGAGTCTTCAATACTTGTCTGTAGTCACAATCTTTATCTGCATTTTCAGACGTGTAAACAAGCGAATTTGCTAAGAATTATTAGAAATAGTCTGAGATTAGTTCTCCTAAACTGTTTTGTAGACGAAATCTGATAAACGTTTGGTTTGAAAATAACATTTTTACGATTTAGGCCTAACTATAAACTAACGTAACGGCGGTTACGCTGTGACCTAGCAACTGTTACTGTAACTGTGGAACAGAAAACGCCGATTTGATTTCTAATTCTAGATCAGAAGATGGGAGAAGGAGAGAGAAATTGTCTTTGAGGCAGATGAAAACTTTTCCACCCCACTTTTCAGCGCATTGGAAAAGGATGTTCTACTTACCTCCCTCAGCAGCAGTGATTGGACACAACATTAGGCCTAGGCATTAGCCCTATTCCTTCACTCACCATTTTATTAGTTCAGCATACCAGATTTTATCATTGAAATTCTGTGGTGGGATTTGTATGAAACAGCCATATCCTGAAAAAGATGCGCCAGGTGAATATGGGGTGGTAAATTTTACATTTTCCCCTTTGGCTTTGAGAATGGTCACTATAATTATGGTATGTGATGAACCACCTCTGATGTGTTAAGTGTAAAGTGTAAGGAACGTAAGCGAGTCTGTTGTGTATGATTGTTACTTAAGAATGTTTTCTTGTGATACCAGTTAGGCTAGGCAAAACATTTTGTTGGCCCATAATTAGGAACTCTTCATTATGCTTTGCATCTGTCTCTGGAATAGGGTCATAATATATGCAGGCCCTACAGGACATGAAAAAACTTTGCCCGTCTTCTGATTCCAGCACGTTGTGTACTGCAATACAGATTTGCTTTGGAAGTTCAAACAGTATGGAAAGAACTCCCTGTCCACATTAGGCATTCAGTGTCAAGTCTCTTCATTTAGAAATTAGATCTGCTTTGAAAACTTGCTCCACTGTAATTAGTGTGTATGTGAATGAGTGGGTATATAATGTATGTGTGTCAGTCTGTGTATGTGTTTTTGTGTGTGTGAGTGTATTATGTGTAGTGGTGTATGTGATAATTCCTGAGCGTGCATGCATGTGTGTGTGTGTGTGTGATCATGTATCAGTTTGTGTAGGCCTGTGTTGAAATGTATGTTTTTTAACACTTTGACTCCCGTATCCTATCCACCACCGGCAAAAATTTAACCCTTCAATTCCCTTACCCTATCCACCAACTTCCTGCCAGAAGCTGGTGGATAGGGAAGGGAGTCAAAGGGTTAAAATGTGCTTTGCTGTCATGGTTGACAAAACATGATGCTAATGGATAGGTTAAGGGAGTCAAAGGGTTAAAAACCGGTCGACAATGGAAGGTGAATATTTGACTATTCATTGTTACTGTTTCGTTATTCTATTATTACAGTGAATCTAATGTATTTTCATCATGTTCATAATGGCAGAGGTTGCCATGTATATCTATGGCGTTGAACGTGCCGCATGCACTTGAATTTAGAACTAACTCTACATACTCTATAATTCAAAAATAGCTATAAAATTACCATTAATGTGAAAGAATAATTAATTTTGCACTTGATTACATGTTTCCCCACAACAACTGATAACTGTTCAGAAAATTTGTTGTTGTTTTTTTTTCGTTTATTTACAAACATTACTGTCATAGTTCATTTAAGTGACATTTAAAAGAGTGAACAGTCTGTTTAGTGACACGGTAATATGTAAAAGAAACTTCAGTGTTTTGGAGCAGCTCAGTTTTAAATTGAATGTATAAAGCCCTTATCATTATACTTCTGCAAATGGATGGCACAGGCTTGTTTTCTGTCATGAACACTGCATTATGTCTTATTTTTTTCATGTGGACTGACATTTCAGCTTTCACATGCTGACGGCTTTTAGTTTTAATAAGTCATTTTATTGATCTTGCTTTTTCTGCCTTTCTCAAGGTGAAGCAACAATTGCTCAGTGGAGCAGCATGAAAAAAAAGCCATATCGTTTTTTTTTCATGAATTATTTTCTCACATTATGTACAACACAATCTGGCCAGTGCCACTTTTTTCCTATTTATATATAGTGTCGGTTCCTGCCCTTTTGTAATTGTTATATGATATACTGAGTGATAATTTAGTGCCCATTTAGCCTGCCTTCTTGAACTTGATGACTTAGTTCAAGATTCAGTTTACTGTTTGTTTTGCTGTTTTCTAAGGGGTCCGATCAGTCCAGTTGTTGTAATGGTGCTGTACACCTGTGACTTCATTTTTCATTTACTACAGGTAGAAAATGTACAATTATCTTGAATACATTCATGAACTTAATAAAAAACAACAACAACATAGATTAGTGGTACTTGGTCCCTGCATGAGCTGGTCTTATTGACAGGTCACAGTGCTCTGTGAAAATCATACCAAACCAGTCGTACACAAAAGCAGTTTTGATGAAGATTAATGTTAAAAAAACAAAAAGAGCTCTGTTGACAGGCTGTCTTTCTTGGATTGTTTCAATAAATATTTCAGGCTTTTCATGGATTCCGGAGAGTGTTATGTTCTTTTTTTGATTTTCATGATGTACATAACATCACATCAGCAGCTGTTTGGCCTGGATTTTGTGAAGTTTATATGGTACTGATGTTATATCGTATGGTAGTGATGTGAAGTTTTAAATATATGGTACTGATGTCATATCTTATGGTACTGATGTTGAATCTGGTTAAAATGATGCTTTGTGCAGGTCACTGTTATTTTTGAGAATTCTTGAATAAAATACTTCATGCCTAGTTAAACTTGATTTGAATTTGCTAACTGCTTGCATTCATGATGTATATAATCTAGCGCAGATATGTAGTATAATTATCTGTTGAGATGTTATGAACAAATAAAGAAATTATATTTGGATGCTTCTACTTAGTTCTAGTAAAAAAACACACCTGATATTGACTGTAGTTTGTTAATAGCCTATTGGTACTGTTTTAAATAAATAATTTCATTTATACAGTATTGGATTATACTTTTTAGCCGGCAGTATTGTGAAAGATGTCATTCACTGTATGTGAAGTTATGAACAATTCATAGAACAGGTTGCTTTTTTTCTGAAATAACTTTTATCAATCCCAGATATATCCAAAGCATGCAGATCTGCAAAATCTCTGTAGCTTATATATTCAAAACATACAGATAGTATGGAAAATCTCTGTAGCTTCTTAATACCTGTTTTTGTGAAAAGTATCAATATATTTACTGGGGTTTTTTTTGTTTTTGTTTTTTTAAGAAAAGGTAGATCTGTTCCCTCTCAGAATGTTGTGAAGTTATGTACTAACTAAACTAAAGAAACTTTTACTGAATTTAGCAAGTCAGTTCATTTAGAAAGAAAGTAATTGTGATTCATGACATTTGGTTCTTAGTATTTCAGATGTAGGTGGTTTGATGCCATGTTTTCCTTATTAGATTAGAAGAACAATGTAGTACAATAGTTAGTTGTGACTGTCTTGAAGTTATGAACTGTTAAGTTATGAACATTCTGTAGAATAGCTGGCCTTTCTGAGTTTCTCCATCATGTATCAGTAGCCAACTTCCCCCCTCATGTATCAACCTTATCAAGCTCGGATGTATTCAGAACATGCTGATACAATCCCTTGAGCTCTTGTAGTTGTACCCAAGTTTTTGTGGAAATTAGTCAATATAATTACTGTTCTCTTGAAGAAAAGGAAAACTCTCTTGCAGAATGTTGTGAAGTTATGTACTTAAGAGATCAATGTTGAATTTAGCAAACCGCAGTTCACTAGTTAAAAAAAAACTGATGTCATGTGTGGCATTCGGTGATTTCAAATGACAGATGGTTTGATGCCATGTTTTGCTTTTTATAGGATGCAGTAATTACTGATCAATACAATATTAAGTTGTGACTGTTGTGAAGTTATGTACAGATGACTGGTTGCTGTTCTAGTATGTCTTCTGTTCTTACAATAGTTTCATTTTCGTAGCTTCAACTGATGCCATGTGTGGCATTTGGTTATTTAAATGACAGATGGTTTGATGCTGTGTTTTGCTTTTTAGAGGATGCAGTAATAATAGATTAATACAATATTATGTTGTGACTGTTGTGAAGTTACGAACAGAAGACTGGATGCTGTTCTAGTATGGTTTTTTTGTTTGTTTGTTGTTTTTTTACAGTATTTTCATTTTCATGGCTTGAATGTGTTTGCAGCATGTCTTTTGAGTGATCCATGAGCTGTTTTGCAACAACAGTGTTAATTTTCTGCTTTTAAAAGTTGAAAGTGAGCGGACATTTCAATTGTGCATATGTACAGTTAGGCTTCATATGAAAACATACAATTAGTTATTACCCAAGTGCTCTCATAATCATTTTGTCAGCTTTTTTGCATGTGTTCAATGCATCAGATGTCTGTTTTATCTTCTGTGATCATCATGATCTTGTGCCCTTGCCGCATGGCATTGGCGATCATGGCCTTTCAAACAAATCTGTCTCTTGTGGCTGCAAGTACATCTCCCACCCTCTCTGTCCTCGGCCACTCTGCATGTCTGTCCAATATTTTCTCCCTGGGTCTACCTGGTGCTCGCTTTCCTGTTGTGACCAGGTGCTCTAATTTCACTTGCCCCAGGTGCTCTGATTTCGCTTGCCTCATTACAGTCATAAAATGACGTGTAAATGTTGTTTGTCTTTTCTTAATCTTTATTGATGTTCTTCTTGTGTCTGCCTCCTTCAGCGTTCAAGACTGTCTCATTTGTTTTCATTGCTGTCCATGAAACTCTCAATATTCTTTTTAGAAACCACATTTCAGTTGCCTCAATCTTGTTTTGACTTTGCGTGTTGACTGTCTATGCCTCACAGCTGTACAACAGTATCACTTCTGTATGACATTCAAGAACTCTCTTCCGGAGGTTAATTGATACTAATGATAGGCATTTGTTGGTAGAACGCTTTTCATCCTCTGGAATGCTGCTTTAGCTTGACCGATTCTGCTGGCTATTTCTGATGTGCATCTGCCGTCTGGTGAGATGACTGTTCCCAGATATGTAAACTTGGCAACCTGTCTCAATGTTGTGCCATTTACTATCTTCCATGGTACAGGTCTAAAGTTTACAGACCAAAGAATTGTTGTGTACAAAGTTTTCTGCTTTCATTTTCTTGTATTTAGTGTGTTTGATTCACCTGCCCTGTCTTCAGATGTACCAGTTGAACTTGCTGTTAATGTGTTCACACTGTCGCGAGGAAAGATTTGTTCCTTCTCACATTCTTTCCTTTACAAAGTTTGTGACATTGCATGATGCTGTATACAAAGGAACATCATTATTCTCTGTTTAACTTTAAGGGAGTGCTAAATGTCCGATTGACTTGAAAGTTGGATTATAAATCTGTCATGGTTTTTGTCTTGCTGTTTGGTTTGCACAGTATTCTTCCGTTGACAGGTGTTTCATATTGTTGATTAATTATGTGTCGCACTTTCTAGGTAGTAGATACCATTTATGATTCAGTAGCCATGACAATATGTACATGCAACAGGGCTGGCGAAATCCACTTTCTCTGCTAAGTAGATGGACATTTTTCTGCCATTGATAATTCTGTTCAAGTGGAAATTTGGCTTAATTTTGACTGATCCGAGTAATTGTCTTCTGCAAAAAAAAAATCTGTTGAATTAATAATTTTTTGTTGTGACTGCATACTCAGAAGTATGAATTGGAATTGTTGTCTTTGTTTTTCTGGTCTGATGAATGGTAGACTTTTAATTCCATTCACTGAAATTAAATTATTGATCATTTGATATAATGATTATTATTATGTACTAATCGTTTTGTTGCGTGGTTTCAGTTGGGCTGGATGCTGCAGGAAAAACCACCATTCTGTACAAGCTCAAACTTGGGGAAATTGTGACTACAATCCCAACTATCGGTAAAAGTCATTATTATTATCTCCATGGAAACTTGTCAGACATAGGTTTCTGAGATTGTAATTTTCATGTGAGAGCATAGGCATAATCCCAACTATCGGTAAAAGTCATTATTATTATCTCCATGGAAACTTGTCAGACACAGGTTTCTGAGATTGTAATTTTCATGTGAGAGCATAGGCATCTGACAGATTTTAATGATTTTTTTTTCTTGTGTGTACCAAAGTCAAGAAGAATTCAACATGTTCCTGGGACTCTCAGACAGTTTTATAACTGTTCCTTTCCTTTGACTGTTATAGTGTTAATCTATTGTTTGATAGCGCTTTTTATGTTTGAATGGCCCCATTACAACTGAGCTCCCAGAATCATGTGCGTTTCAACATATATGGCGACTCACTTTCATGGGTAAAATTGGCCTGTTTGCTGCCCATCTTAATGTTTCCATCATTCTGATTGTGACAGTTTAATGTTTCAAAGGTCTTCCCTCCACCACTACCCTCTCAGTACCTTGCCAGCACATAGGGTTTTGCGCAGGCTTAGGGAGTGTGCCAGGTAATCGCTGGCAGATTTAGGTGGTGCACATATGAATTGTCCTAGTGCAATGAATCCCTTTTGAACAAACTCCATATTCTGGCATATCCAGTAAAGCAAAAAAATAAAAAATAAAAAATGAATACACGTATTTAGTATTAGCTGTGATGATGTGGAAGGATGAAGTAAAGAAATAAATTACAGTGTGCCAAGAAAGTTTTTGTTATTTGGCAGAAGTGAATTACAGTGTGCCAAGAAAGGTGGGTTTTTTGTTTGTTTGTTTGTTTTTGTTTATACATGTATACATTTTTTGATTACTTAAAACAAAAATATTCACTCTAAGGTTATGTGAAAATTTCTTCTATTTTCCAGTGATGTTTGTTTCAAGTCAAATTTGTGCGATTTTGAGGGAAAAGTCCCCCCCCCCCCCTCCCCCCCCCCCCACACACACACACTTTTGATTGGGACTTCATTTGAATTTGCCACATTGTTTTATTTGTTGCCTCATTGTGTGCTTGATGACGCTTATTGACTGGCTGTACTGATAAGTTTGCCTGTCTTCTCTTGTTTAAAAAAGATTCTGCCCATTAAAAGATTCTTCTGAGGATAAATTAGGGGGAGGGGGGGGGGGAGTGGGTTGCTCCCATTCTTTGACCACAAGTGGCCTGTAATAAGCTTAGGCAACTAGCAAATCTGTAAATTTTACGCACTCTTACACACTTACTGCACACTCACTCACATAAAAATGTAATAACTGAAACTTTGTTTCACCTTTTTTAATGCATGCACTCACTGACAGAGATCATGACTGACTGACTTCAAGACAAACTCGGTTTCTCACTTTTGAATACATGCGCTCACTCAAACGTTCACACACACATTATGACTTTCACACACACAACATGCTTGCACGCACAAATGCAGGCATACACACAGACACACACACACAGACACACACACACAGACACACACACACAGACACACACACAGACACACACACACACACACACACACACACACACACACACACACACACACACACACAGTTTAACAGGGCTTCCTTTCATATGCCAATGAAGATGACGGCTTCATCCCCACTCTTTGATTTTATCTTTAGATTAGCCCTTTGAGTTTGACTCCCACATCTTGTCCACCAGCATCCTGCATTGTCTACCATGGTAGCATAGCAAAAAGTTAACCCTTTCATTCCTTCACCCTATCCACTGGCTTCCTGCTGGAAGCTGGTGGATAGAGTGAGGGAGTCAAAGGGTCAAAGTTTTTGTAGTTTGTGGATAGAGCTCAGGAGTCAAAGGGTTAGAAGATATTTTCACCCTCATTTTTAAACTAAGTTCTTTTCTTCGTAAAGTGGAACAAGTGTGATTAGTATAAAGGATGTATACTTTATTGACATGATAATTGTAATAACTGGACTCTTCGGTCTTGATCAATGATGCTAAGCTTGTGCAGTATGTAAATTCATTATGTAATTGTAAAGCTTGTGCAGTCTGTAAACTCATTATATAACAACAACCTCAACAAACAATCCTTTACTACAACCACCGAAATAACCACAAAGACTAAAAAACATAGAGAAGGGCAGGGAAAAAGTAACAGCTGAGATTGAATGAGAATGCTGATGAATACTCTGTGCCACGCTATCTCTCTGTGATATACCACTTTTATTGATAAACACAGAAAGTAATTAAGAACCATAAGTATTCATTATAATTATAGGAAAACCTGATCACTTATTTTTTTATGTCTTGACACTGCGGAGGACACAAGTTCCTTTGAATTTGACAATGTAAGCTATTTCTGGTTTTATACAGTGGCCAGATTTTCCTTCAGTAAAAGAAGCAAATAAATTTGTATGTTTATCACTCAGTCAAAGGTAAAGTTAAAGCTTGTAACTCACACTAACTACCATGATTTATGCCCGACTTGTCTGCAAAGAAAAATATGTTATGGACTTTCTGGCTTGCAGCTAGACTTGCGTTAGTTAGAACTGGCTGAAAAGTCAAAACAAGCCGTGGAAACTCGCGTATCTAGGTAGGTCTAAATAGTAAATATAGCATGTCTCACAGGCCATCTTTTATGTGCTCTTTTCATCAGCTTTTGCCTTACTTCACCACAGCCCCTCCCTTCAGTTATCATGATGGTTCATCTGATTGTCATGCAAAGATAATACATTACCAGACATTGTCATATAGAGATAATACACCACCAGACCACAGGTGGCAAAATTGCTCCCTTCGAATGAATAATCAATGAAGCCATTGAAGGTCAGACATGGTTTTGACCAGTCAAGCCTGTTTCAAATTACAACAATGAAATGAGACTTGGGGGTGGGGGGTGGCATTTTGAAGCTGATAAGTAAGCTTTACATACCAGAGGCGGATGCACATGACAGAGCTTAACCCTTTGACTCCCGGACCCTGTCCATCA
The DNA here is from genome assembly GCA_030674185.1 of Monoplex corrugatus. Classification (NCBI taxonomy): domain Eukaryota; kingdom Metazoa; phylum Mollusca; class Gastropoda; order Littorinimorpha; family Ranellidae; genus Monoplex; species Monoplex corrugatus. Next base: position 47,945,454 of record JAPXFY010000018.1, on the reverse strand, counting down.
GCATCCTGCATTGTCAGCCATGCTAGCAAAGCAAAAACTTAAACCCTTTGACTCCCTCACACTATCCAACAGCTTCCCGCAGGAAGCTGGTGGATAGGGTGAGGGAGTCAAATGGTTAATTTTTTTGCACGTGGTGGATAGTATGCGGGAGTGAAAGGGTTAAGAGTACCCACTTTACCAACCCCATCCCCTACCCCATTGGGATGCCAGGGAATCTCAGTATAAATAGTATCACCACCTTCTGGAAATTCTGTGCTAGAAATTTCCTCTTTTCTGTCACTCTCTTTGTTTCTACCTCGCTCCTTTGCTTGCTGTCATTTCTTCCTATCATTTTCTGCCTTGCTGGTCCGTTTACCTGTATGTGTTCAATAATTTTTTCTTACTTTCTCTCAAGGTTGGTAATTGGGTATATATTGTATTAAGTGCATTCATGGCTCAAAAGAAATGTGATTTGTGGAAGCAGTTGTAGGTAACTTTGGCCCGTTTTTATATTTGTATATGTTTTAGTGTCCTTAGTTGTGTTTAAATTTGTATTCAGATCATCATCATCACATTATCAGGCGCCCTGCTGCATGGCATTGGCGATCATGGACTTCCATCTGTCTCTATCTCTTGTTGCCTTAAGCATCTCTTCCACCCTCCTTGTCTTCAGCCGCTCTGCAAGTCCATCTAGTATTTTCTCCCTGGGTCTACCTGGTGCTCTCTTTCCCTCCAGCTTTCCTATTGTGACCAGGTGCTCCAAATCCCCTTCTTAAAATGGCCTATAAATGTTGCCTGTCTTTTCCTAATCTTCCTTATGAATGATCTACCTGTGTCTGCCTCCATCAAGACTGTCTCGTTTGTTTTCTTTGCTGTCCATGGAACTGTCAACATTCTTAGAAACCACATCTCGGCTGCCTCAATCTTGTTCTGGCTTTGCTTGTTGACTGTCCATGCCTCACAACCGTACAACAGTATTGATTCTATATAACATTCAAGAACTCTCTTCCTAATGTTAATTGATAGGCATTTGTTGGTAAGAATACTTTTCATCTTCTTGAATGCTGTTTTGGCTTGGCCGATTCTGCTGTCTATTTCTGATGTGCATCTGCCGTCTGATGAAATGATCAATCCCAGGTATTTAAACTTATCAACCTGTCTCAAGGTAGTGCCGTGTGCTGTTATTGTGTTTGAGGGGATTCATGTTTTTTACTGATCACCATGACTTCAGTCTTCCTGCTGTTTAGTTCCAACCCCTTGCCTTTGCTTTCTATTTCTTGTATATTCACAAGGTTTTGTAGGTCCCTTTCATTTTCTACAATTAGCGCTGTGTCATCTGTGTATTGAATGTTGTTTATCATTTTTCCTCCAACCTTTAATCCAGGGTCGTCTTCTAGGTTTTTCATGATGTTTTCGCTGAAAAGTGAAAACAGATCTGGTGACAAAACACAACCCTGTCTGACTCCTCTTTTGATGTTTTGGAAAGAGCTTATATCGTTTTCTTTCTCATTGCAGCTGTTTGTTCCCAGTACATATTTCTGATTATTCATAGATCTTTTCCATCAACATTGAGTCTCTCCAGTTGGTTGATCAATTTTTCATGTCTTACCTGATTGAAAGCCTTGGTATAATCAACAGAGCATAAATACGAATCTTTATTCATCTCGATTGACCTCTCTATGATAGTTCTTAGGATGTGTATGGCATTTATAGTTCCTTTCCCTTCCACAAATCCACACTGTTCTTCTGCTATTTCTCTTTTGATTCTATTCCTTGTCCTCATCATGATTATTCTTAATAGGATATGTTTACTAAATCCCCTGTGTAATAAGTTGGACAGAGTGGTTAGCGCCGGGGGCATCTCCATAGATTATGTGTCTAAATGCATTGATTATTTTCTTTTCCTTTTTTTCCTTTTGAAGTATTGTATATGTTTTGAAAGTGTTATAGCCCTGATAAGGCTCTATGTAGTCGGCTGGGCTTTATACAAAAATAACAGTAACAATAACCCACCTCACAATTTCAAACTTAGAGGGTGAACTGCATGCACAGGACAGTATTATAGCCCAATGGACTGAAATGAAGTTACGTACAATGTACATGCATAACCCGCATTCTGCACCTCCTTGGGACCCCTTTGTAGGTAGAACTGTAGCTGCACTGTTGATCCACCACCACCCCGCCCCCCCCCCACCACCTCTGTTAAACACTTTTGGGGAATCTTTTAGTTCCTTTTGAAATGAACTTAAACATTCTGTTTTGACAATCTAGAATGTTTATATTCTTATAATACTGAACATGACTGTGTTACTGTTGTTGCTGAAAGGTTTCAATGTGGAGACAGTGGAATACAAAAACATCAGTTTCACAGTGTGGGATGTGGGTGGCCAGGACAAAATCAGACCTCTGTGGCGCCATTACTTCCAGAACACACAGGTACTTGTGATGATTACTTTGTTGTTTTTTTTCCTATGCCTTATCCTGCCTTTGTTAGTTATAGACGACTTGAAAGTAAAAACTTTAAAACATGTGCTTGATTTGGTTGCCATTTCTTGTAGTGTTACTCAGCTGAACAGCCAATCAGCATTTTATTATTTAATATGCATTTTGCAGGATATGTTCTCGAACACATCCATTTAACCAGGAAGTTAAATCAAATTTGTTTTGTCTTTAGATGGCAACTAGACCATAACAAATTCAATTTTTTATAGCATTCTGATTTTTTGGATACACATGTGAACTGTGTTTTGCCCACACTGTACAGACAGCATGTTGTACAGTCTGCATGTCTGTCTTCATGGTCATACATGCAGGGTGTTTTGATAAACTGCTGGGCACTGACATGGCTTACAGAGTCTTTAACCCTTTGACTTCCGCACCCTGTGCACCAGTACCATGCATTGTCAACCATGCTATCAAAGCAAAAACTTACACTTTGACTTGTTCATCTTATCCACCAACTTCCTGCAGGAAGCTGGTGGATAGGCTGAGGGAGTCAAAGGATTAAGTTTTTGCACTTGTGGGAGTCAAAGGGTTAACATGCATGCTTTATGTTCTGTGTGGGTTTAGCACTTGGTCTGCACACTGGTTGACCTGGGAGATCAGAAAAAAGCATTTATCCACCAAATGGGAGGTACCCATACCTTTTGATTTGAAGTCTGATGCCTACTTTCTTTATTATTGTCTGTCAAAATTTGTCTGATACCATTGAATTCTTGAGTAAAAAGTTTGACGAATCGATGTGAGAGACCATCAAGGCATTACAAACGTTCATTGTTTAAACAGGGTTTGATCTTTGTGGTGGACAGCAATGACAGGGAGAGAGCAGACGAAGCCAGGGAAGAACTTCACAAAATGGTGAGTAGAAACTTGTGAGGAAGAAGCAAATGGACAGTCGGTTGAATGATAAATCAGTGGTTCAAGATTACAATTTTGAATCATGTTCATGAGTATCTTTTGGATGTGAGTATTTCATTTCAGATAAGACATTTGGAACATGTGTGACTCAGGTCAGTTTTGACGTTGCTCTTTGTGTGTGTGTGTGTGTGTGTGTGTGTGTGTGTGTGTGTGTGTGTGAGTGTGTGAGTGTGTGTGAGTGAGATAGAGAGGAAGAGAGCTATTGAAATCATGTTTGAAAAGAAGAGGTGAGAGGAGACCATCTTGCCACACATATATTCAAGAGAGGGGTTGATTTGAGGAATATGTTTATGGCCTTTGTATCTGTGTCAGGTTGTGTCTGATTTGTTCTCCTCATAGAGGCCTTCAAGACAGTGCTACACCTCATCAAGTTTTTTCAGCATGATGTGGTGCACAATTTCTTTTTCTTTTTTTTTAATTAAATGTATTATTTAGAGATCTAGGTATATTTGAAATAGAATTAATTAGCATAATAAGGTTACAAGTTGTGGCAGTAGTACTGTTGTGAACTTCGACAAATTTTTTTTTTTTTTTTGGTTCCAGCTGCAAGAGGATGAACTTCGGGACGCTGTGTTACTGGTCTTTGCCAACAAGAGTGACCTGCCTAATTCTCTCAGTCCCACTGAGTGTACAGACAAATTGGGTTTGAACTCTTTACGAAACAGGAAGGTAAGACTCCTTGGGTGGGTTTGCCAACTTTGCTAAACAAAACATCAAGAATGCATCTCAAAGTGGGTTGAGATTAACAAACTGTATTCTCTGACATGCACATTTTCAGAGTAGGGGTGGTCAGGTAGGAGTGCTTGTCATTCTCCATAACTGGAAGAAAAAGTCTTTGTGAGAGGGTGATCACTTGATAGCATTAGTCATCTGTATCAGTATGTCATCTGTATTGCGAATGCGGAGTTGATGATAAATCTTCCTCTCAGTTCACCACCTACTTCCTGTGACTTGACCTTAGCTGTACTTCTACATTCTCCTCCAGCCCACCTCTTCACCTTGAATTGCTGTTTTATCTCGGTCAAAAGCGGTTGGAAAAGGCCAAGTTTTCTCCGTAGAACATTAAGATTTGTCCAGCTTTTGAGAGCTTTGCCTCCTTAACCCCCTCACTCCTCCACCACACCCTGGGACTTGTATTTTCAGTCTTTTTCATAGTGTCCTGCTCTCAGTTTCTGCCAGAGAATGTGTGTAACTCTGATGCCTGAGATAAGTAACATTATCTTCACACACACATACAAATGATGGGACATGGATCATGTATATAGTCCATGGTGAAGTTCGCTACTGTATGCAGAATTGATGCAGAGAAAGCAGTTCTGGAACTCACCAGATTTACAACTGGAAAATTGACTGGGAAGGCCCTCTAGAATTGGTAGCTTTGATGTTCAGAATATTTGTATTCCTTGAAAAACTTTTTTTTTCTTAGCTGTACATTTCATGATTCAGATAGGAGAGAACAAATACCCCAAGCTTCATATCTTGTTTTGTCTTGAATGATGAAAACGATGAGTACTCAAAAATTCCAGGGATTTGGAAACTTAAATTTTAACTGAGATTCCCTAACAAAATATTGTTATGATACACATAGCTGGAACTGGAAATTTGAGATTTTTTTTTCTATTTTGAATAAGGCATTACAGTGCAGTTTAATGTCATGCTTGGCATTTCTTTTTTCACCTTGTGAAGAAGGAAATTCTTGGCAGTTTGATGTTGCATTCTTGAATATGAAGCAGATAGGTAGCTTGATGTTGCACTCATGAATATAAAACAGGTATGTTTTGTTATCAGCATTCCAGATAATTATGCACTGGAAATGACTGTGGAAAAAAGAAGAATCAGAGATCTGATTGATCTGACTTATGCTGGAAGATGGTGGCAGCATTATCCAAGATAGACCAACACAGTGACCAAGCATGTGCACTGTTAATGTAAAAAAGAGTCTAGATTTTTATGCATTTTTCAGGTTGACACGAGTGATGTTTTATCAAGGAGTGATAATACAGGAAATGATTTTACATAATCGAGAGTATATAACAGACATGAAAAATAAAAGTTTGTTTTAGGAATGGAGGATATTTTTTGCGCATTTCACCCATGATGCATGCACTGACAGTTCTACTGTGTTGCAGTGGTTCATACAAGGCACGTGTGCAACACAAGGAGTTGGACTGTATGAAGGACTGGAATGGCTTTCGAATGAGTTGTATCAGTCATGATCACTTGGTCTCAGCTTCTGCAGGCCATTTCTTGAAGGCTTTTGCTGCTCTTCTTCACTTCTCTCCAGTGTCATTTGAATATCAGCATCAGCATCATGGTTTAATCCATACCCATTTTATTAGTCCTGTTGTATTGTGCAAATGCAGTAGTGAAGTGTGACCAGAAGAGATATATATATAATAGGTGAGACTGGTGTGCCTTGATTTGTCATCATTTTCATCTTTTTGTTTTAGGTTTTGTTGGAACTTATGTTTCTCTGTGGTTAATCATCTGTTGGTGGATCTTTTCTCAATATGTTTAGTATGTAATTTAGAAGTGACTTGTTTGTTTTGAATGTATTGTTTCATTCTAATAGGATCCTTGGAACCTCTATTTCTTTAAGAGAAAAAAAAATCACTAATAGCAGCCAACCAAAAAAGTAAACAGATGGTAATTTGCTTGAATAATAAGGATCTCTTGTTCTGAATGTGTTTTCTTGATGATTTATTCTGGTCATCTTTTTTGTGCATTTCGGACCAAACTGTTCTGTCTGAAATTAATTTGTCTGTTATTGTCCATGTAAAACGTTGTGTTTTAAGGAGCTGCAGTGAATTTGACACAGTTATTTTAGAGGTGGTTTGTTGTGTTGGGTCGTTGAAAGATTTTCATTTATTTAGAACTGTATTGTATTCATTATTATATACCGTGAGTTGACTGATGCACGTGGTGGGCTGAGTGATATTTGTTTTAATTTATACATTTTTTGTTGTTGATTGCAGTCAAATGCAAATTAGCAAATCTTTCTTCAGTAATGCTGAGTTATCATCACAAGTAATTGAATAAAATTACAAGAGTGCAAAGTGTATTTCTAAATCATGTTTGTCTTTATTTCTTTTATGTGAATACTTATTAAAATTATTTCATCTTTTTTTTGTTGTTGTTGTTAGACTTTACTGGACTTAAACTTAAGCAGTTTGAGTCTCTAAGTTTTGTGGATGGCAGCGTGGAAGTGTCTTTAAATACTTTTTGAAATGACTGATTTTATTAGGAAGACTAACAAACTAAATTAGGGCATTGTGTGAGTAACTCAAATTATTTGTTGTAAGTCTTTTCCTCAGATTATATCTGTCCTAAATCTGTATGCTGTCTGTCTGATACAACCCTAAAACCACCATGTTTAACAATCATTCAGTTTATCTGTATCCATTTTTTTGTTAATTTCTTTTTTGTCCAGAACTGCAAAGAATGCTTACTAATGTAGAAGGATTTGTACTGTGCTGGTGCATAATTGAGAGTGTGGTATATGTATTTCTGTGTGTTGGTTGAGTCTCTTGACCAGTGAAAGATTTTGTATTTGCTCTGTGAGTGGGTGCATGCTGGGATGATTAACCATTTTCTGATAAATGTTTGTTCAAGTTGGTGTTGGTGATACAGCAGCCAGTTCAATGCAAATCCATCAAGGCTGGTTGAAATTTCTGTTTGTACACACACACACACATGAAAACTCAAGTACCATTCCACAATGACACTGCAGTAAGGAAAAATGGCTTAGGGACAGTCACAACACACAACTGTTATTTTTCTCTTTACTTAGTTTTCTAACCTGCTATGTCATTATATTTTTCATGTTTTGTCATATTTATGAGAGAAGGTTGAACACAAATCAAGCCATACAGTAATGATTATTTCAAGAAGTGTTGAAAAATCTCAAAATTGTTCTCTTTTGGTTTTTCAGTTTTTAAACGGAAGGGATTGTAAATGGGGATTTGATTACACCTTTGAACAAAAAGTGGTTGACTGTAATGTAAACTGTGTAAGTTGTAATAATAATAATAATTACAATATTTATATAGCGCAAAATCTTGATAAAATCAAATCTAAGCGCTGAAAACACACACGCACCCGCACGCACGACACACACGCACCCATGCACACACCACCGCACACACACACACACACACACACACAAAACACACACACACACACACGGCTATAAATGGGGAGAAAGAATAAAAACAATGGAAAATTATAGAGAGCATATTTGTGCTTATTATGCATTCAACTTTCAGAATTTATGACAGCAAAATTTTTCAAGAGCTAATGGATGACTGATGGACAAATAAATGATAAAAAGTTACTGAAAGATGACTAGTCTTATTGACAGATTTATATATTTTCTTTAATGAATTGTTTTTGAATTCTTATTTTCTTGTCTTGTGTTGAATTGTATTTGGCATTATCAGTGATGTTTGTCCCAAAATTATCACGGCTGGTTCATTCATATAATCGAAAAATCTGTTCTATCTTTGCACACTCTGTTGCAGCCATTGATCAAGACTGAAAATTATTCAGCTCTATGGATCACATCATGTAGATTAATTTTGAACAGTCCAAGTACACCATTAACGTATATTCAGAAAAGTGATTAAGACCATGATATAACATGTATGAGTTTAAAAAGGAAAGAAGGAAAAAGTACATTTGTATATGAACAAAGAAGGATTAATTTGCGTTGAATTACACTTAAGACATTAGCGCTAACAAACTGAATTATTCTCTGCATGGTTTTGACGCTCAGAGAACATTTAAAAAAAAGAAAAAACATACCGGGGTATATATGTATTTGATTGCATGAGGGATTTGGCTTTGGTTTTGCGTTTTAATTGTTTGTAATCATATTGCACTTGCATCTTGACTGTATCAGAAAAAGATTTGTTTCATGTCAAATGCACTGTCTGAATATCTGTATAAAGTGACTTGTACAAATAAAACGACATGGTAAAGTATATTTGGGATGTAGTGTGTATGTGTGTGTGTGTTGTGAGAGATAAAATGGATGCAGTGGACTGTGTGCCATAGTGGATAACAAACCCATCGAAGATAAGACAAACCCAAGTTTGATTCCTGGTCAGTCAGGAAACGGGCACTACCTTGAGACAGGTTGATAAGTTTAATACCTCGGAATGATCATTTCAACAGTCGGCAGATGCACATCAGAAATAGCCAGCAGAATAGGCCAAGCCAAAACAGCATTCAAGAAGATGAAAAGCATTCTTACCAACAATGCCTATCAATTAACATCAGGAAGAGAGTTCTTGAATGTTATATAGAACCAATACTGTTATATGGTTGTGAGGCATGGACAGTCAACAAGCAAAGTCAAAACAAGATTGAGGCAGCCGAGGTGTGGTTTTTAAGAAGAATGTTGACAGTTTCATGGACAGCAAAGAAAACAAACGAGACAGTCTTGATGGAGGCAGACACAAGAAGATCATTCAAAGGAAGATTATTAAAAGACAGGCAACATTTATAGGCCATTTTATGAGGAAAGGGGATTTGGAACACCTGGTCAAAACGGGAAAACTGGAGGGAAAGAGAACACCAGGTAGACCAGGAGAAGGTATTGGATGGACTTGCAGAGTGGCTGAAGACAAGGAGGGTGGAAGAGGAGCTGGAGGCAACAAGAGATAGAAACAGATGGAAGGCCATAATCGCCAACGCCATGTGGCAAGGCACCTGATGATGATGTGATGATGATTTGCTGTATTTATACTTATTAAAAAAAAAGGAAAATAGTGGGAAAAAGATGAACATGTGAGAAACAACATTGTTGAGAATTTTAGTGAATTGGTCATGTGATTTTCCTAACAGTCATAATGCTGAAATTTGCTTGAGTAAGTATTAGAAGAACCATACAGCTTGTGCTGGTTTTGCAACTGTTTAAGGTTCCACATTTTCGACAAAATTTTGTGGGACATTTTTTTTCACTGTCTCCCAACACCACACACACACACCACACACAATCACAAATTACATTCAACTACTTTTGGTCTATATGAAGTAATCTCAACCCCTTCCCCCATTTTTTTTAAAGGGGGATGAAAAAGTAGGAGTGAGATGATAATAATGTAATAGACAGACTGGTGTATAGGAGATATTTGGTTGTGTTACCTGATCATGGTTTTAATGTGACAATATCAGTGCACTTGTATCTAATGTAGAAGTGCTGTCAAAGAATATTTCAAACAACAATGAGCATATTGTAATGGATATCTCTTGAACTTAACTGGCAAACTTGTACGAATACTAGCTCTATCTGGCCAAAGAACCTGTGATTGAAGCCTGGATCACAGTCAACATCTAAGCTTGAAAATGAGTGAGTGCTCATGAGAAACAAAGCACCAAACAAAACTGACATTGCTTTAAAATCCTGTGAAATACTTGATTGTGTCATTCTGATTATGCAAAGATTCTAAAGTAATTTCTCTGGAAGCAAGTGCCTATCTCAATTGCAGATTTTCCTGAGACAGTCTGTTCAGTTCATCCGTCATTGTTCTTCTGCAATGAGGTTGCTCATTTGTGAATTATCTGACAAAATGTACCAAACTCATCCCTATCACCCAATCAGGTGTTAATGGTGAGGCTGTCAGTTTATTTCGGCTGGTCTCAGACTGATTATGCGTTCCAAGATGCACATCACCTTCCACATCAGTGATTTCGTCACCATGACTTTTTTTCTGACTGTTATCATTTCTGCTTGATTCTTCTAATGCATACTCGCTTTCACTTTTTTGTAGTATCCCCATCTTCTGGAATTTCTGTGCTAGAAATTTCCTCTTTTCTGTCACTCTCTTTGTTTCTACCTTGTTCCTTTGCTATCTATCATTTCTTCCTATCATTTTCTGTCTTGCTGGTCCATTCACCTGTATGTGTTCGATGAAGTCTTACGTACTTATTCTTAGCGTTGATAATTGGATACATGTATTGAGTGCATTTTTGGCTCTTGGGAGGTGAGATGTGCGGAAGCAATTTTAAATAATTATGTCTCTTTTTATATATGTTTTGGTGTCCCTTGGTATGCTTAAATTTGTATTCAGGTGTGTTTTTTTTTTAGATCCCCTGTGCAAAAAATTGGACGGAGTGTTCAACGCCAGGGGCATGTCCTTAGATTATGTGCGCGAATGCATTGATATGTGTACTTTTTTTTTTCTGTTGAAGGTTTGTATGTTTTGAAGCAGTTATAGCCCTGATATGGCTCTATGCAGTCGGCTGGGCTTTAAACAACAATACATAACCTTTTTCTGGTCCTGAGCTGGGGTGAATGATATCCATAACGCAAATTTCATCATGATCATATAAGACTCATTAACAAAACTAAAACTGTGAGTGTGTGTTGTGGTGTTGTGTGTGTGTGTGTGAAATATACTATAATAAACAAGTTCATGTTTCAAAGTGTTCGAATGACTAATATTCACAGGCAGTTGAATAAACCAGTGTGATATAAAGTTCTTCACTGGATTCAAAAAGAAGGCTACGTAATTTAAGGTAGTGTACATGCACACACACTCACACACACACTTCAAATGGAAAACACACACACGCACACACTCACACATACGCATGCACCCAGGCACAGGCATACACACGCTTGAAATGGAAACAACAGTTAGTGTTCTGTGTAAAAGATAGCATCTGCCATACGAACTGAAAGCAAAGAAGGAAGCTTACGTCTGCCAATGAAAATAGTTATCTGTTCACATCAGTGATTGAAATGCCCTGTTCATTCATCTGTGACCGAAAACAAGATGTGTCTCGCATACACAAGTACACCCACATCTCAAACGCTATGCCCACTGCCGTCTATGACAGACGACCCAGACGAGAGAGAGAGAGAGAGAGTAGATCTCTCTCAAGACCAGACAGGCATCAAAAACAAATAAATAGATGTCTAGCACTCATAATAACATACTAAAATGGAAAGAACACATAAATCTCTATACAGGTCGTATCTGACACCAACGTAAGGCCTTTGAGTTGAAACTGTGGCAGCCATTCACTCCATCTCTGCCATGTCAGCCCCCTCCATATCTTTTCGACTACCGGTAGTTCACAAGTGTTAACATGTAGTTTTGTTTTTTTCTCGACTGTTTGTTGTGACATCGTTCACACAAGGACTGTTTACCATCTCTAACTTTTTATATTTCATCGCTTCTTTCATTCAATTTTCCTTCTGGTGTCAACGCGGTAAACAGTGCAAAAGCATGGAACCAACAGTGCCGACACGGACCATTCCACGGACTCGCACACGCGATTTGATCCATACCGTAAAAAGAAAAGGTAACTCCTCCAAAACCGGAGTGACGTCATCTGCACACAGCCCATAGCCTAATTCTTTTTACTTATGACGTCATCTTGAGTGTTTGACGCAATGACCATGTTCAGTCCAATGATGCATTGACGAGCTGCCGCAGGCGGAATGCTTCTGCAAAGAAGACAAGTCGAAAAAGCATGCATGACCTGTCATTCAATAGCGTAGACACAGCTGCTCGTCAAATCGCAATGAAGACAGAGTCTGTATGTCTGCAGCATCTTGACCTCGTCTTTTATGCTTCAGCTTTTGCCGTCTGCCACTAAATAATGTGCTTTGTTCCTGTGATAATGCATCGGGGAGGAGCATCTTATATCTTGTTTTTGGCGGTTGGACTGATAACACTGACAGTCTGAATGCCTGAAGAAGTATTGTGCAAGTTCAGAATGACTGCATTTGATCAGTTTTTATACCATATTATCATATAAATGCGGAGTTTGGGTAGTGACAATTTTGTACCTATCTTTCTTAAATCCAGCTTGATACAGGTGCGAAAAATATTGTATCTGACTCAGAACCCAGATAAAACATGCCTACCCATGGGATGTGTGGGTCGACATTGACAGAGAATCAGCTTAAAATGTCTGATCAGAAAGCCAGAAAACAAGTAGGCCTACTGATGAACCAGAAATGCCAATGCCGTTTGGAGAAAACAATAATAATTTCGATGCTAGTGCTCACAGGAACGTGATGAACCTTGTGCGTGGTGACGAGGTGAAAGAATTGCCCATTGCTTGGTTGAACAGGCTTCTCCCATCTACAGGTAAAGAGTCAAGTAAAATCATTGTGTGCAATGTTGGTGATTTTTTTAGTTAAGGCCTCTTAACGGAATTATCAATTTATATCACTAATTTATTGTACAACTACAAGATGTTTGAGGGACTTATGCCAGCTATAACTGCTCACACTTTCTTCACATCAGCTGACAGAAACAAAAGAAGATTGCAGCCAAGGACACTTGCCAAAAGTGCAACAGAAAACTGTATTACCAAACTGTCAGTTCCACAACAACAGGTAAACTGAACAACACACAAAAAAAATCATTTTTCAAAAAAAAAAAAAAGCAATGTATGACTGGAACCCGACATTTGAAAGAAGAAAGCTTCAGCATCATCTTTGACCGCTTACGGGCATCTGACCTGTTAATCAAGCACAGATACCCGTTTCCATATTATTTATGCCAATCCTAGTTTCTCCTGTGCACGCATCAAGATCATGATCAAAACGTTCAGTTTGTGTGGGACAGTCAATCTATTACAGACCGTTAGGACCAGGCCAGCATCATTGTTATGTTACATAAATCGTTATACCTTTATTTTCAAAAACAATTCAGTAAACACACAAGATCTCTAAAAAAATTGCACTGTTGCAACTCGTGAGACGTGCACACGCGCGCGCGCGCGCGCGCGCGCGCACACAACACACACACACACACACACACACACACACACACACACACACACCACACACACACAACACACACACACACACACACACACACACACACACACACACACACACACTACACACACACACACTGCACACACACACACAAACGCACACAAACAGTGAAACACACATACGCACGCGCGCGCCACACACACGCACACACACACACGCACATACATACACGCACGCACGCACGCACGCACACACACACACACTCATTCACTCACTCACTCACTAACTCACTCACACATACACACTTCTTTTTAGGATATTATTTCTCAGTAATTTGAATATGACTTCAAGTATTCTTTAGGTCCTACAGTTTTGTTCGTAGCCTACTGTACTTTAGCCTTAGACTGTGTATTTATGTTAGTAAGCTACAGCAATGTTGTTAGGGATTATAAATGAACTGCTTCAATGCTGTTTGGGGCTACAAATGTTGTCATTATTTAGACAGCTCGTTACTCAGTACCCTAGCAAACAAATCTCCTGGCTGTCTGCCTTACCGTTTTTCAGGTTAATTTTTGGGATAATAATAATAATTTTTCAGGTTAGTTTTTGGATAGCATTAACCGTTTTTCAGGTTAATTTTTGGGATAGCATTAGGCGTTTTTCAGGTAAAATTTTGGGACAGCGGTAGGCGTTTTTCAGGTTAATTTTGGGGATAGTATGAACCATGAACCGTTTTTCAGGTAAATGTTTGGATAGGATTAACCGTTTTTCAGGTCAATTTTTGGGATAGCATGAACCGTTTTTCAGGTTAATTTTTGGATAGCATTAACAGTTTTTCAGGTAAATGTTTGGATAGGATTAACCATTTTTCACGTTAATTTTTGGGATAGCATCAACCATTTTTCATGTTAATTTTTGGGATAGGATTAACGTTTTTCATGTTAATTTTTGAGATAGCATTAAGCGTTTTTGAAGTTGACTTTTGGGATAGCATTAAGTATTTTTCAGGTTACCTTTTGGGATAGCATTAAGCGTATTTCAGGTTAATTTTTGGGATAGTATTAAGCGTTTTAAGGTCAATTTTGGGACAGCATTAACCGTTTTTCAGGTTAATATTTGGGATAGCATTAACAATTTTTCAGGTAAATGTTTGGATAGGATTAATCGTTTTCATGTTAATTTTTGGGATAGCATTAACCGTTTTTCAGGGTAATTTTTGGGAAAGCATCAATCATTTTTCATGGCAATTTTGGGATAGCATTAAGCGTTTTTCAGATTGCTTTTTGGGATAGCAATAAACGTTTTTCAAGTCTATTCTTGGGATAACGTTAAGCGTTTTTCATGTTAATTTTTGGGAAAGCATTAAGCGTTTTTCAGGTTAG